>JAGFZM010000019.1:695752-764332 GCA_017657215.1 Limnothrissa miodon
CTCCTTGGCCTGCACCTCAGACTGCGACATCAACAGCTCCTGCTCCTCGGCCTGCACCTCAGACTGCAACAGTGTACAAAGGTTTGACACCACCAGGACCTCAGGCCACGGCTGGAAAAACATCACCTGCTGCTGTGCCTGCACAATCTGGCACCTCTAATTTCAAGCCTCAAACCTGGAAAGTGTTTGATATAGTGGTGAGTCATGCTTTACCTTGATTGTGTTTACCGTAGAGTACATTAGATGTCACAAAAGATGTAAATGTTCATCTTCATACCCTTGTTGCCCTTGGTGTCTGTTTCTTACCTCACTTTTATCAGTAATACTTAATACATTTTTTGTTTCTTTTCAGGCAAACAGACCAATATTAAGAGGGACTGCGACATATTCAGGACTGACCTCACCAGTTCCATCCAGTCCATCCATCACTTTTTCACCCCAACCCTCATCTTCCTCACATGCTTCCTCTCCCACTGTGAGCCAGCCATCTGCAGCACGTGTGCTCTGAAGCCTCTAATTCTGTGAGTGTCAATTCTTTAGTAATGCAGGGTGTGATGTCTGATTTTTTTAACACAGACATTTATTTAGACAGTTTTTCCTTGTTTTGTAGAGTCCTGCTATTGTGGCCCCTGTGGCCAGCACATCTTTTTGGTTGCCAGCAGAGATGAGGAGATGCATTCCCATTCAAGATCAAAGATGGATTGCGTCCACATTATGGGACAATGGGCGATTGAGACCTAACTTAAAGTTGTGGTATGAGCCACCTCCTCCTGCCTCGATATACCATCAAGTACCTACACCTGATCCATTTTTTGGTCATCAGCTTTTTGTGTGGATGCCTTACCACAACTGGAAAATGAAGCTACTCTGCCCTGACTGTGGCAGGCAACTAACAGGCTGTGGGATCCATAAGAGAGTGCGCCAGGTCTTGGACATTGACCAGTACTACCTCATGGTGACTGAGATCCTGCAGTGTACTTCTTGCTGGGTGACTCATGCCTCGTCAAGCCAGACAATCCTGGACCAGCTTGACCTTCCCCACCGGTCTGAATTCAGGATTATTCTCACTCAGAGGTGTGTATGCAAGTAATGATGTAGTCTCTTGTATATGATATTGTGTTATGATATTGATGTGAGCATATTTGACAGATATGCCTGTGACATACGGGTAATACGTCTGCTGAGAGAGAGGACACTGGGGAATAGTTCTCGTCGACTTCTGAGGCAGCTTTGTGAGAATCATAGCGAGGAGTGGCTGACACGTCTCTCCAGATATCTGGGGGAGTGTGAGCCATATGTCGACCGTCCTAGTCTCTTTCAGGTTCAATGCCAGGAGCCCCCTCAGCCCATGGCTGTTCCCACAGACAGGTGGCTCCTGTCTGTCTACGGAAAAGACATCCTCAGCCGACTGGACCATGTAAAGGCCTCCATCACCTCCACATTTGGAATAGTGCTTAAAATGGACTCTACCAAGAAAGTATGTATATTAGCTGTGCATGCTGTACATTTTTTACCTGCTTTTTTACCTGCTTCACACCAGCCTTCACCTGATCCTCTGAAACGTCCCTCCAAGGCCAGGTTCAACAAAAGAACTGTCAAGGCAAATTCATGCCGAAGATGCGGTCAGTTTCGAATAAAGGAAACTGGCCACAGTCAGTACAGGGGCACAATATATTGTCCTAATAAAGAGAAATTGTCAAAAGTGGAGTGGCTGAAAGAAATGAGAAAATAAGAGATTGTAACTGTGTTCATGTTCATTTTTAAGCTCTTCTCTCAGATTATCATGCTCATGTTCTTGGGTTTGTGTAAACAAACTGGAAATTGTGTGTGTGTGTGTGTGTGTGTGTGTTTATGTACAGTTTATTTTATGAAAATATATCTGTGCATTTAATGTGCATCATCTGTCTTCTCCATTTTTTTCTGACACAATACACAGATTTTACAGTTTTAACCTAAATGAAACATGTCAATAAGCCTCCCACAATAAATATGTAATGAAATAAAAAAAATCACACTATAATGTTTATCAAATACAGGGTCTTATAGGTTAAACAGGGTAGATAAGAAGCAGATAATTGCTTTATTATTGGTTAGATGAAACATTAAGACAAAAAAAATTAAATTTAGCTAGACATGGTGAAATTACACATTAATATGTTCATTTCCTTAATACATTATACTTTTTTAGCCCCACTTTTAAAGCTGATTGTACACAGACAGCAGTCTCATTCAGAAATATATTATTAGCTTGCTCTGTGAATCCATGTGTTGTTTTCTGCCTGATTGAAAAATCAGTATATCGCCGCCCTGGTGGTCAGGAGACAAACATAGATACTACAACATGGGATTCGATCCAACAGCCTTGATATATGTGAAAATGACCAAAAACATCATGCAGCAACATTTTTACAATGAAAAAGGTGCCCAGATTGATGCCCCTGCTTCCCTAGCACCCATCAATTTACTTTCCTCTCCCTCTTTTCTTCTTTTTCTCTTCTTTCCCCCTCTTTTCCCTTCTTCCCCCCACCAGCTAAACGAGTGTTCCCCAGCTTTGGCGCAGGTGGTAGAGGAGCTGTTTGGTGACTGCAAGGTTGCAGGTTCGAGCCCCACTTTACCTAACCCCACCAAAGTGTCCTTGAGCAAGACACTGAACCCCAAATTGCTCCTGGTGGCATCGGATGAATCTGTACTGTTGTATGTGAGGAGGGGGATGGGGGGCAGCTGGTACTGCACTCTCTTCATGCCAGGTTGTTGCAAATCCATTGAGATGTGAAGCATCTTAATGAGGACCAGCCATGGCCACCTCTATCAACAGAGTTGGACTCCTATTCCTCTGTGCCTTTTTCCATGAAGTCATTGCTTTCTTGTCTCTTACCAGGCACTGGTGAGAAGGAGCAACAACTAAGAGATTAATTTGGCATGGATCTAGTGTATGCCATATCTCATGGCAAAGTCAAAACTTCCAAGCACATCCTTTTGGCTTTTGCTGTTAAGTCGCTTACTGGTAATGTCAATGTCACAAGAATATTAAACAAATTGGTCACTTTGTATCCTACAGTATGCTAGCGGAAATTAACACCTCAATATGCTTGCACAAGCTAGGACAGGATGATGGGGTAACTCCAGATCAAGTGAAGCCATATGTGCCCACGGCTCTAGTCTGGAACAATACTGACAGGCTGGAAGAGACACTTACAGGCCGTGGAATATCCCATAGGGTCAATAGTATAGCAGAGCAGCCTTGGATGTTTGGTCCTGAACTGCCTAAACCAGCTCTTGATGTGCCCAAGAGCAAACAAAGAACTGTCTCTATAGCTTTGCCAGCTCTGACAGTGCTGTGGGAACTAGGTGTGGTCCTCCAACTAGATCCTATGTTAAGATCAAGACAGATATCTGTGTTGATGCTTGGAAGAAGAACTTCTTATGATTGCTTTGCAAACTGCACTCTGCCACAAATCAGAGCGTCCCTAGCTGGGCAGGTTTCAACATCTTGGCATCAAGCTCAGTGGATGTTATTCCCAGTGTTGTCAGCTATCTTCAACCACCAATGCCACGGCCACTCAGATGGCAACTGTTCCTGAGATTCTCCTTTCGAAGTAAGAAAATCATGACTTCCTTACACATCAGCAACATGTCAGTCACCTTTGATCAGGCTCTCTATTCTAAAGTTACAGAAATTCTGTGGGCACATAGAGACAGGTTTACCAACATTGTGCCAAGACACCATCTGTGCATGGGTGAGATTGGGAAGTGCTTCCCGCTGCAGGCCTAAGGGACATATGCATTGTATCTGGAGCTGTGGCCGAGGGATCTGTCAGTGATGTTTTGGATGGCCATAAGTACAATAGATTTCTGAGATTCCTCTAAATCATGTATGAAGCCCTCCTGAGGCTGGTCTGGAATCAGTTTCCCCAGTGGCTCACAAAGAACCATCCTGAATCCCAAAATCTCCTTGATATCCTGCCTCTAGACTTAAGTGTCTTTTGTGAGGGTATATCATGAACCACTGTACAAGAATCAATTGACTGTACAGTCTTCTGAAAGGTCCATCATTACTTCTGTAAAATTCTTGCAGCATCTCAGGTCTCAGCAAGGTCCACTGGCTAGCTTCTGGATGTCATATATTGACATGGTGGAAGTTGTACTAAATCTTGTGAGGGTCCTCTGTGAAAGTGGATTTTGGACCATCTGAGTGCAACAAACACATTTGGCAGAATTAAAACTTCTGTAGTACCTATCAGAAGGTTGGGGAAGACTGGGCAATGACACCTGAGTTGTATGCAGCCTTACAAGAGTTAACATGTCAAATGTACAGCTCCAGAATCACCAACATTAATGAAATAAGGTATGTACCTTTTTTGTGCAAAGAAAGGCAGTTACCTCCATGCTCAGATTCTTTCAGGAAGCACTGTCTCAGAGCTAACTCAAGGTGCTATCTGGAGATGCCTCAAGAACAACCCTGAAGTCCCTTTCCCAGTTGAGCATGGGTGGTCTAGAGTGGACCAAGATGGTGGCTTGCAGCTCTCAATAGACTGGTTCAATATCTCCATTGGTCCACAAGCAGTACTTGAGTTTCGTGCCGTGTCGTGGCCTTGAATGTCATTGACCATGCCTAAAGGTCATGACCTTGACCATTGCATACAGTAATGGCAATGTCATAATTGGGTTTACCACACCTTAAAACATAGGAATACTTGTCTCATTGTTTATTTATTATACTGTTTTGAGATTTTTAGCTATGTCAGTATTCTGCTTCATTTATACATATTATATTCTCAAACGCCATGTCTGATATAAGTCTGAATATCACCCCCTCCAAATCAGATAATATGGGTAAATGATACCTTTTCTGAATCCTTAGGGTCATGCCAGTATTTCAATTTTGGGATTTTGCTTCTCTGATGCTTCCTGGTGCCACAGGATTAAAAGACAAAAGATGACTTAGGCGGAAATGGCAGGAAAATGAGTGTGATTTAAGATTTGAAGAGCTCCAGGGTTGGCTGTACTTATCCAAAATGTTCACAAAAGGGTTTAAATGAAAGCTCAGAGTCTCCCCTTTAAAATGATACCAAACATAACAAAATTAAATATTTTGATATGTCCAATATAGATTTTCAGCTATGTCAGTGTTCTGCTTGATTTATACACCTTATTTTCTCAACCTTAGTTTACATTATGTGTGATAACTCAAAACAGCTACTCTTGTCAGATGGCCATCATACATCATTGAAAAGCTGAGATTCCAGGCTTTCAGAAAAGGTATGGTAGCCTTTGCCACCTTTTCGGTAACGACCAACCCCTCTGGCTCACGGACTAAAAAGCGGGACGAACTATGGCGGTCCCTCCCGGCCAGCAGCGGGGGTTTTCAAAACGGATAACATTATCGCCACAGCACCAACGGGATCAGTGGAACGCAGTTGAGTATGTCTCCTTTTGATCTTTTTACATTTACAGTCGTGAAAGTGTCTAGAATTCACCCTCGGAAGTTACACAGTCTATACCTTTCAACAAGTTGAACATGGTCAGATCATCCTATTGAACAGTAGGCCTACTGAACGTAGCCTACTGAATCATTGATGTGAATTAGGCTAGCCATTCGCACGGACACAGACTGTTAATTATCATCATAATATATTAATGTATGATAGCCTACGTGTTAATGTATTGTTTGTTTTTGCTAACACCGTGATTAATTGGCTAAGGTTTTT
Source organism: Limnothrissa miodon (assembly GCA_017657215.1). NCBI lineage: Eukaryota > Metazoa > Chordata > Actinopteri > Clupeiformes > Clupeidae > Limnothrissa > Limnothrissa miodon. The sequence continues at coordinate 701,461 of JAGFZM010000019.1, forward strand.
TTTTTAGGACGACTGAATGAGAGTGTGATTGGGCACTAGGCCACTGTTTGTCTTGGTACAAAATTCAAATTTCATCTGAATTGATAGGCTACCTTTATAAAGGCACACCGTCCCACCTGTGGTCTAAAACACATCCCTGAGTCTAAAACTATGGAACTGTCAAGTTTTCAATTTGGGTATGCCGTTTTGTTTAGTTTAGTTTAGTTTTTTTTTAAAGGAAAAATAGGGGCGTGCCTTAACAGGTTAATGCAATATTCTATATAGGCCTATTATCTATTCAATATGTGATTACTTTTCCTTATGGGCTTCCAGAATATTTCTTGCAGACTTAATTTATTAACTTTTCATTGAGTTCTGTATAAATTACTGTAATAACTAATAGGACAAATAGATAAAATCCTCTATCTCTTTCTGGTTTGATAAAAAATAGGCCTAGGCTACAAGAGATTATAGGCCTAAATCGATCGATCCGGGAGACGGATAACTTGCAAAAGCACTGTTGAACCTATTGCATTTAATTTAAAGTATAATGTTGTTTTCAGAGTTGAACTTATCATGTATTCCGGTTGTTTTTTCTGTTTTATTCTTAGCGTGTGGCTTCAAGTCTAAGACGTAGGCCTAACTTTCGAAAGAAGGCCCTTAGAAGAGTGGATGCCCTCCTTAGTTGCTTTGAGTATTTTTTTTTTTTTTTTTGTCTATAAAACCCATTCTGAAGCTTGCCAAAATGGTTAGGCATGTTTTGGTCCAAAACTCTGCCATAAACATTTTGCTATAGGTCGTAATGTGTATTTATTGAACAATCTTCTAAAAAGTATGGTGCACTTGCTAAAATGTAGGCTTATTTTTGTTTGCAAGAAAGAAAGGGTCTTGACCAAAGGCACTTGTGTGAATAGTCTACCGCAGGCTTCTGGGTTCACACAGGGGTAGCCTGAATGCATCACCGTACCATCTCAGACTGACAGAAACCCACCCCACAGCTTTCGGTAACGCCTCCTCAGTGTGTGCTGATTGGTAGGCTACACAGACACCCTGTCCGGAAATCGAAACTTAGAGAAACTAATAGAAACGAAAGCAATATTACCACCATACGGTGACTATTGGAATATATCACGTCGAGGAGTTTGACGTGGCATAGATTTTAGTAGGCTATACAGTAAGTTTTTACTGCATGCTTTAGCTTCCAAGTGACACACGTGTGTTTTTAAAGATCTAAGAGAGGTTTTGCTGCTGCTGCTTGCTGAAACGGTGTCAGTTGTTCGCCTAACAAGTCAACTCAATAGGCTACAATGTTTCAACCCATCTGACACTTCCATTCATTATTAATATAGGTAGCCTACTAATTATTTAGATCTATTAATGCGCATGTCGTTACAAAGCATGCCCGTTTGCATGTAATGATTATTAGCCTTGTCTGACATAAAGCTGACGCCAGTAATCGTATTGATCCACTAGTAGTGTAACGTTACAGTTGAAGGAACTGATGAATTACGTAGCCAAACTAAATGAATTCAAGCAGAAGACACGAGTCCAAGTGCAATATGAAGAGGTGGACGTCACTGGTGCGGACCATATTAAAACGTAGGTTGGCAATTGCTTGTTTTAATTGTTTGAATGTTAACAAAATTCACGTTACATTTAATTATCATTAGGTCTATGATCTTGTAGATTTACAATGCGGGCTGTAGTGAACGGCACTCCATATCCAGAAGGAGTTGGGAAGAATAAGAAAGAGGCCAAAGAAAATGCTGCCCAGAAGGCGTTTGAGATCCTGCAACATCGAGAAAGCAGTGATTTTGTAAGATCAATTGCAACAGTTTCTCTAATATTCTAGTTTGTGCAAATAACAGGCTCATTTGTCATTATTATGTTGTGTGTATTAGTTGAGATAAAGAAGTAGATTAGTAGAGAGTAAAGATTAGATTAGCCTAATAGTTTTGCTCAATTTCTGTGCAGTCTGCTTTGCCATCATCAGCACCATCAGAGATTCCAGCCTTTATAACCCAACCGAATTACCAGTGCTGGTTGAATGAACACAGTCACAAAACAAGAGTGACCTATAAAGCTGTTGAATCAACCAAACTGACCCCATCCGGTGTACTACAGTAAGTTTGAAATTTCCTCTTTTCTGAGCTATATACTGTTGCATGAAATTCACTTCCTTAGTATGAGTATATATTGACCCCATTGTGTTTTAGGTGCTACCATTATGATTCAAGTGATGGTAAATCATACCCTGTGGCTTCTGGAAGATTAAAGAAGGAGGTCAAAGAGGAAGCAGCAAAGCTTGTTTACCTAGAGGTTTTAAAAGATCATGGGGTACAACAATACAATTACTATTACATAAAAAATATTGTGTTTTGGAAGGCAGGCAGAATATTCGTTTGGTCATCTTTTTGCATGTGTATTCTTTGTTTTTAGGTACTTGAAGACAGTCGTGATGGTCATAATTCCAGACAAGAGACATCAAACTATAGTGTTTGTGATGTAAGGTATTGTGTGATGTTAATTGTGGATGTTATCATCTCCAGCTTGTAACTGACTGTGGCACAATTACTTAACAGAAATCCTAAACAAAACCTGAAAAAACCTAAACAACTTAAACAAAAGTTTAAGGAAAACAAAGCTTTCAGGAAGTCTAGCAATGTCTGGTCTTGCAATGTCATTAGTAAGCCTTAATATCTGTTTTCATACTCTTCCTGTGTATAGCAGTAACCCTGAAAATTTGAGGGCAACACCTCCAAAAGATCTCAGCAATGATCCTCCCCTGACTAATCACATAGGAATACTGAACCATTATTGTCAACAGTGGAAACTAACGTGTGATTTTAAGATGGTGGAGAAAAGAGGGCCGCCTCACAACCTTGAGTAAGTCGACACAGTAAGGTAAAAATACTAAAAGTTATAGAAAATTTAGCTATTATAGTATTTGCATTGAAAAGTTAATCAGGATCCATTTACAGGTTTGTTTACAAAGCAGTTATAGACAAAAAAGATGAGTATCCAGAAGGTTGCGGTAAAACAAGCCAAGAGGCAAAGCATAAGGCTGCTCAACTGGCATGGAAGAAGATTGAAGACCAGCAAAAGGAGCACAGTCCGGTGAGCATTTATTACATGATTGTCTTTCATGGAATCCACTGGATTTTAAGGGATATGTGATCGTTTAGGGAAATTATCTTATATATTAAGACCTGCTGCAAATGTAATACTTAACTGCAGCTCTTTTGGCGAGAGAAGGCACAGTGATTTGCTTATGACTTTTGTGTACATTTTGGAGAGCAATGGGAAAAGATGATCCTTGAACATATCCCACAGCATGGGCCACATTCCACCTGTGTATGTTTAACTCAGGTTTCAAGCAAATCACATTTTTCTGAAGATGAATCATCCAATTTAGAGTGAGTACAAAAATTATAATAAAATTATATGAGATTTTATTGATCAGTGTCACCCACTTATTATCTGTACTGTTGTGACAGTGTATCACAAGATATGAGTAACTTGGCAAGCAAGGAATCAAGTGCAAGTCTCTCAATAATCTTTGAAGATTCACTGAAAGTTAGTACTACATTTATTTGTATAAATTTGTATAAATTAGATACCAATTATATACTATATTAAGTATTTGTTTTGTAAAGTTTGGTTTATTAAGATTTTTACGTTCTTTTTTTCCAGATTAATGAGGCAGCTCCTGTGCAAAACAAGCCTAAACGAAAGCAAGTGCATATAGCTACTAACTAGATTGGCATAATATTCATTAGTCTGGACTCTGCCTGAGACCTTTTTTCCATCTATTTTTTTCTTAGATTAGCGCCAAACTTCAACAATGCACTTCATGGAACTAAAGAGGTATTTATGTCCTGAGGCACACAATGTTGTACTTAAGGTGCCAACCAAACATGATGTTGGGTAGCTTTTCATAAAATATCAAAAAAGCTAAATAAAAAGAAAACATAATATGAATTAAACATCATGCAGTTTTTAGAAATGGCATTTTAACCTGAATGTGACTGAGAATTTACAATAAGAATATAACATACCATAACATTCACATATTTGTATACTCTAAAGACTGGCCCAAATCTCTCAAACAGTATGGTTGGTCAGGCTCTTGTGCCATCTCGGTGAGTGGACACGCGTCTTAAATTAATTAAATATTTTCATACAAACCATAATATTAAATATAGAATAATTGTTAGGTGCTTCTTTTACAGATTCATAGAAGAATTTGACTCAATAAAGTCCATAGGCAAAGGAGCATTTGGACGTGTTTTCAAGGCAAGAAATATTTGCGATGAGAAGTTTTATGCAGTGAAGATTGTAAAGGATAGAGAGTAGGTCATTTCTTTTCATAACTTTCCTTGGTTTTCATTTCATAGATAACAGTTATTTGTTTCAGTCTGCCAAAAATGCTTCTTAATTTGGTTTAGAAAATCTAGAAGAGAGGCTAAAGCTTTGGCAAACCTACAACACCCAAACATAGTGCGTTACCATAACTCTTGGATTGAGAACACTCCATACGGCAATGATGGCTCTGACACTTCCAGTACCTCAAAGTAAGTGAGCGCCACTATTAATAATTCAAATCACATTTTTGTACCCTTTTTAGTTTGGAATTTTATGTCCACTCCTTAACATACATTACTATTACAGTATACCTGAATATGATTATGTGAGTTTGGGAACTGCTGAGTTTATAGTTGTGATGAAATCTTCAGCTCAGGAATCAATTCCACTATGAAGTTCCTCTATATCCAGATGGAGCTGTGTGAGGGTAAAACACTTTCAGAGTGGATCAAGGACAGAAACACAAACACAACACCACGGAGACGACAGGAAGCTCTTGTCATCATAGTGCAGATTGTACGTGCCATATCGTATGTGCACTCTAAAGACCTCATCCACCGTGACCTAAAAGTAAGCCACTATCAACCCTCATCTAACAACCCTCATCTAAAAAATAAGCATGTGTAATACATTCATCCATCACTTGTAATACGATAAGAATGATTTGTAGTTTGATTATCATAGTCTAATCTCTCTCGTCAAGATCTATGTCAATCATCTATCATTTTGTTTGTTTTTTTGTTTTGTTTTTTAGCCTAAAAACATTTTGTTTGGTGGAAATAATGAGGTGAAGATAGGCGACTTTGGCCTGGTGACAGACATTGATGATGATGAAAATCCATTGGAGAGAACAAAGCGGACTGGCACGCAAGTTTACATGAGTCCTGAACAAGTAATTGTTGTAGTACATGACATTACATTCTTCTACTACTTTTCATGTAGGACATTCTTCAACCTTGCTTAGATACAGGCAAAAAAGGTTGACATTAGCTATGCTCTAACAGGATAGTAGATCAATTAAAATGCAATTTAGAATTTAAACAAACCTTGTTTCACACTCTGGGATTCTTCCCTTACAGATGAACCACCCTCAGTATAATGAAAAAGTGGACATTTTTGCTATAGGGCTCATTTATTTTGAACTTCTTTGGAAGATGAGTACAAAAATGGAAAAATATAATGTAAGTGTTCTGTTTGCTATAAAGTATTGCATCACTATTTTAATGAAATGTGTATTATTTATTGATGTTATTTTTTACCTGTGTGTGTTTCTCTACTTGGCAGATGTTTGATCGTATCAGGGAAAAATCATTTCCACAGGACTTCTGTGATCAGTTCAATGTTGAAGTAAGTTACTTGAGTATTACCTCCATTTTTGTCATCTAATTTTCTGTTACCTGAATGTTTGTCATATACACATATCACACAGATTGTGCCAGCATTTTATTTGATAAAAGCTCACTTTGCATGTGCAAGCCTCTGGTTATGGTTAAGGCAATCTCAGTGCCCATATTCACTAATATACAGACTTTGGGGATGGCGGGCTGTCCCACTATCAAATTGTAATTTATCAGGTTGTCTATTAACAATAATGTATTTTTTCATTTGTAAATAATTCATTCATTCACAAACATTAAAAAATTAGTTATTACCTCCTCAGAAATAATAGTATTCTGCTAAACTTCATAAACTCAATTAATGTATACATTGAGCTGACATAGCCTCTGTCTTGCTTTCCTTTCCCTCGTCCTCTCCCACTTCTCTCCCTCCCTCCCACCCTGTCTCACTGACTGATTCCATATTCTGACTCCATATTTCCCTATCAAATAGGATACAATAAGAAGCACTTTTTTGTTTCGATTTGTTTTGATAACTATTGCCAGGTTAGCTTTTATATGCCTTCAGCTTTGTTCATCCATATCCTTAAGCTAAGCTCTTGGCTAGGAAATGTGCAGTAAATAATCATATTCACTTGTATGTGGTATACCACCTACACATAGGGGTAATGCATGATATCTCACTCATATACATATAAATGTAATGTTCCCTCTGAGACCTTTTTACCTGTCTGCTTTTCTCTGTAATAACCCACAAATATCGTGTTGTGATTTAAAACAGCATTCAACTACCGGAGTGTGTTTTTTGTGCTGACAGATTATTTTGATAAAGTCACATTACCATTACTTTAGCTAGTTACTATTTGAGTTTTGTTCTTGCATGGGTAGCAGATACTGTGGTCATGTTTGTGCTCATGTTATGTACACAACTGTCTGAACAGATACACAGTTTATACCATATCGTTCATAAAATAAGTTCTTAGTTTTCAGAAAGTAGTTTAATTATGCATCATCCTCTGTCTGCTGCAGTACAAGCTAATTGAGCGACTGGTGTGTCATGACCCTATGGAAAGACCTGATGCTAAGGACCTGATTCAAGAACTGAAGAATTTTGGGATTCTGGACTATCAGAGTAATATCAGAGTATCAGAGTAATAATCAAAGAAGCACACCAACAGAATGAGCTGGAATAAAGATGCACTTCACAGAACCACTTAGAGAGGAAATCTCTCTGCTGATTATTTTAAAACTGTATACAGTATACATCATTTTGAGTCATTGTTATCAGATTCTAATAATTTATTTGAAATATTATGCTGATTTAATCCTTTGCCGTATTCAGCATTAAGTTAATAGCATAAACTAAATTACCATGATTTTTTATATGTCCATAACATATCCATAATGCTGGATGCAAAAGTAAATTTTTGTGAGGAATCACTGGTTAAACCTTTGACAGTAATGAACTCAAGCCAAGGTTCTCTATAACTTTGAAATTAGATCTACACAATGTTTCTCTATGGCTTAAGGTCACAGGAGACCTCAAGATGAACTTACTTTTTTACCCAGCATTATTACACATTTTTGTAAATAGAATCCTTTCTTTTGTGCCATCACCTCCAGCACACTGTGTTACACCAGAGACATGAGATAAAGGTCTGTGATCTTAATCTAAAATCAAATTCAGAAAACGTATAAGTGCACATAAGGTTAACTGACAGTATGACTGCAGGTGTGATGTCTGTTTTTATGTCTTTAATGAAATTTAACACATACATTTCTTCTGAATCCTAGTTCTCCTCATTCCCCATCCCTATCCTCATATTAGGATTCAGAACAAAATGATGTTTTAAATTCCAACCTGTAACTGACTTCCAGAGGATACAGATGTTTTAAACTGCTGTTACAGAGCAATTGTGGTAGAATTTTAAAACAGTTTCTTGATTGAGACATTGATCATTGCTTATACAACTGCCTTGTGTATTGTACATTCTTTGTGCATTTGAACATTTGGAAGATATAGCTATTGTATTGTTTCAAACTCTTAAACAAATGATGGTCTGAATATGATTAAATTAATAAACACATCTGGGCTAATTCAGTTAGTTACAGTAAATGACTTCAGTATGGATGGTATGAACTCATGTTGGGATAACTTGCATAGACAATAAAAAATATTGAACTCTAATTGTGTCATGATATAATGTAATATAAACTACCGAACAATGCATTTAACCTACAGTTTGCCCACTTAAGGCTAGTGAACAATGATTCATCTTTTCATCTTCACAGACCTCAGAAGTCCTTCTATTCCAACTCATGCTATTTTAATGCTGTCTAAATGGAAACATATAGAATACTATACTAGTAAGTGAGTTTCAGATTCAAAGATTCAAATACATGGCAACAGTTTTTGATTTGTTTTAGAGATTTTGGCTAGATGTTTTAGCTAAAGACAAAACCTCCAGAATGCTTAATGCATGTGCTTTGGAATTAGGTGACCCATTCCAACATGTGACAGAGATTGGGGAAGGTAACTACATTATGAAAGGCATGTCTAATTCCAGTTCCTCTAAAATCATATCCCAAGCCTGTTGCTCTCTCTGCTGCAAAGTACATTCTGTAGATACAATGCAGTATATACTGCTGTCTATGGTGAGCTATGCCTGTGTGTGATTGTGTGGAGTGATGAGTTGGCTGATTTGATACTAGAAACATTACATTCATTATCAACTATCAACAAGAAGTATTGGCTAAGTGAGCTATCTGCTGTGCTGTCCCACAATGTTGCTGCCAAACTCAACTCAACATTGCCTGGATCCAGGGTTGTCTTACCGAAGAAGCCACTCCCAGCCTGCTGAACGGATAGGCTACTATTGGAAAAATTGCCATTTCTGGTTGAAAAGGGTGTTACTCTGGTAGAGGTAGACTCATTGGCTGCTAAAAAGGACTCTCCTCTAGCTTTATCTCAGGATTGACCTGAGGCCAAGAGTAATGAGCATTGGAAAGGCGAACTTTTGGGAAGGATTTCACTGTGAAAGAGGGGTTTTGCTTTCTATGTGTAGGAAGGTTTTTCATTGGCTTCTAAACAATGCAAGTACATATTGTATACTTCTCTCCATGTTGGCCACGCACGCATCAAATGGGAGTCAGCTTCCCGTTATGAACTTGAGACAGGCAGCTCTATATAAATTTTTAAACCTTTAAACTCATTCCTTTCTCTGAGTCTTTCTGGGAGAACTTCTTATTCTTAAACATCACACTGCCAACTAATGGCGAAACACATCCCACATCACATATCAATACAGTCCAGTGCTCTATCACTAGACAATGCTGCATATTAAAATGTGTAAACTAGTTTTTTTTTTTTTTGTTTTGTTTTTCTGAGGGCAATTGTCATTGAGATGAAATGTATGCACAGTATGTTTATAGAGCACTTTCAGGATTAGTAATTTCATACAACATCTAGGCTATATTGAACTGTGTAGGGACAAGTCCCAACAAAAGAGTTCAGTCAACCATCCATAAGCTATGGCCACATCATTTTTGAGAAAATATTCAGTGAATAGCAGTTGTGTGGTTGAAAATGCCTTGTTGATGGATAGACTGGTTTGAGATGATAGAAAGGCAGTAAATAACCACTTGTCACAACCAGTGAATGCCAAATACCATCTCTTGCTAAAAATATGCCATGCACATTTAAGGCACTGAAGCAAAAGGGACACCTAAGTGTGGGAAGAGTGAATATGTAATGATATCTATATTGTAAACAAGGAAACATGGAAACAAGCATAATCATTAAGCTATACTGTCAATGTGGCACTATGATCCAAAGAAGGAGGATTATTATTGCAATATGATATGGGGAAATCATCTAGCAGCAGTCATACATTTAGCATTACAGCACAGAGTAAAATAATGAGAGAAAGTGATATTAATTGCCCTTACACTTCAAAGGTGAGAACATGACATTAATGGTCTACATATTTTGTCTACATGTGACTCAACAAGAAAAGCATTCTGTGGGTAAGTAGGGATGGCTGAATAAGTCAGATAAACATGAAAAAGCCATATTCTGAAAGAGGAGGAGATGATGGCCATACAGAAGTTGACTTTCACCAGATGGATCAACAGTGTCTTCGGTAAATATGGGGTAAACATTTCGCTTATTACAGTTTACCATCTTTTTATTGTTATGATTTTTAGCAGTCTGTTTTTCAAAAGAGTCGTGGCAAAGAATACAAACAGTACATATTTCATGTGCAACATAAAATCATATCAAAAATGTTTTTTGTTGCTGATGTTGATTTTTAATGCATCATGCTTTTCTGTGTAGGAGATCACTGACAAGTACACAGAATTTAGGTCAGGGGTGTTCTTGGAATTCTTGGAACGGGTGTCTGGGGAACGTGTTCCATCCCCAAGTCGTTTTAAAGTAAGAATTGTCCATAGTGAAAACATCAACAAGGTCCTTGACTTGAGCTTGAAGTTCAAGGTGAGAAATATCAATAATCAAAACGGTCTCGAGCTCAATGAATGAATGAATGTCCTTTATTGTCATTGTCACAGATACAATGAAATTGAGAGATGTCTCTGGTCAGTGCATCCTCACATAAAATATTAAATATAATAAATACTTTAGTGCTAATACAGTAATACACCCAAGCAAGGCCTAAGCCACATACAGACAGTCAACATACGTCCAGTTGATATAACAGTCAACAATCAATCAATCATGTAAGCGCATTCAACAAGACATGTCGCATCACGTTGCCATCTTTCATGAGAAGTCAGTAAAAGGAGAGCACATTATAGATTCCTATCCCTGTTCCTATTAGTTGAAAACTTTTCTCTGCTTATATATGCCATAGGCACATGACAGCTCTCCGTATAAACACCTCAACAGCCGCACACACATTTTCAGAATACAACCATTTTAGGGAAATGCACAAAGAATAATAATATATGCACACCGAGTGATCACACATAACAAACATAACAGAGATGCTCATGAGGTGGTGTCTGTGTACTAACTGAAGGAGGACATGATTCTCACCACCTCAACTAAACATATATGGTATAATTCACATACGTGTACAAATGCTCATGATATGTAATGTCAGTGTTTTTTTCTGCTAGGGTGTAAGGCCAGAGATTGGGTTCATAAGTGCTGAGAATCTGGTGGATGGAGACAGAAAAACAATTCTACAACTTCTATGGCTGATCATCAATAGATTCCAATACCAGGACACATGCATAGTGTATGAGGAGGTATGGCTTGAATTAAATGGAACCCTGCAGATCTGAATTTGCTTCGGTGTTTAGGTGAATAAAATGATGATGCTTGGAAAACATTCAGATTTAGAGTTTGATCTAATCTGTGATTTAAGAGATTGTCACCCTTAAAATGTGTGCATTGTCTGTGTGTTGGCCACTGGTTCACTGTCATGCTGACAGTAATGATGCCAGTGATATTAGCAGCACTACTAGAGAGACTGCTGAAGATACTGCAGATGATTAAGGCAGTACTGCCAGTGACCATATGAGTGATACTGCCAGCAACCCTGACAGTGAGGCTGCTGAAGATACTGACACTGAATATGATGATTGCCATCAGTCCAATAAGGCCAGTTTGGCCGGTCTAGCCACAGTCAGTGAGGCCCGTCAGGATCTCAAAAGGTCCATCCTTTGGTGCAAGCACACAACAGCAGGATACTCCAATGTCAATGTTCAAGACTTTTAACATTTCATTGAACAATGTTTAAGACTTTGAACATTTCATTCAAGATTGCTGGCAAAATGGTCTGGTGCTGAATGCCATCATTCATGATCATCGGTGAGTTAAAACAATTAAATTCAGTATCGTTTTACAGGCCTATGCATAAATGTACAGGGTTGGCCTTTAGATTCAATACAAGAAAATTCACCAGTTTACTTATTTTGAATAACAAAAATGTTGCTTTTGTTTTGTAGACTGTGTTGTACATGTTTTCCTGTGCTAATATTAGTTAATTGTGTTTCTTGTTCTGATTCATGCTGGTATAACTACAACAGTTACAAGGAAATTTCTATTGAAATGAACTAAGAGAACTTGTGATGAAATAATAAAATAGAGATTCTGTTCCTTAATTAAGATTAATTATAAAGCCATTGTAAGATTAACCCTTTACAATTATCACTTTTTGGTCTATGTTACTATGACAGACAGAAGTTACAGTTGCTGTGTCTGTGTGGTACAGTACTAATAATTCTGATAGAGGAAATAGTAATAGTTTCTGTTGCCTAATTTTCTAAAATTTCCCTTCAGAACAACTGGTAATTAGCTCACAATTTTTTTTTTTCTACTTTTCCAAATTTGGAGTCTGGCACATACAGCCTTAGAAGCCAGAGCCAGAAGCCAAGTAATTTCTTCTTACTTTTTCCCCCAGGCCTGACTTGTTTGATTACTTCTGTATGAGTGAGGACACCCCAGAGCAAAATCTGATTCATGCTTTCACCTTAGCTGAGAATGAATTTGGTATTATGCAGCATCTGGACACAAAAGACATCATGATGCCAAAGCCAAATGAGTGGGCCATCATCACCTACATTTATTCTATTTTTACTCCTCCAAGATGAATCTGACAAAAGTTATTACTATGGTCAGTCCAGATCCATACTGTACCTAGTACAGTACATCAGTGGTAGACTGCTCCAACCTGCTGATGCACTCTTTATCTCACTGTATCTCTATCCAAAACACATAAAATAAAATAAAAAATAGTTAAAATCATAATAATATTCAGCCCAGATGATGAAATCTGTGATACTGAAATAAATGTCCCAAAGAAGATGAATGAATGTTCAAGGTAATAAAATCTTTTAATACCATTGATTCTCATTCTCAGGCTCATCAACAGCTTCATCCACCAGGCTGTGAGACTGCTGAACTCTCTCCCCTCCCGGCTCCCAGCCAGCGGAACCACCAGACTGGCAGGAGTATAGGAAGACAGATTGAACTGAATACACAGAGACTGAATACACATATTTGCTGAATACACATTATCGTTTTCAAACATAGGCCTATAGAACATGGGACCATAATATAGAAAAAAGATTTTCCTAGTTGTATTTTTACCTAATGCAAAATCCAAGATCCTCTAAATCGACAGGTACTTCCATATTTTAAAACGTAATGTGCAGCAATTATTGTTGACATATTGTTGGCATTGTTGACATGATGTATGATATTTTGTAATGTCTTTTTTCCTTCTATTTTTCTGTTTATAAAGTAAGAAAAACAGCACGTCCAATATAAATACATGTAGTTTTTTCATCAAAGTTTGATTATCCAGTAAGTTTCTGTTTTATTTTACCAACACAATTTAGGCCTTTGGTATTTGGCCCTTTATTAGCAGATCAACAGTGTTACGCCCCATGATCATGTTACTGGGATTGAGCTCAACTCTTAGTGAAGATGGATAGTGATGGCTATAGGACCAATATGACATCACACTGTGTTGTGTTTCGGCCCATGTTCCTCACCACTTTAATGAATATGTAGCTTATGAGAATACTCAGAAAGTCAAGGTCACTTTGTTGTGCGGGGCTTTAAAACCCGAACTTTTGCCATTGTGTTTGTTCTGAACAAAATCAGTATTTCAGTGTTTCTGGTTTTGGACTCCACACCAAAATTAATGTTCCTGAACGTTCCAGAACTAGATAAAAGTAAAAGATAAAATAGGCCTACCTGAACTAATTAATAAATACCACCTGTGCATGGAAGTGTCAGCGTTTTAGTGCATTAAGAGTTCTGTCTGCTCATCATGGGTAGAAGCCGTTTTTAGTCAGATGGTTTTGCACCACACAGATATGAATGGTCGGGGATAGTAGCCTAGTCTTGAGCGAACAAAGCTATTGGATAGTCTACTTTTCTAAAAATAATCAGAGGGTCAGAAAGGTTAGTTTACATCTATTTCTAGGTGGTGTGCTGCTTAATAATTCGTGCAGAGGTCGCACTTGAGCACTTTTCAGTCAGTTGTGTGATGTGTTCCTGGTCCCAACGGTGTGAATGGACGAATCGAAACCGAAACTAATAGGTAGTTACTGGAAGTAAGAGAGCATTCACATCCTGTGTTTATAGCATAGAGCCACGAGCTAGAGGGGATTTATTTCGCATGGAAAAGGTGTCATTAATTGAGTGTAAAAGAATAGCTTTTTAAGGTCGATTTGAAAAAGCTCACCCGGCATGGATAATAGAATACTCTCTTTCTTACAGAGAAATCCAGGTTCCACCTACAGCGCTTTGCAGATAGCCAAAGCAGTGGGACAGGTGAAAGGTAGCGACGTAAACGCAGCTCTGTATCGTCTGATGAAATCGGGTAAACTTCATAAGTCTGATGATAGCCGTCCTCTTTGGGCCCTACATACGGAAAAAATGGACGATATGCCTACACCCGAATCGGTAAAAAAACAGATACCAACGGAGGAACAAGCTGTAATGGAAATGTTGAAGAAAAGTGACAGTATAACAGGAATAACGGCACGCGAAATTGCTAAAAAACTTAACCAGGAACGCAAATCCGTTAATAAAACCCTTCATGAACTTAAAAAAACGGGCAAAGTTGAGAAATTGGATGATACTTTTTGGAAACTCAGTGTTTGTGGCAAAGATGACTCAGCAGACAGGTAGGTTGGAGACAGGTTTTATGTATAACTAATTTTTATTACAAATTATGATGTAGACTGTGGATAGATTTTGCATATTTGCTTGTGTATGACTGTATTTGTTTTATCTAGTGACTTTGCAGAGGATCCTGGTGATATAACACAATCAGGCTTGAGGTAGGCTATGTGGACCAGTGACAAACAGGCCTTTAGTCCACTATTAAAAGTGACGCAAGTTTTTTTATCACCTTTTTCCTTTTCATCAGTATCTCAAGAGATTTTCACATTGTCAAAGAACTTGGTGAGGGAGGTTTTGGATGTGTTTGTCTTGTGAAACACAAACTGGATGGAAGATCCTACGCAATGAAGATTGTTAAATATAATCGGTAAATATACCTAATATAGTACGTATAATGTGTAATGTTTTTGTATTCTGTAACCTGTAACCTTTTGTCACCCAGGGATGCAGAGCGTGAGGTGAGAGCACTTGCTAAGTGTGAACACCCAAATATAGTCCGTTACTTCACAGCATGGCGTGGGGAGTTTGACAGGAAAGCTGTTGGCTTGGGCAGCACATCTGAGCAGTCAAAATCTTATGATCTGTAAGTATGTTCTGTAATTATGATAATGTACTGTAAGTATAACTTTTTTTTTTCAGCGGTATTGTTCTTGAGGTTTCATCTGCAGCATAGCTTCAATACAATGCAATCCATTTTATTAGGTCCAGTAGTGAAGATGAGGACAGTGAATTAAAAAGTGGTTCTGAAGCTGACTCATCACTTCAGTCAAAGAGTGGTGGCATAAACTTCAGGTGAATATGACTACAGTCACTGATCCTTAACAGTAGGCCTAAACATACACATATGCAACATACACAACTGTTGCAATATGATAACAGTTGTAATATGAATGATCACTGATGAAATGACACTTCAGAGCATATGAAACAATGTTTTTTTGTATTTATTTATTTTTTACTAGTCTGAAGTAGGGCTGCACAATTGTGAGGAAAAAACTTAATCGATTTTTGCATTTGATACTTTTAAGTGCATAAAACCTAAAATTATGAATATGATATGTTGTTAAATATGTAGTTCAATAAACTACATACATCAGGGATGTGATTGGCCAAGGACAAAAAATCAGGAAAATATGTAGACCCATAATATGTAGACCCATATCGACCCATATATGCTGTGGTATGGTGCGGCAATGACGCGGTGCGGGAACAGTGCAGCCACTATACACAGTAACCTCATTTTAACACTTTTAATGAAAAATGCAATGTGTATATGTGCGTATTTAGCCAATAAACAAACTGCAATACACATTAACTTATCACCAGTATACTGACATTGGCCGGGTTTCCCAGATTTGTTAAGAAGCTCTTAACGCTAAGATCTTCTTTGGAGCGCTAATCTGGCCAATGAGAGCTCTTAAAGAGCGCTCCAAAGAAGATCTTAGTGTTAAGAGCTTCTTAACGAATCTGGGAAACCCGGCCATTGTTATTATGCAGCATGTATGATAATGTGCTATGCAGCCAAGATAAACTTGAACTATTATAGTCCTTCATCATTATCACTGTTGATATTATTATGTTGTCTTCAGTAAAACGCCTCAACTTCTAACGCAGTTGCATTTAACATTACTTGACTCCGGTCACATAAATGTTACTCTTGCGTTATGCATTTTGGGCGGGTTTTCCTTTTCATTATCGGTACAGTTTAGAATCAATTATGTGCGTGGCAGCACATCCCTGCTGAGATTCGACCATTTTGATTGGCTAATAGGTTTGTCACTCAAACGTCAGAGGCGGGGAAAAAACCTCAGACTCCTATTGCGGGAGTTAAAACCTTAATATCGATGCGATAAAGGTTAATCGTGCAGCCCTAGTCTGAAGTTTGTTTTCTGAATTTGTATGAAACTGCTTTGCTGTGGTGTTGAAATCCTTGACAGACAAGATAAGTTGCCAAGGCTATTCATTCAAATGGAGTTCTGTGAGAATGGAACACTTCGCACCTGGATAGAGAACAGTAACTTTGGGAAATTACAAAAGAGCAGAGAGGATGCACTTCAGGTGTTTCAGCAGGTTGTCTGTGGAGTAGAGTATATCCACTCAAAAGGACTCATACACAGAGATTTAAAGGTGAGTATGCTTGTGTTTACAAATGAATATGTATATTTACATGCTCTTATAGGAAATTGATTAAGGGTAAAATCAAACATTTAAAAATATTTGTACACACCTCAGTCAACTGAACTGGACTTCTCATATAACTGCCAGATAATACTGTTCAAAGATTATACCTATCTTTGACTATTACTATATTAAACTATTACTATATTAAACTTTGTTAAATTTTGTCTGAATTCCCTAGCCTAGCATTTCCCATTGAAAATGAATGGGTCAGGTATCAGGACTTAGCCACTTTCTCCAGATTTTATAATACCTCCATGCATATACTGTAATATCCATCCTTATAATACCTCCATACCAGTGGCTTATTTTATATAAATATCTGTTTTTTATATAGCATTGTTGTTGTCTATTTTCTCGCGTATTGTGCTTTCCTGAATTCTGCTTTTACACTGTCTGCTTCACATTTGCCACCAGCCTTTGTTTATGAATTATTCTTCGTCTGTGATGCTAGGCCAACAAAAAATGTAATTTCCACCAGCATTGCTGCATCTTTAATAGCACTAGATGCAGACATACAGTTGTTGCAGGTTATATTCTAATATCAACAGTGCAGTACACAGTAGAATGGTGGACCTCACTGTTTTCTAATTATTAAACTGAGTAATATTCATTTGTGTTTCAGCCTGATAATATATTGTTTGCAAATGACTGCGCTATTAAGATTGGAGACTTTGGACTGGTGACTTCTATAACAAATCAGAACGGTGCTATCATGAAAAGGACAGTTGGCACAGGAACTCTCCCATACATGAGCCCTGAACAGGTAATCCATTAGCCTAGAAGCAAATTTAAAAAATGTGTGTGTGTTTTTTTTTAATGCAGCTCTTGTCAAATATGTCAAATGGATGATAAAGTGAAAAATGTATCAGATATATCAGGTGCTGGTGGGTTTTGCATTATTGTCAAAAGGAGATAGGCACTGTAATATATTTACTGGTCTTATTTGCTTTTCAGCTTCTTCTCCTAAACTCTATGAGTTATTCCAGTTTTGGCTACCTCCACATTAACTCTAAACATTTGCCATTACCTTGCAAATTAAGTTACAGTACTTTTATTACCAGTGGGGCATATGCAGTCACAGGAAAAGGAATTCACATTGAGTTTCAAGTGGTAGTTCTGTGACTGTATTTTGTTTTCAAAGGGGGAGCAGAGGGAATACAATGAAAAAACAGATATATTCCCTCTAGGGCTGATCTGTTTTGAGCTTCTTTGGAAAATCTCAACCAGCTCTGAGAGGGTAAAGGTATGTCCATAATAACTAGTGGTAAATTGAGTTTGAGAAGTTGTCAGAAGGGTCAAATTGCTTACTTGATTTTATGTTTTTTTTTTTTTTTTTTACTTTTTGGTAGATATGGCCCGACTTAAGGAATCAAGTATTTCCATGTGGGTTCTGTGAAGCTTACACTGGTGAGGTAAGTTTCTTTTCTTGTAAGGATGCAGACAAGATGCTGATGTTGTAACTGCTAGTTCATGTTTATGGTAACTCACCATGTTTTAAGGTAAAGGCTGCCCCCCTTTGTTATACTGTAATTCCCCAGCACAGGAAGACTGTTTTTCACATTTACTTGAGGGCTAACTGACCATAAAGATATATTATTTGAATGTCAGAGAAAGTGTTGCATGTTTACAATCCACTTAGAATTGTTCACTGCACAACAGCTGTTGCTCTCTTAATAGTTTAACAATTCTACTTGACAATTCTACTCTCTTAACATTATATTTCATTTTGTTTTCCTCATTTTTCCTCACACATTTTAGCGTAAATTAATCAGCCGGATGCTATCCAAATCACCAGAAAACAGACCAGATGCTACAGAAATTGCCAAATTTATCAAAGACTTCCTGCTTCGTGACAAAGTATTAAACCAGAAAACGGTGTGATTTTCTTGGACAAGAAATTCAATGAGGCTTTAATCTTCTTAAGATAAGACACCCAGATAATGCAGATGAAAATCACATTTGGGTAGTGTATACATCAACCCCCGATTCGCTGATCTATTGACTGGTCTTGGCACTCTCCTTTCGGACACGGTTGGTAACAACACTGCTGGCTTAGTTTTGAGCAGCGTGTGTAGTGTGTATTTCACATGTTAAAGTACGTACAAAATGTGCCTGCAGTGCCGAGCAGTCATTGGCCATCTTTTCGGTCATATATTCATATAATCTTTTCAGTCATATATTCATATCAACTTTAATTGAAGTTAGTTGCTGGTAGGAAGAGCAGTGAGAACATTTGGTATGAGGATGGAATGAATTGTTAATGTTAACTAATGAGGTCATAGAAACTCTTATTCAGTTTCATCTTCATGTGGGTTGATTTCGTATCGTCTTTTCTTTAAAGGACCTGCCTAATAATCAATTCACGGGTAACACGTCCCGATATCATAGTAGCATTTGGGATCAGCAAAATCTCCTTTTTAATGTTGTGTTTTTTGCCGGGGTTGGCTGCTGTTTGTTTAACTTTGTGAATCATGATCGATCTCTGTAATATACAACTGCACTTTACGAAAATTCAATAATAAACTTTTATTCTTCAGAACCTATGACTGTTCTGTTCTTTTTTAATATTGGCCAAAAAGTTAAGGTCAAACCAAACCAATGACACAGATTGGCAATCCATGGTTACATTGCAGTTTGTCATCTGAAACACCTGGGGGCAATGTTGCTCCATTCCACCTGCTTGAATATAACATTACTAAATAGATGTTTGAAATGGAAAATGATTAATAATTGACATCTCAGATTTTATTACAGGCTGATTATGTGCATACATGTACACATTGTTACTTTAAACAACATGACTTATCTAAGAAATTCAGTTTTCAAATGAAGTGGCATAAATAGTTCTCATTCTGACTGTTAGGGGGAGATGTTGAGCTGTAGGGCTGGCTGTGATGCACCTGGCAACAATGATCTCTTCTTGGCAACGCATTCAAGATGGAAGAGGTTACGCACAGTAAGACGACTTTAACCCAGGGAGCGGTGTGACATTTAATCAACCATCCAGAGCACACCAAATGATTATCGTCTTCTTTCAGAACAGTAACGCCAGCTGAACGCAGCGTCACACTCAATCACATGGGCCAGTGGTAGGTGCGCTGTTGCCAAGGAAAGCTGATCGCTTTTGTCCCAGTCATTTCATAGACTCCTCAGGGTCTGTCACTGCTGCAGCTGCTCAGAATAATTTGTGATGAGCAATGAATGTGTGGTGGATAATTCTGGAAGTTGGAATCCATGATAGTGCACACTGAAATTGACTCTGTGTCTTCAGATATTTCCTGGTAACCTGTCTGGAGAAAAGCATGTTGCCTCACACAAAATCAGCAGCTTTGAGACTGGAATTCTAGATCTGCCCTGAATAAGTCTGGAATGACGTTGTACCCTAGAGAGCCAGCAGGTTGTGAGCACAACCAACTGTTAAGCTTTTAACAGAACAAAAACACCAGACTGTTTTGCTTGTTCAGATTCACTTCATCAGGCTGGTTCACTTCAGTTCAGGCTGACTGCCTTGAAAGGCTCTCCAAAGACTCTGAAGGGCTCTGAGAAGCCTGTGTCAAACTGCTCTGATTGCATCACATAATGCGGCGGGCGGCTCATACGTGGTGGCCTCTGCCGCGTCCTCTGATCCAGTTGTGAGTGGTGTGGGCAGCAGACAAAGCCAGGAGAAGATGAGAAAAAAATACACTGGCAGCGACCGACGCAATCAGGAGGAACAGCACACAACCCACACAGTGTTCCAATCAGGATATTGCATCTCATTTATAATCTCCTCTGTTGATACACATGGAGGCCTTTGTTTGCATTACCAAATGACTTTTGGGCCTCATCAGAAGGAGTGCTTTACCCTTGCCATTAACCTTTGTCAGCCAGCACGTCACACTGCAACTGCAGAGATAAACCAAATATCTTTCAGATGGGAAAGAAAGGAAAACAACACTGTGTCAGTTTGAAATGCACCTTAATATATAGGATGGCTTCTTTTGGTCAGTGAGATACACTTATTTAATAATGAAGGACAAAAAAGGACTTTCATCTGTGACAGATGAGATTGTATTGTATTACAATAAAATCTAAAAAAAAAAAAACCCCAAAACAATCTATACTAAAAAAAAAAAAAAAAACATCCAAAATTGACTGTATTTAATTTTCAGTAAAATTACGGAACTGTTGGAGGATATTGAAATGATGCTTGGAAAAGATATACGATTTACAGAAATCATATCTGTGGATTATACTGTTATTATACATTCACCTGTGAGAAGGTATGGAATGATAATTCCTTTCCCATTCTGATCCTCAAAATTGAATCCCTCCCATTGGGACTCAGCTGGATTCATCTCAAATACTTTCTCAGTCTCAGTCCCTTCAGTCTCGTTTGTCTTGGTCATTCATCCCTCTTCTATCTCATTTCTCACCTAAGCTCTCCCACTCAGCTCCTGTCCTTATGAGCCTATTACCCAAACTCACAGAGACAGAGGAGCAGTGGCCTCAGCTGCTCCACATGGCAAAGGGCATCACAAAGCAGCAAAGAGGAAAGAGAGGGAACACTGCACTGATTGGTGTCAGACTGCTGACCTACTTTGAGTTGCAAGAGTAGTCTTGATTTGATGTTACCAGCTGAGCTGCCCAGTTGAGTTCTCTCTCCCCAACTGTGCACCATCCCCATCCCCAAAAGACATCAGCCGTCTCTGTAATCATTTCAACCTCAGACGCACCTCTGTGTCCCAAGAGTCCACAGTCCCCAGTGCTACTTCAACCTATCAAGATCACACCATAGAGCACAGACTCCCGACACATCTGTTCATCCCTGCATTGCCAAAATAGTCATCAACAGCAACGATCCGTACCTTGATCTCCCTCACAGCCTGGCTGCCTGCTTTTGATGTCTTGCATGTGTAAGTGTGGCTGTTGGTTAGATTCACCTAAAATGACATGACATGAATAGTGAATAGTAGACCATTTGATTTAGAACATTATGAGATTATTGACTGAAAAGGTCATTGATATACTGGATATCCCATTTACACTCCACACACACAAAAAAAGTTAATTAACTTGTCAGTCAACATAACAGTCATAAATTATCAGTTGGTTTCTATCTTTATGTTTGTAAACAAATCTCTTAGATGTATTAGAAAGAATTTTGAACACATGACAGCAGTCTTTGTTTTGGAACATCAGCAAATACCACTAACCACTCTAAATAGTTTCACTCAGTTTTCTCATTTTTATGAAGGAAAAGCATTCAGACCAATTTTTACACAGGCACTGACGTTACCTTACTTATTTCAAGTGAATCTTGACAGGAAATCCTACATTCAAAGTCAAACATACAGTAACTCATTAAGATAATATCTGTGGGTTATTTCATCAGAAATTATCTGTCACTACGAGATAGTGGCATTTGAAAATTCCATGTGTTTGCAAGCAGTAATATGGGCAACCAGCAAGCATGATAATTGACCCACTGGGACGGTGGTAGTGCAGGTGGGGCAGGTGGTAAGTGAACCCCAAACTGCTCCCAGGGTTTGTACTTTGCATGGCCTCTGCAAAGTACCTCTGCCTCTGCCAATGGTGCGTGAATGAGTGTAGGTGAGATATGTGTGTCCATATGTAGATAATTTGTGACTTCTAAGTAAAGCAACCTAGTTGTATTGCATTCACAGCTTAAACACTTGTGCATTTGTGTTTATGACTGGCATACTGTGGGCCAGACAGGGATGCCCAAAGGGACACGTGGCCTCCGGGGTGTAAAATGCCCAGACCCACCGCATGTGTTTTTTCTGACTTTTGTTTACTGTGATATGTTAAAGCCCATATCTAATTGCTTGCAGCTACTGTAAAGCCTTAAAACACACTTTTCATGTAGGAGTTAATTTATCAGGATCCAGGAAGGGGAGAGTGACCTTGGCCAGGCCAGCACTGTCAACTGATTGAATGTAGCAGTCAGGAACTTCTCAGGGGAGCTCCTCTTCTTCACCCTGGAAGCTTTAAATGGTCTGACTTGAGCAGTCTCCTGTGAGTTAACAAACCTAAAGAAGGAAGGCCAATTCTAAGCCTCCCATTCATTCACATGCATTGCCTTGCATGTAATACAGCAATCAATAGGATTGCTCTCAGCTGCAAAACAAATCTATTCTGTAACATCACTGCTGGCATACCAAAGAGGAACATTTGGTTTTATAAGAAGGACACTAGTGGAGTGGTGTAAAAAATATATGAGGAAATAGTGTATCTGAAGCAGTGGAAAAGTATTTTTTTTTATTTATCTTCTTACCTCTTAGCACCTCGGGATTAAGCAGGCCAGCATCAGTATGCATTACAGACAGTCTGAATGTTTGTAGTAAAATGTCTGAAATTCCACCCTATAGCCTACAATTTTGTCTTCCTGTGAATCCCGTCTTATATTTCTCAGTGATAACAGAGTTAATGAATGCACCTGCTTTTAACAAATGTGTTGTTAGAGCGAGTGTTAGAGTGTTTAATGGCAAGGGTGAATTTAAAATCTCAAACATAGTTTTGTGATTTTACAAGTAGTGAGACATTTGCCACATAACAGTGCATATGAATGTGCTCCTAAAATATTTCATGGACTATACCATTTTGAGATGCTGAATCTCCTTGTCTACAGCTATTGGCCGGGTTTCCCAGATAATTTAAGAAGCTCTTAACGCTAAGATCTTCTTTGGAGCGCTCTTTAAGAGCTCTCATTGGCCAGATTAGCGCTCCAAAGAAGAATTTAGCGGTAAGAGCTTCTTAACGAATCTGGGAAACCCGGCCATTGTCATTCTGATTTCTGCTGGATGCGTATGTATAGTGATTGCCGTAGTGATTGATTGCATGGTGATTACCCTCACCTGAAGGTTGGGCATTGGGATTGCATTGTAGGTGGGGCACTGCTGCTGAACATTGCAAATGCGGTTCCTATCGCTGTCGGCGCTTTCTAAACCGTACGTTCGTCTTGTTATGACTCATGTTATCACCCTAAACAGTATGAAACGGATTAATTAACTGAAAAAAGTTGCTTTGTGGGCCTTTGAAATCTCCTACTTGTTCCATTCTCAAACAGGGAAGAGATTCATCAGAATTTTAGCTTAGGCTACCTTTAGTCCCAATTAAAATATAAAATGAAAGCTGACTGGAATAGAAAAAATATAGAGTTGTGAGAGTACTGTACATTGTTAGATCTATTTGAATCAAGGAGGAACTCGTATTTTAAGAGCAGATAAACAAGGAGGCACATATTTTCTCACAGTGCATAGCCAGTGTTAGAAAAAAGCTAGTCCTACTAATATTTGCTATTAAAACATCCACAATCAACACAAACTGACAGAAAACATGTAGAATTTAGTCTATAGTCAATAAAAACAAGCAAGATGTTGAATCTGTGAGGCTTGTTTAAGGTTCATGGAAAGAATGTCACCTCTGCAAATTCTGGAAATTCAGTTAGTAACTTAGTGGTGGTTTCAAGGAGCCAGAGTTGCATGCTAGAATTAAATTAGCAAGTTGTATTGTAAAAATTATTAGAATTACTTAATGCTTATATCTGCCTTGTGCATAGATGTGACTGCACTTTTTTGGGTAGACATTAACAACCCTTTCAAAGTCCACTCTACAGGAATGAGAGGCTAGCACATGCTTGTAAAGACCAGCAATGGCCACATTTATACTTCATAGGCCACATCTAACTGCTGCTATATTTCTGTCACCACCGTTTTAAATCTTTATTTTCCTGTGTGACGTGCCTGATGAGTTTATTTGGCCTGGATCTGTCTCAGAAGGCAAGGAGGCAAGCCCACAGTGGGGAGCCCAGGCGGTGCGGTTTGTGGTGCAGTGTCCATGCACCATTCAACCATGATACTGTTTATATCTTAACAAGCAGTGGTTCCTGAGTAAACTTAGTTTAGTTTTGAATGCTCTAGTTATTTGAAGAGGTTTTGTAAAGAGAGAGTTTGTGTGTGTGTGTGTGTATGTGTGTGTGTGTGTGTGAGAGAGAGAGAGAGAGAGAGAGAGAAAGAGAGAGAGAGAGATGGAGAATATGTAGGCTACTGCAAGGAAGAAGGTGGATATTTGTTTACAAACATCTTAAAATGTTCTCAGTATCAGCAACCTGCAAGGGGAACTTGCGGGAACTATGACATATTTTAAATATCCCTTTAGTGCATTGAAGTAATGGAGAGTCCACACTTCTACAGATCAAACTAAATCAGGCTCGGTCTAGTTCTGACCCACCGTCTGCTCTGGGGCCCATGTGGCTTTGTCACGCTCTAAAAGAGAATCCTTAATAACTGCAGAAGACAAATGCCTTTGTGTTTCTCACACTAAACTCTGGAGGGATGCGACAAGGCACAATTTTTCATTTGAAAAGAGAATTGTATTTACCATCATGTATCTTTGTGTCTCCCCATCGAGCGAGAAATTTCTCATAAATAATATTTAAAAGATCATATCGTCAGTATGGAACCACTCTAAAGTCCACCGCAGTAGCAGAGTTTATTTTTCTTTTGGTCTACTCCTCTATTTGGGTTTGTCGACGTGGTGTTTGTAATTTTCCTGACACCTCAGAGACAGACGGAAGAAGATAAAAGCTGGGTAAAATCAGGACACACACAAACAAAGATGAAAAAAAAAATAGAAATATTGACAGACGGTCTTTGGTGTCTGTGTGTGTGTGTTCGTGTGCATGTGTGTGTTTGTGTTTATATGCTTGTGTGTATGTGTGTGTGTCTGCGTGTTTGTTTTCTTCTGTCAAGAGCTTTTTAGGCTGCGCTTTATCTACCCGTTGCTTTTGGTTGGCTCTCTAGACAGATGATATGTGTCCAGCTTGGCTTCATGCAAAATAACACCGCTAAAAAAGCGAGACAAGACGAAAGGAGGAAGAGAAGAAGAAAATAAAAGAGAGGAGAGGAAAAGAGAGGGTGAGAGGGCTGTTTTTTGACTTTGAATTAACTGAAGGCCAGACAGGATTTGGAGATGTGCTGGAGGAGCACTGCCTTACCCTTGCCATGTTATCTGGCTGTTTGATGATTAGGTTCTAGCCTTTTTTTTCCCCTTCTCCTTTCATTTCAGAAGTAGGGCTTGTCAATAGATTTCATATGACTGCTCTCCTTACATAAGCCTCTCAAGCCACAATGAATGCGATTTTTCCTTTCTAACACGCATGCACACACACACACACACACACACACACAATAAGACAACAAGCTGCAAAACAAATTGCACGTAACAGACTATAATAAAAATGGCTAACCAACATTGTGTTTTTAAAGTATTTTTGTATAGGGAGGGAATTCATTGAACTTGTCCTGCTGGCCTGTCTGTGATAAAAGATTGATTGGACTTCTTATGGTTGGAGTGCTGTCTCAGACGGCCTTATTGATCGGCAGTGTTAGATGAGGGACACAAAGGGAAGTGTGCTGTCTATTATGCCTGAAGGGCCCAGACCAACTCTACCCCAACAGAAAAGAATCAATAGCAGAAAACATTTGAGCACCGTCAACCACTGAGAGTGATTTGTTGGTGATTGTCAGTGTGGAGACCAAGCCTATATGCCCTTGGTGACAATCAGATCTGTTTAGCACTCCATCCCTTCAAATCTTGATGTGGGTCTGGTTTATTTATTAAAATTGACAGGTTCTTATCTGATAAAACAATGGTGGGATATATTCAAGTGTTTTTCCGTTTTGGATTCAATGCCTCACCACTGAATGAAACTTGAAAACAAGAAATGTGGCCTTATGTTTTGACCTTTCTACATTTGTTAGATAAATAGCCAGGCCAGGCAAGGACAGAGGAGTCTGAAGCCTTTGCTAAATTGTCTCCATTTCCAGGACCACACAGGCGCCTTTTCCAGCTGCTTTGCATCCTTGCTCAGTCGTCTGGCCCCTGCTCTAATCTCTTACAAATAAACAGCTGGAAACATTTGGACCGGGTTGTTCATCGGTCTGTGTCATTGACATCGGTAGCAATAGGGAGCAACTTTGTTTTATTGCTTATTGATAATAGGCTGAACTCCTTCTCATTCTCTCTCTCTCTAAAGAACTCAAGCTCCTCTCAGTGGAAGAAAAAAAAAAAATGCACAGAACGGTACGGACAGAAAGACATGCATCAGGATGGATATTTTGAATTGAGTACAACTGGGGGAACAGACAAAATGAGAACCATACCCACACAGGCAAATAGACCACCAGAGAAAATGGAAATGACTTCAGGGACCAGGGACAGCACTCTCCTCCCCTCTCTGCCAATCCTCTCCTCTACTCGCTTCTCCTCTGTGCTCCACTCCAATGCGATAATGGATTGTGAGCAATGATTGATTCTAAGATGGAGCAACTGTTGACTATTATGCCATGCTGAATAATGTGTTCAGCTCTACCGAATGTGTGACGTTGGCCTTCGTTAAATAAGGCCAAGCATCATCCCCTCCTTTGCTGCAGGGGGTGAAGGTTTATTTGCTCCTAAATGGCATTACGGCTGCAATCTCCAGGGATACTGCCAAGTGCAATTATGAGCATGAGGGATGCTACAACTCCAGAACACTCCCTCCAGCCTCACGTAGGACACAGGTGAGAAATCCTCTTTTTCTCTCTCACTCTGGAATGAAGGTAGATCTGCCTCCATCTCTCTCTCTGTCTCTCTTTCTCTACATGTATAAAACTGAGTCCTTCTGGGTCTGCCTCTCTTTCTTTGTCTCAGAATGCCTTTGTCTTTTTCTGCCCCCCCTCTCTCTATCACACACACACACACACACACACGCACACACTAAGAAACATGATATAGTGCCATGGGAAAATGGATTATGGCTGGGAATAATGTGATTGTTTCTAAAAGTTGCAGTTTGGGAAGCAGATACTGAGTGAATTAGCGATGAAGCTCATCAGATAGAGTTCCACCAAGGATGCAGCCCACTCCGAAGAGCTGTATCATCTGCAGGAAGCACTGCAGGTATGAAATTATATTTAAGGCCATCGAGGAGCATGACGGGCACAAAGACCCAGCAAGAGTCCACAGCAAGTTGGCTGTTCAGACAAAATGGGACAATAAACTGAGGCTCTGCAAACACTCTTCCAAAGCCAGCCAGGCGGCCGCTGAATGCAGCTTCCTGCCTGTTCTGGAGGCTAGGCACTTTTTGTGTGTGTGTATTTTTCCCCTGTTGTTCAAGAGCGGCACGAGGGAGGGCTGAGACAGATCATCAGTGTGCCTCTTGCCCTTTCTCCGCTGCACCTGGCACTGGCATGCGCCCCGCGCCCATCTGTCAGCTGCCTGACAGCACAATCAGTGGCATCCTAAACAGGAGGCGAGACTCCGCCAGCCCAACCGCGGGCCAACTTGGCCCCCGTCTGATGTGGTTGACCAATACTCCCATCCATGTCCCCACAACACGAGCTGCGCCTGGGATGAATCGGTCTAAGCTCACCATGATTTTGGGGGGAGCCAAGTAGGCCACAGCACCCCGAAGGGGCACATTTTGGTTTGCTCGCGGTCACTTTGTTTCTGTCTGTGTTTGTTGTGTTGTTTTTGTCTTTTCTTCCTTCTTTGCCCATTGTTTACATACAAGGACGTCCTATTTTCAGCAAGGCTGCATTCAGCTTGAAAATGACAGCCTGGATGTAGTCATTCTCAAATGTTTGTGTAACAATGATTTTTTTTTTAAACCAAAGCCAAAAAAACACTAGCACAAGATAACAGCCAACACTTTTTCTCAGTTTACCATTGGTTCAATATTTTACCTTCAGGCTTAATTGCTAGAAAAGGCCACCCACAATAGCCAACCATAATGACTAACTCACTTTCAAGGCTGTTAGCAGCAACCTAAAGAGTGAACATCTCACCTCACTAGTGCATATTACTTCCTTATTGCAGCCAGACTGAAAGCTCAGCACTCTAATAATTCTTCCTTATTGGTTCTCACTCCCAGATACATGATTTACAGTACAGTACATATAAACATCCTGGAAAACACATAGAGCATGATTCCTATCTAGTATAAAAGTATATAAGAACTGTAGGATGGTTCTTATCTGCCTTATCCGAATAATGGCAGGACCTCTCCCACATCTAGCACACCCACACTTGTTTAGGTTGCTTGGGTGGTTTACTCTGACACCATTGAAAAACAGTCCAATCAAACCCAGTCTGCATTTAGAGATGATTGTGCGTGTGAAAGTGTTTAAGGTCCTGTGTTTATCATCTGCCCATACTATATGTTAACAATATGCACATGAATATGGAAGGGAAAGTGTTTGTATTTGTATTGTATCAGGAAATGTATGTATAGGTACAAAGTACATGCGGGTGTTATAGTCTTCTCACACAAGAGGCAGTGAAAGCTACCCGACAATGCTATCTGTTCCCTGCTGTTGTTTAAAGTAACTTATCAATGCCAACACCAGAATGTCTTCTATTGCCTCCCTTGGCTGCTGTCCAGAGGCTGCCACATTCATGTGGTGTGTGAGACTACTATTCTTTCCATCGCTCTCTCTCTCTCTCTCTCTCTCTCTCTCTCTCTCTTTCTTTCTGTGTATGCTATTTCTATTGGATTTCTCTGAGAAAAAGCAGTGAAACATTATGTATTCAGAGTGGTGCTTGGAGCCCACTGAAAACCTAGCAACAGACCTACGCACTCACCCGATCTTGCAGAATAAATCTCAGCTAACACTTACACAAGCACCCCCCCCCCTTCTGGAACAAAAAACATGCATTCAAACACAGAAAATCCATACATGAATGCTAAAACATTAATTCAGAGGATAAATGGTCATTTAGACAGCAGTCCTCTTACACAAAGAGGAGAAGAACATGCTCCTGAATTCCATGGTACATGGATGATGGATGGAACATATATATTTACATTTGTACTTGTGTTAATTGAGACGCATCAAGTGCAAAAGATTCTTGTGTAAAGAGGTGGAGACAAGGTTCCATTTACATGTAGTTAGGTAGGTATTGTAGGTATGTTCTGTTGAGGCAAAGACCACAGAGGGAAAGAAAACACACAGTGAAAAACTGAGCTCTTGGGTGCTCTGATTAACTGTAGACAGCAGATGGGCTTCCGATGAACTTGCTGGTGAGGCAGACAGAGACAGACAGGTGTGTTCCTGCCAGCCAGGTGTCCTGAATAGAGGAAGCATGGAGTTTCAGTGAACAATGGCAGCAACCTGAACTGTGGGACTCTATTTCGTCGTTCATTCAGTGTGAACCCCTCTCCTGCCATGCGTCAGCACCCTCAGGTCACCACGCTTGTCAGTCTGGAACTCGGCAGAGCCATTTTGAGGGTAATGTTCTGGTCTCTTCATCACAGATGTGGTTACAAAAAACATAACTTTATGTTTCCTAATCTGGTAGCTGTCAGAGCCTCTTTACTGACAGCCCATGCTTGCACAGTAATACTACTTCTCTGTGACGGCTGCAGCCAGGCTTTTGATCTGAACCATAACTTACCTCACTACTCCCCCATGTACAGTGTACCACTAGGGGGCAATGTTGTTTCAGAGTAAAAAATTTATGCAAATTTTGAGAAAGGCGGCTATTGACCCCATCAGAAACTGCAATAAACACATATGCAGAGTTCATGCAACCCCTTACTAGTCAATCAGATTTATGAAAAAAAAAATGGTGTTTTGGTTAATCAAAATGCAATTTGAATGTTGAGCATAATGCTGATAATAAAAATATAAATATATTTTTTTACATTTAGAAGAAATTTTGCATCTTAGCTCTTCATATGTAAATAATGATTTTTCTTTTCTTTTTCAAATGCTTAATGGATTGTTTTGACTGATTGTCTCTTTGTTGGGCACCCATTTTAAGTTGTCCCTTGTTTGACAACAACAGGAAGTATGTTAAAGTGTCTACTTCCTTCCTGTTGGGCTTCTGTGGCAGGCCTCTTTGATGACCACTAAGCTACACAATCACATACCAGACACTATAACTCAACTGCTACAGCAAACTGCTAACACAAAAATGTCTTACCATAAACCCCTCGTCTCCTCTATTCCAACTTCACTTGCACATTTGGCGGTCACAGAGGTGAAAAGTCTGCTTTTCATGGATCATAAAGAATTATGGATGATACTTGGGGGTCAAACAATCAATAGCAAAGGGCTCTGGGTGATATTTATGTCACCTCCTTAGCCAACAGTTGCTTCTGAATCCAGTCCCAGCTGCCTGGGCCAGTGAAAAACGAGCCTATTGAGAGGTTATGAGCAGGTATTTTCTTGCGTCTTTCTTTAGAACACACTGAGTATACTTGGTAGATGGTGGAAGGCCTGTCCTGTTGAAGGCAGCTCCTCCTTTTGCTCGGGTCAGCGTCTTCATCCTGCTAACCTTCTTGTCTCTGTGATGAGAAATGGGCTCCTTGCGTTAATGAGTACCTTTCCAAAAATACCTTCCCATTTGACAGAGCTAATGTTTCATTCAGACGGTTAAGCTTTAACAGATGTTAATGGTCACTCGACGCAGTTGCAGTCATTACGAATGGACTTGGCCCTTTCTCAGCTCAGAGAATATCTCAGAGAGATATTGGTAAATAGTGTCTGATATGACGCGTTGTGTTTTACCACCTGATCTGATGCAGCGAAGTGGGAGCACACGGTCTGGCATGTGTGAGATGTCGTCATGGCAACAGATTGCACCTCACGGGAGGTCAAAGCACACTCTGCTGGTTGGCCTCTTGGCTCGGCGACCGGTTGTGAGCCTCCGAACGCCCTCAGATGCCATCACACTCACTAGCACTCTGTTACTTTTGTCCAATGGTATAGTTAAACAGCAAGAATTTTTTGTTGGTGCCTCTGCCACTCAGCCCTTGCCCTTTGTGTGGTGAGAGAAAGAAAGAAGGAAGAAAACAGGTTGTTTAAAAGTGATTGATCTACCCTTCAGCACCCTTTCATAATTAACCGAAAAGCCTCCTCCTGCATACTCCCAGAGCGAGGGTCTGGTGAATTTAATTCATGGAAAGGCACCAGACCAGCCTTTCCCTGCCCTCGCAGCCACAACTGGAGGCTTGGTATTCGGGTTAATTTACAGTAACTGCCTGTTGGCAAGGTTCTCACATGTATCCATTATTTTCTTTCATTTTATGACGTGGACCTTAATGAAAACTCTCTGTGCATGAGTCATGCCTCCGCTTTTAATAGCTGGCAAAAAGCCACCCTTTTTTCTTATCGGATCATCCTGGTAGTGCTGCTTTGCAAATGGAACAAACCCAAGTGTACCCAGGTACTGTGTCTGTGATAAGACTTGCTGGCAGATATAAATGAAACACTCACAGTCAGCATTGTGCCCAACACCCCCCCCCCCACACACACACACACACACACACACATACACACATCAACACCTCTCCACTGTGTCTTCAATAAAAAGAAAATCAGGAAATGGAACGCCTCTAGAGTGTGAGAAAAAATGATCAAATAAACAAGTGGGTGTCATTTTCTTTGTGTGTGCTGCAGCTGTCTTATACACAAACGAGCAAGAACCTACAAATAGCAAATGCAGTTATTTGAATTTATCTGCATTTGTTTGTGGGCGACCCAGAAAAAAAAGAACGAATATCTCATATGTCCTCGAACAGGCCCACCCATTATCTACTTGGGCACATCAGTTGAACAGCATGGAAGGGGACAAAGACTTTGACCAGTGTGAGGTGGCCCTGGCCCTATTTCCAAACCAGACTCCTCCTTTTTCTATGTGTCTCTGTCCTCTCTTGTTTCATCTCCATTCTCCCCTCCTCTTGCCAAGGTCAGCATCCCAACAGGAAAAAAGACAAAACAAAAACAAAGATGGCTGCCAGTGAAGGGCCATATTTTATTTTTTTGCAGTTGATGGTGGTCCAAGAACAGGGCTGCCAAATGGGCTCCCGCTAGTCTGTGCCAGTGCAGCCAAGCCTGCTGCCCCCCCCCCCCCTCCTACCTCCACCCAATACACCCACACACCAATATACTCTCTCTCCTCCAGCCACTTGTTTAGACCTAGACTCATGCGAGGGAATAACAGGATGGTTGTTAGTGCTGATATTAATAACCACAGACAGAAGAAATGAAAAGCCAAGTCTCCACACTCCACCAAAGCCTTCTCAGTAGCTCTGTTTTTCTCGACTTCAGACAAAGCCATGCACACACTCATCTCACAAAAACACACATCTTCGAATTCTCCTCCATGTGATGATGGGTGGAAGACACAATCATTGCTGAAGAATCATGTTCAAATGTGCTCTGTCGGTAGAGCTAGAAAAAGACCTTACAATTATTTAGCCAAAATGTGGTACAATGGAACAGGCAATCAACTGTAGTCAAGATGTTCAGTCTTGGTAGCATTTGTTATGTGTTTTTTGGGGGGTGACAGATGAAACATTGCGATGTTGAGATCCTTTCCACTGTTGATTTTCTATTGTTGTTTCAAACAGAATCAAATATGATATAGGTTGTTTCTCAACGTCAAGAACATTTTTTTGGTAGAATACTTGCCTTGGCTTCACACCTCAGTAGCATTCGAATATAGTAGCACAATGGAGCTGGCTTTTGTGGAAAACCTGCAGAAAACATGGAAGACTGTGGGTATTATAAAAACACAGAAGATCCATAAGTGGGGTTATAAAAAATCAACCAACGGACTCGGTACTTGATAGAATTTTGAAGTAACTCTCAAAAAGTGAGGTACGTGAGAACGTGGAATTCTCAAAAAAGCAGCTGTTTAGAATGCTTCCTCAACAGACATAATCTTAAGTAGTTCTTTATGACACAAAGGCGCTAACAACTCATTCATCAGGTCTGTGTTCATACTCCCAATTCAAATCAGTGCAGGTTTCTTCTTCTGTTCCATGAGTGTGCTGTTAAAAACATGAGTGATAACACAAGATCTTTCTGGGATTCTGGTGTAGTCTGTACATAGACTAAATAGAAAAAGGGGTATTAAATATATCAGACATTGTGGGTTTGGTCTGGTTTGGTGGGTTTCCTAATCATAATATAACTGAAAAGGGCTAGAGTAGACATACTTAGCTTGTAAACTAAAAACTTGCTTGTAAACTTGCTACTTATTATCTATTATCTTACCTGGGTACCAAAGGGTGCATGTTATTAAAGAGATGAAACCTTTGGACTCTGACATTCATCTGAGATCCACACTAGGCTCACTGAGAGTAGCCAAAAGACAAGATAACATATGATGAGACGAGAAGCCGTATCCTTCACGGCAGCCAGCCTTCGGGGCTCAGGGCCTTAATGCACACAAGCTGTTGACGTCTCTGGTGAGGCTTTCGCTTATTCTCTTTATCCCCCCATCATGAGAGTGGCTGTGCAGGACTGGTCAGAAAGAGGCCAGGGCCCCCCATCTCTGGGGAGGGAATTAATTACCCTTTGCCGTCGACGCTTCCTCCGAGGGCAATGGCAAAGATGGCTCCTATTTGCACCTTATTTCACGGGTGGGGAGGTGAGTGCCGCGGATCTTTGTTGTGAGCCGCGTGCACTTGGCTCTGAGGGTTGCAGGCAATCAGGGGATTCTCTGCTAGCACGCAATGCAGCCCACCCTCAAATCACTACATCCTCAAACACACACGCTGACTGTAATAGACACACACACACACACACACATAGAAAAACACATACACTAAACACATGTTGTAACAGACATTAGACTTACACTCTCTAATACATACGTTCTCTCTTCTGGTCTCTCTCTCACGCACACACACACAGCCACAGAAATGCTGAACAGAGGGACAAGCCTCCAAGCTGCAGCCATGGCAGAGGACTGGAGTGTGGAAAGGATTACACTAGCTCTGATGGAGACCATATGAGTCCAGTGATGGAGTCATGAGAGATCAATAGCAGTGGGGGAGACACCTTCATTACACTGACACACTCTTTGGCAAAAACATTCAAGCTGACTTATTAACAAGGACAGATCTCATTACTCTGTTTTGAAGTGTGTAGTGTGTGTGTGTGTGTGTGCGCGTGTCTTTTAGTTGGGAGAATGACCATTTGCTCCATTATTGCAAGCACAGAGAGTCCAGCTTCCTTTGGCTAGTTGGCTGAGTCCAGCATTGCGGCAGCATTACATCACTTCCTGCTATTGTCCCAGGCGGCGTCCATCCCCTCACCTCCTGTGCTGATCACGAGGCCCACTGCCCTGGCTGCCGCTCGGCTGAAACTGGAGCAGGCATACCACCGTCTGTAGTCTCTCCCTAATGTGTTTGGAAGTGGTATGGTGTGTGTGTGTGTGTTTCTGTGTGTCTCCCTATGTGTGTGTGTTTCTGTGTGTGTTTGATAAACCACCACCATCACACCACAGTATGAGCAATACTGTATGTGCATGAGTTGTAGTGTGTGTGTGTGTGTCATATACCACCATCGTCTGAGCACTCTCTTCCCTAAAAACCATGATGTCATCCGTGTCCGCATGTCTCCGTTGCACCGTGTGATCAATTATTCACGACCTCTAATTGGATCAGCTGCGGTCACTCACCTCCGAGAGCTCTATGTCCAGTAACGGCAGGCGGTCTAAAATAACAGCACTGGGCAGAGAAATGGGATATACTGTGTGTGGGTGTGTGTGTGTGTGTGTGCTAGACTGCCCTGACTGAGTCAATAACATTTAATGAATGAACAATAAGCACTTCCCGGTCCTCTGATTGAAAATATTCTCCTCAACTGGATGCGTGAGTTCACTGCTTGCTTGTGCCACTCTTCCAGACGAAAATAAATAAATATGAAATGAAAAAATGTCAGAAGTGAAGCTGCCATCATTAGTCAAAGCCCTCAGTATGTAGTTAGGACATGTGACAGTGTTAGTCAGAGGTTCCCCTTACTCACATACACACACACACACACACGCACACACGTGCATTTCTGCCTCATCTCAGGCATCTCCAGGAGCTCCACATGCTTTGAATGGGGGGTGGGTGGACGCCACAAAGCGGCCTTGTGTATATGCTCAGTGTTGTGGAAGAACTCTCTGACTTACACACTTCCCACATTGCAGACTGATTACAAGAAATTGGAACTACTGGCACATGGAGAGCAAAATACACTTGTTTTTCCACTAGAAGGAATATTAGCCTATGGACTAATAGATCGGCATTTGGAAGCCCTGTCTATGTGTGTAAATATCCTACTGCATGGATGGGCCTTGACATCAATATCCACTTGCTTTTACAATCATATCCATATCCACTTGTTTTTCCAATCATCTCCATGTGCACTTGTCTTTACAATCATATCCATGTGCACTTTTTTTCCCAAAGACTGGGTTCTTACACCCACGTATGCGTGTCCGTTAATCTGAAAAGCAAGTGAAAGCCAAGTCGACAGAGTGTTGACTGTGTCCATTCCAGGCTGCTCAGTGTCACGCTGTGAATTTACTAGGTGACATGGAATCGTCCTGAGGATCGCGTTGCGCCACAGTAGTCAAACCCCATGTTTAATGTTTAGAAGACAAATTATTACGTGTTGAAAGCCAAAGTTACAAAGCGCCACTATAAGCGCCTTGGCTCCAGGGCCAAGCGCTACAGGCCTGTGGTGGGCAGGAATGCCGCCTCATTGGGTTACATCAGCCAGTTACTGACAACATGGTGAGGGGCTCTGGTGGTATTCATGGGGACTTAGTCACCATCACAACATTATGACTGCTGGTTGTGAATGCTGTCCTTTCATGGCGCTCTCTGTGAGCCTTTTATCACTTGTAGGAGTATGATTCACAAGCCTCTCAGTGTCCTTTGGCTCCCGTTCAAACCTGGTTTCAGGTGGATAGAGAGAGAGCGAAAGGGTGGAAACCCCCTTCTACTGCCAAGGCCCTCAAAGTGTCCCTCTTTCTCTCTTGTTGCTCTTTCTCTACTTCTGTTTCCTCCTCTCATTCTAGCTCTGTTTCTCTCTGGACCTTTTTCTCACTCTTTGACTCTCTTATTCTCTGCCCACCACACACACAAACACACACACACACACACACACACACACACACACACTTACACAGGGAGAGAGAGTGAGAGAGAAACCCACACATGGCTTTTCATCCCCGGACACTGAAGTCCTTTCACTCTCAGAGACAGTGTCCTGCACTGTCCTCTGGGCTGCAGCTGGGGAAATAATGCCTGCAGGTTCAGCTGGTTCAGTCCGCCCAGGCAGTCCCAGCCCAGCCCAGCCAAGCCAAGCCACCCACTCCATGGACACTCAACCTACGTGAGAAGATAACGCTGACGCCATCAAAAACACCATCTCCCATATTCCCGATGGGGACTGTGCATCGGCAGATATCTTTAACAATCAGCCATAGGATGGACACATTTTCACACACAAATGCAAGGGGCTATTTTAATCATTTATTTTTAAAAGACAACCTGATCGAAAATGGAATATGTCTGTGTTATGCTTCAGACTATAGCATCATGTAAAAAGAACATGTGAACATGGGCCGACATGCTTTTTGGAGGTCTTAGGAAATGGGTAATGAAATTACAAGAGGTCTGTGTTGTCTTATTGTAACATGGACCCCCTCTGACTCCAGGCAGTGTAATAAAGACTCTTTCATGTTGAAGGTGAGCAGAGCGCCCAAGCCCGATCCCCAGTGTCCAGCAGGATCAGTCCCACTGTTCAAAAGTACGCACATGACCGTGGGGCAACAGGGGAGTCACACAGCAAACACTCAATTTCCTGCATATATGTTTTCCTTAAATCCCCACAACCTCGACAAGACATCCAGGTGGACAGGAAGAGAGGAGGAACCCAGTTCGGCAATGTAATTAAAATAGTAAAACCTATTCTCTAGTGGCTACTTCCAGTGATTCCAAAAGCTCTGCACTTTGTGGATGTTACTGCACAGACATTTTGTATGTATGGATTGAATAAATTATTACCCCTTATGAATATGAGTGGAGCCCAAATAAAAAAGCCAATAGGGTCACTTCAATTTAATCAGCCTCCTCTTCGTTTTGGTCCCTCCTGGCTCATTGCGTGAACTTTTAGCACTTTGCTGCAGGTTAGCGAGGCTCATTAAGAGGAATCATTACATGAGCTAAAGCAGTATGCCTCAAGCAGTATGGGACACCTCGGTGCCATGCACGGAGAGGATTATAGCTATATTATACAAAATGAGAGAGAGAGAGAGGAAAAAAAAGATCATGAATGAATAAAGACCAAAGCCAGGCCCAGGTTCTTCACATCAGCACTTTCCCTCAAGGTCATGTCTGAGTTTGAGGACAAGAAGAAAGCACTTTGGTGCAGTAATGAATATCCCGCCGCTCTCTCTTTTCTCCCTCGCTCCCTTTCTCTCTCTCTCTCTCTCTCAGTCTGTGGATACTCTAATGGGGAGTTCAATGTCATATTGGATTCCTGTAAATCGACCAGAGGCTCTTGGTAACCTCCACCATCTCTAAAGTGCCCACCTGCTGCTGCAGTGATAGTACTGTGAAGATCCACTGGGTCACACCATCCCATACCCTGGGCGGCCGCATTGGTGATGGGGGGTGGAGATGCAGACTTCCCTCCCTCATGGCTGTTGGCTGCTGACGGCCGGCGGCTGGCTGCTTATGTAAGGCTCCTGCTGGGCTGCCTCGGCTGTAGCACTGGCCCAAGCCCTGGCCCTGGTTCTCTGGCGCATTGTGCCCTGCATGGTGAGGTGAGATCACCTCTTTTCTAATGTCTCCTGGGCTATGATGTCAAATGTGCCCTGGCGGAGGTACTGGTACTGGAACAGTCTACCAGGTTTGGAGCTGAACAGAGGGAAAATGCAAGCAATTACAATGAGTCAGGTCCATCTGCTGTTCCATTACTGCCAAGGTGTGGGCCCCACATCTGGGCCTGGTGTGTGTGTATGTGATCGCCAATGGTGTGAGTTGGGTGACCGTAATAAAGTACTTACTGACTGATTTCATCATTTCAAAAAGATAATTTAGTTGCTAGGGGTTGAGAAAACAAAACCTTCAAGAGGAAGCGCTGTCCAGAAATGTGGAATTCTGGGAATCACATGGGATTCTCCCCTTGTTCCCATGTCAAATTCAGGTGGGATGTGGACTCAAGCAAAAACTAGCATCTCTCATATGCACACACACACACACACACACACTGACGCTAGGCCTTTTTCTGGAAGTTGCATGAGATTTTAATTGTATTTTCCTCCGTTCCATTCCACATCCAACCTGTTCTGTGAGGGACACTCGGATCTCGTCAGCAGGCAGGGCCACACTTATGCTTCCTTCTGACCCTATGACTCTACCTCCTGACCTCTAACACACACTCACACACACACTTACATGCAGCGACACACACACTACCCCTGTGTACCAGCAGACTGAGGCATGGGGCTGCTGAGGACTGGCTTGGAAGGTGGAATAATCGGCTTTGTTCCTCTCTCCTCTCTGCTGCTTTAATAGGCCTATTGATTCAAAGACCAATCGATCCGCTCAGGCAATCCCTGTAGGTGGCTTGGTACAGGAAAAGGGGTTTGTGTTTCTGCGCAAGTGTGTGTGTGTGTGTGTGTGTGTGTGTGTGTGTGGTGGGGGTCCAAATGCAGCCGATAACAAGGACCCCCTTTGTGTGAAAAAGGGAACAACTTCTTGCGAGACGTGGCGAAGAACCAATTCACAAATCATTGCCTTACCCACCGCTTCGTATAAGTGGCTGCTTTCAAACGAGCTCTGTGGGTTAGTTTTTGCATCTAAAAAGTGATTGTGAAAAGTACCTGAGCTCGCCCTGATTTCAGCGGCTGTGAACAAGAGCTTAGTTTTCAAGCGCGACGCTATCAAGGGATCCACAGCAGCAGTGCAACAGCTTCTGCAATAATGTCCACCAGAAGGCTGGCTTGTTGAACCCCACGCTTTAGCATACACTGATAGGCCACTATGCATATTCAACATATGTATATCTAACAGGGCCCATTATGTTAGGTCAGCAATGACATCCCATGGGAGTTCATCTCCAGGCTGTTACCATAATTAAGTGTAAAATGTACTGCCGCTGCTGCACATGGTGTGGACAACCATGCACAGTAGCGGGGGAAATGGGACACATTTTTCTAGTTTTGTGCTTAATTTTCGCCCCTAATTTGTATGAAATGCTGTGCAGATGAATGCGGAAAAGTCGTCCTGATGTTTGATGCTGATAATTATGCCAAATTATACATTCCTGCTGACCCAAAAACTAGGGCGCTGCTTAATTAGGCCATGTAGGGCTGGGCAGCACATAATTGATCCTAATTTGCTCTGTTCACGGTCACAGCAAACCTAAAGTCAGTGTTAGCTTTTTCGCTGTTGCGTGTGGTGCATTGTGGCTGACTGGTGTCCCTGTGCAAATGGGTCACTTGATTGATTTCATGCCATCCCCTCTGGCCCAGTATCATGTGAGTGGGATCTAATTGATTAACTTGTTTTGTAACATTTACTCCGTCAAATCAGGCTTGACACGGGATGCCCCTATTGCTGTTGTCTGTGGTCAGACCACATGAATCAGTGGCCATCTGTGACCTCCGCATGTGTCACTGTGACATATGCAAACATGGCAACAGAGAGAAAGACGATAGAAAACAGCTTCACATTAAAATGTTATCTGTATAACATGCATGGGTCCCCACGTCCCCAAAGGCAATTGATGGGCCACTGTGGTATCTTGCATCATGAAACAAATACCAACATGCATGCATGCAAGCAGGTAGGAATGCACACACATACACACTTGCATTCAGTTTTCATGCATGTAGCCAGAGTATGCTTATGTGCCTGCATTAAAACAGCCTTAAGCCTAGTTTATGGTTATCCTACTCAAAAAATAAGCAGACACGCAATCATATTCATTATGTAATTTACCTTTTTTAGTCCTGGTTTATGCCTCTGTATACTGTGAACACTAACACATACACCAGACACTGGTTTAAGTGCAACTTGTCTACACACATATCAGTACAATAATTAAAAAATAGTTTCTCTTTACTTTGCCATCTTTTTTTATTGTTACAAATAGACACAATGTGCCCATGGTATCCAACACAAATAACTGTTATTTACCAAGACCGTCGTGAGACAGGTTAGTTTTACCCTACTGATGAAGTGTTGTTGCAATGGTAATCCTGCTCAGTACGAGAGGAACCGCAGGTGTGATCCGCAGCTGTGATCATTTTAAATGTACAGTACGGTGGGAAGCAAGAAGCTCAAAATTGTCAATCACATGCTCCCTGTATCTTTGGGGTCTTGGTCATTTTCAAGGATCATCAGAAAATTGGGGAGATCATTCATCAGAGAGCATGTGGGGAGGTCATCCATCAGAGGGCATGGCAGTGAGGGTTAGCAGCGTTGGAGAGGGGCTCTGTGTGTCTCCATGCTGACAGAGTTGGATGACCATAAATTAGGCATTGGGCATCATTTCTGGAGAAAATTACTGGTTTAGTTTCATAACTGTCTCAATGACAGAAATAGGATACGTGATCAGGGCCTTCAGCACACACACAAACACAATCACACACACACACAGACACACCCATCCTATAAAAGAGATAGAATGAGAAAAGGAGAGGGAGAGCAAAAGGGAATGTAGTAATGAAGAGACATAAACAAAGAGAGGAGAGAGAGAGAGAGAGAGGGAGGGAGGGAAGGAGAAAGAGAGTGATACGGAACGACACAGACAGCCTCTGAGATGGAGAGCTGGAATGCCTGGCTGTGACAGTGGGGTTAAATGCATTAGCTGGCTGGATTGAATCAGGGCGGAAGAGCAGGCCTGATTGCGGAGACAGAGACAGGCGCCGCGCTCCCTGGAGCCGATTATGAAACCATGGGCCGGTCCACTCCGGCACTGCTCCTAGCAAGTCTCCCGGAGACGGCTTATTGACGAGGACCTCGAGAAGCTCTGTCCTCATATGCTGCTGAGTGCACTCCTCAGTCCTTGCCTCACCCCCATGCTGGGACCCTGCCTCAA
The DNA here is from genome assembly GCA_017657215.1 of Limnothrissa miodon. Taxonomy (NCBI): domain Eukaryota; kingdom Metazoa; phylum Chordata; class Actinopteri; order Clupeiformes; family Clupeidae; genus Limnothrissa; species Limnothrissa miodon. The sequence goes on from JAGFZM010000019.1 coordinate 742,878, forward strand.
ACGGATGTCCCCTAACATCCGTTAATCCTTAATCATCCTTAATCTAGCACAGCAAACACATCCGATGAATGAACAGCTCTCCAGAGGACGTGTGATATGTAAACACAACAAAGGCAGACACGCACGTACATACACACATCAACTTACACACATGCACATGAATGCATGCACACCCACACATTTTTCATATTCACTGCAAGGCGCCTAAGCCACCCCCTGCTGATGACTGAATATAGAACAAAAGGACAAAAATAACCATGGCAAAACTGAATTTTTATCATAAAACAATGGCTTTGTTAGTGGAGCGTGGCAGTTGGTCAGAACAAACACAAATAATACATATATGAGGTAGTTCTGTGTAGTTAAATTCCTCTATGTAACCTTTCCCATACACACTCAGCCAACCTGTCCCACACACACACACAGACAGACAGACAGACACACACACATTTTTGGCCCAGGGACACCAAATACTTCACTTTCACGTGTTCTTCCAGACACATGTGAGATCACTACCAGTCTCCAGTGCAACAAATCCTCCCTTTTACATCCCACCCTGCGTGAGAGGAAAAAAACAGTGCATGACGAGGACGTTTAGTGTGTCCTAGGAAAATTAGTATCTCTCTTTGTGTGTGTGTGTGTGTGCATGTCTGTCAGTCTGTCTGTTTATGTCCATGTGTGTGTGTGTAATGATCTGTGTGGGTGGGTCGGTTGCTTGTGTGAGCGTGTGTGGATGTACATGTATGGAAAAGTTGTTGTATAACCGCGTTGTGTTTGGCTCTGGTCCAGATTGCCTGGGAGCGGGGTCACAGGACAAGTCTACATATGGTTCCGATATGGTGCAGGGCTCTTGGAGCTGAGCAGGGTGGCAGTAGCCCACACTGCGCCCTTTGTTACGCCTGCCAAATCACCACATTGTGAGTGAGCTGCAAGACAGGCAAGGCCTATTGGCCCGGTACCACAAGCCAAGAATCTCTCACTACAAAGACAGTGTTCTCTCTTCATCTCTCTCCTTTTTTCTCTTTCTTTCGCTCTCTTTTTCACTCTCTCCTCAACTCTCAGCTCCCCACAATCCCACCTATTTTTACCCTGAGCTCCCATGGGAGTCTCTTTCTTTTGCTCTCATTCCCACTCTATCTTTCCTTCTACTTCTTTTTCCTCTTTTATTCTCTCTCTCTCTTCCTCACTCTGTCAGTCCCTCTGTGTGTCTGTGGGTCTTCAGCAACCTGGCACAGCTTTTTATTTTCAGCTCCATTCATGCTGTTGACGTGAAAATGGGTCTCTCTCTCTCTCTCTGAATCCAGAGTATTTTTTTTTATCTAAAGTGCTGGGAAGAGGGAGAGAGAGAAAAAGAGAGAGAAAGGCAGAAAAAACACATTAGTGACAGAGAATGGCAGGAAAAGAAAGACAAGGAAAAACATTGGGTTGTGCTCTGAAAAATGTAGAATGGCCTAGATGAAAATGTACTGAACACTGAGGTACCGTACAAAACTGTATAACATACTGTATTAAAAGGCCACAATGATCTTATATGATAAAGCATGTATGGCAGTACTGACTGTGAAGAGTAGCATACAAAAGGGAGAAGCCAGAATATGTTGCCTTGTAAAATCCCGTTATGCAACTGTGCTCCTTGCTGGCATATCGCATCTGTTGTTTGGGGAAAAAATAGAACAGAGGAAAAAAAACATGCTGTGCAATTAGCTCTGTGTATCCCCAGGGTAGCGGTCTCCCCCAATCACGGACAAGCAGCTCCGCACAGCCAGAGTGTGTGTTACTAAGCAGACAGAGCAGGGCGGCTTGGACACACAAACACACACACACACACATGCATGCACATGTGTACACAAACAAGCACACATGAACTTGACACATCCAATGCTATATTCCAGCTCTGAAAGCCGCAGGTTAGTATTCGCTCTTGACTCTCAGTGTCTCCCTGTCATAGGAAATCTATGGGGGCTTTCAGTGGTGTCAGATTGAAAGGCCATTTCCCAGCCCAGTCTGGCCAGTCATAACATGAGCTCCACACATGAATCAGTGGCCCTTGCAAGAGACAGCATGCACGCACACACAAACACACAGAGACACACATACACACACAGAACAAGAGAGAGACAAGGAGTGCAAGCCAGATTCATGGCTGCGCCCCCCCCCCAAAACACAAAATCGTCTCTATCCTCTCCTCCCCCAACACTCTGCTTCTCATTGTCCCCCCTCTGACTCCCCCCTCGCTCACAAGAATAGGCCACACTCCACTTATGGGTGTGTTCCTCTTGATATACTGCCACTTCCTCTAGTCAAAGGAAGGGGGGCAATGGGGGGTGTTGTTATAGATGTGGCTCTCTGTTTCCTGGTTGCTACGGAGACCACCTACACAGACCTCATCATCCCAAATCCTTCAACACACTAATGAATCCCTCTTTGGGATTTGGCAGCAGGAGGAGGGGTGTGTGTGTGTGTTTGTGTGTGAGTGTGTGTGTGGGGGGGTCACCACCGGCTGCACAGCAGCTGAGTGACGATGTAATGACTCAGGGCTGAGTGAGGGGAGTGAGTAATGTCCGTATTCCGATAACACACAGACACATCACGCACAACACCTCTGCTCCACAGCAAAGAAAGGAAATCTGGATTAAGAATTCCCAACATTCCCGACTGTAGATAGAGGAACTTGACTGCAGAACTTGAAAATGAGAATTCCATTCACTTCCCAAGCGAGAAAAAAATGAAAGTGAACAGGAAAACCCATATGGAGAGAAAAAAATTTTGTTTAAAAAAAATATGTCTGGAGTGTGTGTAAAACAACTGAGTAAATATATTTAAAGGGTTCTTGGGACAGTTTTAAACTGAGGGCCATTTTACTGTATACTCTCAGTTCTTTTGGAACAGGTTTGGCAACTTCTGTCATTATGATTCTAAGATATATGAGCTAAAATCTGAAATGTGCTGTTTATAGTGTAGCACCCACAAAGAGAGAGAGAGAGAGAGAGAGAGAGAGAGAGAGAGAGAGAGAGAGAGAAATAAGCATTTTTTCTCACTAGAACTTGGCACACAAAAGAAAATTCTTTTGTGCCAAGGCTGTAACAACACAAATGAGTCAACATAGCCTGCACAAACAGGAGGGTTTCAAATGTGTCGTTTTAATGGTTGTGGCATTTAAAAAGGGAAAGTAGCAGAAAAGATAGCTTTGTGTTCCAAACACTGGGGCCTGTGAATGCTGCTGATAGGCTTCATTCTCTGGGGTTAAATGGGCTGCCTCAGTGGCATAGGGACGGCCGATGTGTTCTTTTAAGGTAAACAGTGCGTCGAATGGCCTAGCACAGCAGGGGCCGTACTGATAGTAGTAACAAGCCTTGTCCAGACATGAGCGCCATTCACAAAGCGGCTGGGGCTTTCACAGCAATGCACCAAATCAGCTTTTATTACCCCCACTCATCGTGTGTATGTGTCTCTGTGGTGGCGGCACACAGTCATGACCGTGTCTGGCTATCAGGTAAAGCTGCTTTGTGGAAATAGACCCTCCCACACACCCTTTTGCACCCAGACAACCACTTAAGTGACATCCATCGATCATTGAGGACGGCGGGGCCCGGGGAACTCATAACAAACTGGGGCTGGGAAAGAGGAGAGCGGAGGAGCTGGAAAAAGTCGGCTGTTGCTTTTGGCTGTATATGGCCGAGGCACTGGCCCAGCTTGAGTAAAAAAAATGAAACCAGTTAAAAGAGGGAGCAAGAGAGAGAGAGCAAAATAGGAGGAGAGTCAAATAAAAACAAAGGAGAGAAAGGAGAGAAAGTCTTTATTTGTCTGGTAGGAAAGGAGGATGTCAGAAATGAACAGTACCCCCCCCCCACCCCCTTGTGAATTCCTATACCTCTTTTCCTCTCCCTATTCTCTTTCTCTCTCTCTTTCTCCTTCTTTCCCCCTACCTTACGGGAGGCCGTGCTCGGAGGCCCTGCTTGGCCAGTGGTAGGACGGCGGCGGCAGCGGCAGCAGCAGCAGCAGCAGCAGTACAGTAATCTTTTCAAAAGGGTGGATTTGAGTAGCCGCCAAGGCAGTCGGCCAACTATTTCTCATTTGGAACTGGCCTGCCGATGACCCTGCTGCTGGAGCTCAGCGTGCTGGAAAAACAAAGGCGGTGGTATGGAGTGAGCGAGAGAGTGAGGGTGGGAGGGAGGGAGGAAAGGAGGGAAATAGAGGGGGGGGGGGGGGGGGGGATGGAGAGGGCGGCTGGCAGGCCGAGCGGGGCCCCACGTTAAGGCCTCTGAGCCAGCACTGGGCGGGACGGAGGAGAAAAACACGGAAAACCACAGGCCTGGTTTCAGGAACATCTGCACAGCTTTCCTGTTCCAGAAAGAAAAAGAGATGGAGAGAGGGAGAGCAAGAGAGAGGGAGAGGGATAAAAAAAGAGAAGCAGAATTCTTAATACAGTCTGCATGTGGCCCTTTGGGCCTTAGGATAAACACATGAGAACTGAGGTTTTCTTGACCCCTTTTCTTTCACTCTCTCTCTTTCACTTTTTCAGCGTATTCCTTTGCTTGTCTCCCTCTCACCCCCCTCTGCAATGATGAATACTCTTTCAGAGGTACTTAGAACTTACAGTAAACTGACATTCAGCCAGACAAACAGACAGAGTGGCAGGCAGGGAGCAGTAATTAGCTTTGGCCCGTGGACTCAACCGGGGGAGTTCCAGGGGAACGCTGTGAACGACACCAGGTGGAGAGCAGAGTGGAGAGTGGAGGCAACTTTGGAGGGCCTTTGTTGGTCGGGTCTGACCACATGAAATTCAACATCCTGGGGCCAGATATCATGTCTTTGCGTGAGGTTTATTGCCCCCACCCCCCATCCTCTCTAGTTGGTGCAACAGGGGGAGGAATGATAGATGATGTAGACACTCGGCTGACCTGCCTTTCTTTGAGGTGGGGGTGCAGGGTGGGGGTCTGGAGCAGGGGGTGAGTGAAAAACAAAGACAACCCTGATGTTTTCCCTATGCTTCCCTCTTCTAGCCTCCCCCTGCCACGCACCCTTGATAGAACTTAAAGAAACTCCTCACACACACACACGCATACACACACAAACCCTTGCTAAGGCCTGCCTTTCCTTACACCCCCCCAGAGAAAAAAAAACAGTCTGTCGTGGTCAAAGTGTTTGAAGTTGTCTGACGCGTAGCCTGACACTGAGCAGCACAAGCCCAGGGCCGCCTTGAGAAGAAAAAAAAGTGAGGAGGGTGTGTGTGTGTGTGTGTGGTGTGTGTGTGTGGGGGGGGGGAGTTGAGGGGTTGTTGGTGTGTGGAGAGGATGGGTTGTGTGAACTTGCCCGCCCCAGTTAAACAGTAAAACGTTAGAGGCTCAGGCTTTGGCTCAGGAAGCCAAATGCCACTGGATTGAAAGCAGCTGTGGAGCTGAAGGAACATGTCTTTAAATAGGCCCAAATGGGCCAGTGGAGGCACAGGCAGAGACAGACAGGCAGACAGACAGACAGACAGACAGACCGAGGTAGAGGGGCAGCCTCCCACACTCCAGACGGGTTCCTGAAGGCATGGAGCAGGCAGAGACTGAGAGAAAAGGCCACACAAACATATGGCAGAGAGCAAAACAGTAGAGCAGTATTTGGAAAAACAAAAAACAGGGAGAAAAAAAAAGAATTGTCATAAATAGAAGAACAAATGAACAGGCAAAACAACCATGAGATATTTATGACCAAAATTACATCTTTTTGCAGGAATGTTGAGAGGGAAAAAAAAAACTTTTTGGAGAGAGATTTTTCTCGACCTTAAAATAGTTGAATCATGCCAAACGCAAAGCAACTATCAAGGGAAAACAACAATCATAACTACTTAAGTCATAAAACTTAATTCGAAATTGCCTCCCCAAAACATTCCTTTGGTAATCTTAACAGCATATTTCAGCGGCACACTAAAACCATGCATGGCTTTTTGTTCTGGCTTCTCTGGCGTATTGAAATACAACTCTGGGAAGTAGAACAACTCCATTTGAACCTGTTGACTCAACACGAAACAGCTTAGCTGACAATATATCACTGCAAGAAAATGTCCTTGAGTGTGGAAAATATGGCGGTCTGAATGGCAACATCCACCAGCGTGTTTGTGACAAGGCCTCCCATTACTTGGAGAAAGTAGCTTAACATGAGCCGCTCTCACAGAGCTTGCCAGAATTCAAAGCTGCTCGGTGTAAGTGCATTACCAAAGAGGGAATCGTGGAGTCATGACAACGGCGGAACATACAAACACTACACCCTGGGCCTTAAGGCCCACAGGAAACGATCCCCTCCTCCTCTGTCTGTCCAGTAAGGACACAACCCTACTGTTCTCAACTCTTCCTTTACCTCCGCAGACACACATAGTTCAGGCGGCCCAAGAACATACCGAATGCCTCTGTGTGCATGTCTGTCTGCGTGTGTGTGTGTGAGAGAGAAACAAAACAGTTAACTGTGTTGTCACTTAGTGTGCATAGTGTACACACAAACACTTATACACACACACACACTGACACACACAAACAGGAAGCTGAGCTTTAAATCCCCAGCAGACACCAAAACAAGTCTGTGTGAGTCACTAAGACAATCAGCTTTTGTTTAGTGGAGTAGCGAAGGCCTCTGCGAACTGGGCCAGGCTCTTAAGCAAACACACATTGAGCAACTCCGCTCTGTTCTTGGCCCCGTGCCACTGCTGCGGCAGGGCAGGGCTCAAACCAGGGGAGGTTTTGCAAGCTTGTCATTCAGTAACACAGAGGAACATGCCAGAGCTGTGTGAACATACTTTGACCCTTAAGTATTTGTGTGTGTATGTGTGTTCTTTTTTCCCTGAAAGGACTTGCTGTACTTGTTAACTCCTCAACTGCTGCCGTGAGACCGGTTGGATCAGGCCTGTTGAAGGGGGAGGTAGCTGGAGGAGAGAGTTAACTGGAAGCATGTGGACTCCGACATGTTGGGAATTCTTGGAGCACTCTGTGACCTCAGGAATAGAGACCGCCCCACTGGCTGGCTAAGGGATCGCCTCAATTCGCTCTGTCACGATCTGCATACATCATGTAACAACAACACACCAAAAAATAACCCCTCCAAGGCATTCAGGCTCTCTCTCTCTCTCTCTCTCTCTCTCTCTCACACACACACACATCCTTCCCATATCCTGCTGACATACAAATCAAAAAGATCCCATGGCAACACTATTGTTTTTAGGGCAAGCAAATGACTGTTTGCCTTTGTAATTACTGTATTTGTCTAGCAGACAGACAGGAAAGGACTCAAGGTGTGCAAATGCCAAAGTCACAGGAAATCCTACAGTGTGTAGGTGTGTATGTGTGTGTGTGTGTCATCTTCTTCAGAAGTCAAGCAAAACCATAATAACTAAAATACAACCTAAACAATATTTTAGTCTCTTTCCTGCTGTAGCTTGTAGAGTTTTTTTTCTTCTTCAGTAAAGACAAAAAGGTGTTTTTGGGTCAGTGTTGATACCAATGTGTCTTCCATGTGAAAAGTGTTTCTAGATATTTTTTTCTCCTCTCACGGGTACACACACAAACACACAACATATACACACACACACACACTATCAATCACACTCTTACCTCCAGTCATATCTTTAGGTTTGACAGTCGGGCTTTGACCTAGGGTCACAACATGCTGTACTGTGCCTCAGCTATGACCCCCCTGGTCATGTGTGTGACCTTCCCAGGCCCTCTTCCGCTCTCAGTCTTCTTGGATACTTCCTCTCTGGAGGGGAGCAACAGGCACGAGGAGGAAGAGGAGGGGGAGGAGGCCTTAGGAGAGGCGAGAGGAGTAGAGTTGGGTGAAGTTAGGCCGCTGATGGAGTGTAGATGATGTGGTGGGGCAGAGAGCGGAGTAGCGCACCTGGAGTCCATCAGTCATTCATCACTGGGCCACCACAACCCTGGACCTCCAGCCTTACAAGTGACAGATTTTAAACACTCACCCAGCCCCCGCCACCAACGCCCCTGTCCGTGATCCAACAGTCCTCTACCCACCGGCCCTTTCACACACACACACACACACACACCACACAAGACCTCTAAACTATTCCCTCCCTGGGGCAAAAAACACATGTGCACACAATACTGACATCAGCAATGGCCCAGTTCTTGTTAAACACAAACACATGCTGAGTTAAAACATAATGCTGAATGTAATGTATAGATCATTAGCCGTTGGGACTTCCTGTGAGCTGAACATTGGCCTTTGTTCACTGCCTGTAAACGCCGCTCACATTGAGTCATTGGGCCTCCGGGATCCCATTCACTGATCCATCTAATCACTGTATAGAATATAGAATCATATACAGTATATATATATATATATATATATATATATATATAATTTTTTTATAATTTTTTTTTATAATTTTATCATTTTTTTATAACTTTTTTTTATTCTTTTGATTGGCTACAACTCTGGACTTTAACGGGTAATCCAGCAGATTTCAAACCATAGCCCTGTAGTTCAAGGTCATCAAGGGCAGTCAGTAGGATAAGAAAATGTGCTATTAGTGGATAGCAAAGCTGTTAGTTAAACTGGTTAGTGATGTTGGACCCATTTTCTTGTTTGATCCCCTACCGACAGCTCATGCACTGAAATATCCCTATGAGCCCAAGGGCCCATTATAAGCATCTGAAGCTTAAAAAGAACACATCATGTGGCATTTAAAACTTACCTGACCTTAATGTCTGGGAACCTACACAGACATAGGTTCACCTAAAACATTTCCAGGTTTGATGGTTAATTCTAACAAGTCCCTGGCACAGTAAACAATGCATTTAAAGAGTGTTCAATTTGCAGGTTGAGGAGGCTGATTGGTCCCAAACCCAAAATCCTTGTTTGTCACACTCAAGGGTTCCCCCTGGGCTCTTCTTCACCTGCTCAGATGTCTGACAATGTGATTGTCTGTGTGTGTGTGTCTGTTGAAATAAACCATCTGCACATGGTCAACTGAGAGTGACAGCAGGGTGTCGGAAAGGCCTCAGCATAGCCTATTTGATCAGCTGTGCATTGATGTGCTTGGGAAAACGACGGGAGTACCTGACCTCCCGCCTCTTCCTCCTTTTCCTCTTCACCTCTACAACCCATCAACCCCAACACCATCCCCCTCCTCACATGCACATACACTCACACACACACACTCCTTCTCTTCACCTCTGTAACCCCTCAACATTTAACCCCCACCCCTCACAAACACACACACACACTCACCCCTGCAAACTCTGTTACACAACAGCAGCCGGCACACAAACGGGATATAGTACACCAAACTGTGTTCAGCACAACCACTTTGAGTCTGTCCTTCTACCTGAAAGATATAGAGAAATAGAGGGAGAAAGAGTGAGAGAGAGAGAAGTGGCAAAGGTGTTCTGTCTTTTCTTTTTTTCTTGAATTTGCTGCTTTGAGCTGAATATTTTCCTCTGCAACCTAGACAGGATATGTGTCTGTGAATGCTTGGGGCGGGGGATGTCTGTGTGTGCCTGCCAACCGGCCTGGAGTTATTGACGCACTGTATTCATGGTCAAACCTTTTTATGTTATTATATTATTACTCACCTATTTATAAATATCGTTTGCCTTTTTCGATAACAGAAACGGAAGAAATTTCCTTTGTTTTGTGACCGTGTCATTTGACTCATGGTGCTTCTGAGAAAAGACAGGGAAAGTACAGTAGGCCTAGCCCTGCGGCAAAACAATAAAAGAATGAGTGATGGCCATGAGTTTGTCAGAGTGTGCAGTATGCCAACAGTTGTTCGTGGGTAAAAAGTCACATGTGATTAATGATTGTGTGTGGGTGTGACGTCCTTAGGTGTGTGTGTGTGTGTGAGTTCATGAGAAAAGATCTGCACTTAGGCAAACCCTACAATGGAAACAGATGCTTTGGAAACCATTTCTTGGCACAGTCGTTTATGACATGTAACCATAAACGTAATCTTTTATAGCATTTCATGATTCACATGTTTCTGTCTGTGTGATACTATGAGATTTATATGCGATAGCATATTTACTTCCTAAGGCGTCTGTGAGGTCATGTCATTCATAAGAACTGTGTGTGTTTGTTCCTGTATTGGACCCAGTGCCTTTCATAAATCTGTCAGACAAAAGGGAATGTTTTTCCCGTGACACAAAAAGCTCAGCTTTCCAACCATGTAACCACACCCTTGAACAATAAACCCAAAAGACCAATAAGAAAGGGCTCGTCTCCTCCCAACCTCCTAGCTACACAATTACACACACACACACTCATTCATACACACTCACACTCATTCACACGCAGAGAGTTAATGGTTAAGTAATGAAAGCTGGGTTGTGTCAATGACACCACACCACCCACCCACACACACACACAGTCATCAGCAGCTTTCCTCTGATCCCCCGGCGGCACACCTGTTGCGTCTGATCACATGATCGCTCAGGTAAACAGCAGAACCAGGTGGCTATGACAGAGCGCCGGAGGCCTCCTCACTAGACTTCCACGCCAACATGATACCGTGTCCTTCCGTGTTTTGCTTGTTTTCTTTTTCTTTCTTTTCTCTGCCCGCCCATGTGCTCGTCATTGGATCAGGGCGCAGGGTGTACGATCACATGATGCTTACGAGAGGCCTCGCCTTATTTTAGACGACCCTACGTCAGTGACGACTATGATACAAGGGATTTCCTGTTTTGTCACTCACACTTGGTCAGGCACCGAATGGCAGAACACACACAGACACATAAGCATACATCTTACCGTCTCTTTCCACTAAAATCATCACCTGTTGCTAGGCAGAGGTGCATTCCAATTTTTCAGTGAACAAATCAAATCTCTCTTGTCTTTCTCAATAGTAATAGTAACACAGACATACTTTACTTGGTGCATAAAGAAGAATACTTACGGCATACCGGCAGATGAATGCTTTGCCAAATTCAAATTTCATCAGGTCACAGGCAATTGTAATATTACCCCCATGATGACTGATTTTGAGACTTCTCCCAGTGAGGTACATCTTCCCAGGGTGCCTTTCTCCACCACACATGCACACACTCACACACATAGACCTACACAAAGACAGACACAGACACACACACACACACAGACCCACACAAACTAAACCACATCTCAAAAGAGAATGACCTACTACATCCTGTGCTGCAGTGTCATGGCTTTTCCTCATCTCGGGGAAACTTTGAGCTAGAGAGGGCAGCGTGGGCCTGAGAGGCCTCCTTTGACTAACTGGAGGCAGGCAGCACATGGGTTTCTCCCAGAGACAGCGGCTCTGCTCCTCTTGCTGCCGCGTGGGGAAATCCAGCCCTCAACAGGTGTCTGCAAGTGTTTGTGTTACTGTGTGTGTGTTATCACTTTGAGAGAGAGAGAGAATCATGTGATACTGCTGATTTCTCCTGTTCCTGTTTTCCTGTTGCAGCACTTGGTGAACAACAGCCTAATTGGTTGGTTAACATAACCTGTTCATATTGATTATTTACATTTTTAGCAAGTAATGGGTAATGGCTTTTAGTAGTAGAGGATCTGAAGTAAGGGTTATTGCACAAGTAACCAGTTACAAAAACAAAATTGTGTCTTCGCTGGAATATAGTGTAGCGAATCCCCTGTTGATACTCAAGTTATCATGCTGTCTCATGCTGTACTGTATGACCTCACTGATCCTCCATGGCTGTGTTGAAAAGAACACAATCATCTCACCAGAAATCAGATATCAGCAAACTCCCACTGCTCCCTGCCAGCACAAGAAAACAATCATCTCACCAGAAATCAGACAACGGCAAACTCCCACTGCTCTCTTACAAGCACAAGGTGACAGTTTTTGACTCGCCTAGAAACAGAAATGTTTCTTTTTTTTTCTCTCACCCTGTTCCATTTAATCACTGATAGGGTTACACAGGCTCTTCCAGGAACCGAATGACGGCATTGTTCTCCTGACACGCTGTGTTCTATTCTTGCTAGCTGGGGTCCGATTCAGGGCAGAGCCCCACGGTGCCGTTTACAGCATCCAAGCCTAGCCGGGCTTGACTCACAGACAGACAGGATTCTGTTCTGCATGCCAAGTTGGTTCTCTTTCGGGAAGGAGGGAGGCTGGCCATACAGATTTCTCCTCGGATGACCAGGCACAGCCCAACACAACATGACGCAAACAACACAATACAATGCCATGTACCACACATGTGCACAGAACATGCATGTGACATGATGACTTAACATGCTGGACATACAAGCAGTCTGTTCAGGCTCACGGCTTGTAGTGCAAGCAAACCAGACACCACTAAGTCATGAAGTGTCTGTCCATCAATCCTTTGCCGTCTGTGTCTATTCCCTCCCCAGCAGGTTGGGGGTGTAACTGAGCTTTTCAGCTCCGGTTCTATACAAGTTTCTACTTTTAAAACAAACAGTAGTCAACTGGCTTTTAAAATACAATCCCCCCCATCCTGTAATCTAGGCCAAATTTCAGACAGCTACTCAGGGCCCACAGCACCTTTCTAGGCCACTCTAACTGGCAGAAGAATGAGTTTGGGCTCCACCAGTCTCTTTCCAGGTAACTTCATCTCCAGCAAGGTCATCACATGGCTGGCACATTGTAGTTGCAACATTGTCAAACTGTTGGACTACTTCAGCACCAAGTAGTCAAAGCACTTGTCCGTCCTGTTGTTGCCATGGAATCTTATGCTCTCATGCCCTGGATTCTTGTTCTTATGCTAACAATCTCTAAACTACATTCTTGGACTTACTAAACAAGTCTGAGCGTGCTTGTGCCCATCTCTATCTCATGCAAAAGAGATTGTGGCCTCAGCAAGTGCTGATAGGCCATTATATTAACACATAAATGAAACATTTTTACAGGTTTTTTTTTCAGACATTATTCATTATGAAGTTCACAATAAAATGAAACGAACAGAAAATACAGAATTAAAAATCTTCTTCTTACCACTGCTATGCCGATGATACCCAGCTCTATCTGTCATTCTCACCCGATGACCCAACCATCCAAACGCGAATCTCGGATTGCCTCTCTGACATCTCTGTATGGATGCAAGACCATCATCTCCAGCTGAACCTCTCAAAAACCGAGCTGCTGGTCCTCCCAGCTAAACCAACTATTCACCACAACATTTGCATCAACTCTGGCTCCTTGTCTCTTGCTCCCTCACGGGTAGAACCTAGGTGTTATGATTGACGACCAGCTAACCTTCAATGACCATGTTGCTTCTGTTGCCCGGGCCTTCCGCTTCGCACTATTCAATATCAAAAAGATCAGACCATACCTAACTCAACAAGCCTCCCAATTGCTGGTTCAAACTATGGTCCTCTCGCGCCTTGACTACTGCAATGCCCTTCTGGCAGGACTTCCTGCCTGTGCCGTCAAGCCACTTCAGATGATCCAAAATGCTGCGGCGCGTCTCATCTTCAATCAGCCGAAGAGGACGCTCTGCTAATCGAGCTCCACTGGTTGCCTCTGGCGGCTCGCATCAAATTCAAATCACTGATGCTGACTTACAAAGTGCTTAGAGGATCTGCCTCTTTTTATCTAAGCGCTCTCATAAAGGCTACCCCCCGACAACTCCGGTCCTCCAATGACTGTCGACTGGCAGTCCCGGCACCTCGCCCAAGGCAATCCAGACTCTTCTCATGTGTCGTCTCACGCTGGTGGAATGACCTACCAAAAACAATCAGAACAGGGCCATCTCTGGAGGCCTTCAAAAAGCTCTTAAAGACCCAGCTATTCAGAGAACATCTTCTATCCTAGCACTAAAATGAACTGAAGCACTATCCCCTAGCACTATGCTCCTTAACGTTTCTGCTATGTAGCTTGATTGTTATCCTCATTTTGTAAGTCGGTTTGGATAAAAGCGTCTGCTAAATGCATAAATGTAAATGTAAAAATAATACTTCTTTGCAAATAGACAATAGATATATACAATAGGCAACATAACTATGATAGGAAACTTAACCATGTTTTTTTTCTACAGGGTTACATTTGGAAGATTAGGTGGAGGTGGTTGAGGGTGAGCAGTGAGAAGGGTCTGGGCTGTCTCTCTCAATAAAGATCGACTGATTTGTGAGCGAGCTTGCATCTGCAGTAGATGCACAGTGAGAGAAAGACTTTTTGATATGATACCCACTGCTATGAGTTTGGGAGCAGATAACATCATGTATCATTTATCAGACACCCCCACATCCCTCCCTCACTTGCATCGCTCACTGTCTATTCCACCACCAGTATGCCTGCCTTCCATTATGAATGATAAACCAGCCTCAGACCTTATGTAACCCTGCAAATGAAGATTTCTCTTTGAAGCCAGACTGGATGTTATGTTGAGAAAACATCCCTTGCCTCAGTCGTTCGCACCCACAGGCACAAGGATTTCAAGTGGGGCAGATCACCTCACTGTCCATACAGAGCTGCCAACTTTTCAAAAAATCTTGGAGTGAGATTCTGTCAGGGTTGACCAAAATTTTTTTTAGTTCTCAGTTCAGAGAACGGTTTTGACATTGTGATTACAGTCAATGATATTCCACTAATTCTTCACAGAAAATTTAAGTATATTTAAGTATATTGAGAGAACTAAAATGACACAAGATTAGTTGGGGAGAAATCATTTTCATTATTCAAAGCCCACAAACAAAACAAATAAAGTGCTTCAACTTTAACACTATTAATAAGTACTTTAAAATAACACAATGGCTCATACAGTAAGCACATGTACCAAATACAGATGTGATTTGTGGGCAACATTGTACTGGCCTGTGGCCTTCTTAGAGGCCTTGATGACCTCTGTAGGGGGCTCCAATCTGAAGCAGGGTTCCAGGTTGGCCATCTTATGGAGGGCTTCAGTTAAAATAACATATTTATTTTTTGCCCTGGGCCTGGCATTGGTCTTTTCCGAGACATCTTGTAAACCTTAAAGAATTCAAAGGGTTGGTTTACTCTTAGTCTATGTCTATGTATTATTTCCTGTCTTAATGTCAAATTATTTGGAATACATCTTACCAGTTGGAATTGCTAAAAAGATAAAGCCTAACACTAAATAAACAATGGTTATGAGCTGATGTTTTAAACATGCACAACGTTACACAAAATTAACAAGATGTTCCCTCCTGTAGACAACTGAGTTTACATTCAGAACACAAATTCAAGTTCACACGCAGACGAATTTCATTCAAGATTTAAAGTTTTAAGAGAAATAGTACTTAATTGACAATAGGTCATTCATTGTAACATACCTAGAATTTTCTGTTGATAATGGATGATATTTTCTTCAGCAATTATCTTCGACCATGAACAGTACAGGCTTCTCTTCCACCGCGGTTGTCTCCTTGTAACTCTTTATCTGTCGCAGACGGGTAGGCAGCGAATACTCGGCTGGCGCTTCGCAGCACCATCTAACGTCGCGGAGTTACAAAGGAACGAACGTGTCTCGGCCTGGTCTTGGCCCAGATTATTCTTTAGCGTAAGAAATCGGATGTGTGGCGTGAGTGCGTGTGAAGACGGGCAAAACTGTGTGTCACACGGCGAAAGCTGAGAATTGGCAGCCCTGGTCCATATTGGGCTTCGGCACCTTCTATGCAAAAAATACTGCATGCAGCCAGCACCTACCAAGAGCCAAGAAATGGACAGTTAGCTGCTGCGAAATATAGAAATAAATACAGCAAGGATTGCACTGTGTGTGCATGAGCTGAAGAATGGAGCTTTGAGGGAAGGCTGGGGTCCGAGGATGGGGCAGTCCATCTGCGGCCGAGGTGCTTTGCTCTTGAGTGGTGTCCTCACAGTGACAATGCTGACAATTCAATCCATTTAGGACTCTATAATAGTACCACCTATCTGAAATAAAAACACTTCTCTATCCACACCTATCAGGGAACCAAAGGGTGCGCAAACCATATAATCTCACAGTGTGTATAGTGAGTACTCAACTACTTGCTGTTTCTCTGCTTTTTTGTTGTTTTTCTTTTCATCCTTTTAGTTACCAAAAGGATAGAAATTCTCATACAAACAAGTGTCCATGTGCATGGATAAAAGCCAGGGAGAAAATCTAAACCTACGTTCAACCAGCAGAACACCAGTACTTTAGAGACATAAAAGAGATGGCTGTGATTTGACTTCCATGACTTGACTTCTGTGATTACTCAACTATTGTCACTCTTAGCCCGTATAACCGTGGTTAATTGATATGCACACAAGCTACACTAAACCAGATCTTACAAGGACAGGGTGGCCCGTATATTATCTAGGGAGAGAGTATTTATAGTTCATAAATTCATATATTCATAAATGTCACATGGCCTTTATGGTGTAAATAGCTCAATCACTGGATTCCAGGTTACGCTGTTGTAGAAAATAAAAATTACGTTGCTGTGATCCGAAAACATAAATCGCACGAAGACCGTCGGAATGCTATGAAGCTGATGAGAACATTTTATTTCGTTAGTTGCAAGTAAGTTATTTCGTTAGTTGCAAGTAACATGTTACATGGAAAAATGACGACCAATGGGAAAAGGAGGGCACCACAGAGCTCCATCTTGATGGGCACTCTATGCTGGGTCCTCCCGAGCTGTGATACAGAAGCGTATTTAAGGCTAATTTCCCTGTCATCATTGCTGTCAGTGTCTATTGCCTTTAATCAACAACCCGTCTCTCAGACCAAATGGTCTTCGCAGACCCTATGCTGCAAACAGTGGTCACATGAATATTAAGTGGTTTTCCAGCACTTCAAGGCTTGCCCTTCCCAGACGGCTTAATCCCATTACAGACCATGTGGGAACTTACTGAAGATAAAGTCATAAGATCACAAATAACAATACTCACATACAACCAATATATAATATCATAAATTTGTACTACACTGTCATAGCAAAGCTAATGAAGCTCACGGATTCAAGCACACAGTGATGAAATTCTAATAATATCCCTGGGTTTTCCAGAGACTTATGTACCATTTAGAGCTAATCACACTGTACTGCAGTCAATTGACACATAACATTCCATTCATTAAGCCATAATTGCTGTTGTTAAGCAACCAGCACCTTATGACTTAAAATTTAATTATGTTTTTCATCCAGACTCTGGTAGTCTTCCTGGATAATGCTAATCAATGTGTAAAAAGAGACTTTTACACAATTCAGCTTTTAAAGACAAGAGACTTGCTGAGGTCCATTCAGAATAATGGAAGAAAAAAAATGTTTGGATGGACAAAGGCATGCTAAAGGCAGCCATGTATATTTGCTTCAGTAAGCTCTCAGAATGTTAGATCAGGGGGCGGTTGCACCAACAGGGCGTAAGGCTGGTCTTAAGCTATTTTGGTCGTAACTCAACATTCTAAGACCAACTTGATTGTTACGCCGGTTGTACCAAGTGAGCTTAAGCCATCTACTCGCTAAGACCGGTCGCAAGTTTTACACCTAGTCAGGGGTTGGCGTAAATATTAAAATATGGCCTAGTTGCCATAGTTATGACGAAAACTGCAATGTAATTGTAATAAACATTTCACGTCTGATACACAGGAAGTACAACGAGAGAGCGTTTAGACGTGAAAGAATAATTAGGGACAGGAGTAATCCCCTGGATTTGTATAACGACAATGAATTCAATGAAAGTTTCCAATTCGGCAGAAAAGACCTGCAAGTGCTTATAAGATTGCGATTTAAGGCAAACAATGCCTTTCAAAACACTGTAGGGGACATAATTAGTATTTACAAATGCCTGTCGTGTCATTTGCAGAAAATCTTTGTCACTGAGTCGCCATATCTTCCGCGCTATGTTCACCAACGCAAAGTCTGCAGCAATTTCGCCTTTCGTTGTTTATTGCATCTTAGCAACGCTCATTCTTAGTTCTAATTCCGAATCCTCACATGGACGCGCATCGCTGAGACCGGGCGTAGGGAAGACCAGGCGTAAATTGTGTTGGTGCAACCGACTTAAAATCTATTCTAAAGATTGGTCTTAACAAAGAACAATTTGACTTTAAGACCAGGCTCAGCTAAGACCAGTTGGTGCAACCGGCCCCAGGGGCCTGTACTACGAAGGGAGTTTAACCAACCCAGAAGTAACCCAGGGTTACCTTGTTAAACCGGGGTTGACAAACTCTGGTTATCCTGATTGGTGTTAATCGATACTACGACGCTGGTTATGAGGTTGATTTGTTGAACCGGCGTTAACCTAACTGGAGTTTGTGCGCGTTCACATAAAAGGGGCGGATTTCAACGCTGGCGCGATCACCTTATTTCACTGATGGAAAATGCACAATAATCAAGACAAGCTACAAAGAGTTCAGATATTTAAACGCCCTGTGATGAAATTAAGAAATGTCATATGTTGGTTGTCCCCCAAAAAATCCAAGACGCTGTGATTGCCTGCCTTCTTCAAATCTTGACTTGTCTTGAATCTTGATCTGGACTGAGCCTGGTCATCTTGCATCCAGACTTGCCTGATCACATGTCATATAAGAATTTAAGGCTATTTGGTCATTAAAACTTGTAAACTTTAGCATGAAGGTTGAGGCAAAATATTTCCCCTGTAAATTAACAGGGTCACCCCATGTGGTTGGACAGAAAGACGTTTAAAACATGTTAAAGGATTAGAGAAAAAATCATTTTCAGAATAATCTCCCAAACAAAATGCAAATTAATACTTTATGTGGGTTATGGGCTAGTATATAATATATCAAAATAAACCTAATACCCAACACCTGCACATTGATGTTGTGAAAAAGATTCGCGATTGACATAATCGCCTTCATGCTCCTGCAAAGAGAGCACCCCACAACGCGAGCGCCAATATCAAACGGATCATCCTACTGTTGCCATTGGCTTAGGCGAAAATGTTGGCGGAGGGGTGGTACTTATAGGGTGTGGTTAGCGCAAACCTCGGGTTAACCAAGAACTAAAACTGCTCGGACCAGTTTTGGCATGTGGCGTATATTTCCATGGCAGCATACCTCGGTTTAAACCTATCCACCTTTCGTAGTATGGGTTAGCCGGGAAGTTATGCCACACGTCATCAAGTTACTCTCGAACTTACTTGGATAAGCCAGTAACCCCGCTTCGTAGTACAGGCCCCAGGCCACAAAACACATCAACACAAAGAAAAATAAAAACATTTGGGCAGATTCACACAAAGTATATCTGTACACCATGACAAGGTTTGAACCTCATTTATATCCATTATGAGGCCTTTCTGTTTTATGATTAATGTTTATCCCGTTACCAAGCCATCCCTGTAGGATATGGTAGGACTGTGCCTGTACAAATGAAAGGCTAATGCAGTGACTTGCTATTATAGTGCTATGAATAATAGAATGACAGAAATGCTAATAGGAGTGATATGCTATGAGAGCATAGCAGGAGCCTTGTGGAGTGGTATTTCATCAAAGCATGGGAAAGGGCACATTTGTCATACATAATCTTGGCTGTTAAAGGGGTATGTGACCCTGCATGCTCCAATGGGGCAGTTCAATGGGACAGTGACAATGTTTACTATCCTTGCCTGTCAGCATCAGGGCATTGCAGACATGTCTCGGGCTAGGGCAATCCTAGCTTTAGCATCCAGACCTTGGAGAGATTACTGTTTACTGATACTGTTATTGTTCGGCAGTTTTTATGTTGGGAGGTGATGCTTTTCACTTTCTATTTTATGACCCAGAATTTCATTTTTACCTAGGCTTTAAAGGAGCACTAAGCAGGATCCAGTTATACGTTATTGTACTGTATTTTTAGACTTGGACGGCGTAGAAAATCAACACAAATCCCTGTTTACATTTTCTTTGCCGAAAGAATAGAACCACAGTGCAACGTTTGGCAGTGGGGGTTGAGTTCTGCTGTAGCAAATGTGTTGCTGCTAGGTTGATCCTGATTTACTCAATTAGTGCTTTACAAAGAACACAATAATCCAAGTAAAGTGTAGAGTACTATATATGCATATGAAATGATTGACAAAAGCTCTGTGATACAATTGCAGGAAGCTACTTCAACAGCTCTGTCTGAGTATTCGGCTCAGCCAGTTGGAAGGGATACAAGGCCAAATCATCATTGTGGAGGTCCTCCAGATTGGATGCCATGGAACAGAGGAGACTGCAGAATCTACATGAAACGTGTAATGCATAAAGGTTTGTCTAAAACAATACAACTAACACTGATGTTACCATATTACATGTAAAAAAAAATTCCCTTGTGCATAGAGGTGCCATGAAATTGATGGACACAGACCTCGAAAGACTTTGCTGCCAGCAGTCACCACAGAACTGTGTGAGCAAACTTACATGGACATTTATATTTTGGATGAGGAGGCACTGCGGCTAGCCAGAGCCGTGTGGAATGACGTCTTTGCACTGGAGGATAACCCTGAACCAGAGCAAGAGCAGAGACAATTCAAGCATGTAGCCTACCGCCAGTTTGTGTTCTGGCAATGTGGACATCTGGGTGAGAGCAGTTGTTGTGTGTGGCGCATCTGGGACAAATTTCCTGATCCCAGGGGCCAGTACACAGGCTTTAGGGTAGAAATTGTTTATTGTAAATAGTTCACTTTCCATTTTTGTACCTTTGAAAAGTGTATATACACCAATAAAGACACACATTGTTTATTATCCACAGTTTGTTTTGTCACACCTTTATTATTTATAAGCAGTATTTTAGTCCTTGGGGTCCTCCGTCTCTGTGGCCCATGTCCCCAAGAGACATGCATTTTAACCAGTTCTGCTGTACTGGGTGGCTGTGACGGGCGCGTCGCCAATGACAGACACCCCCCTCAGGCTAGAACCCCCAAGACTCACACCACCACACGGAGACGGAACTTTATAATCAAAAAATATTACAATACTTTATTATTACAGTTCATAAGCTGGCCACCGTATGGACCTGAGAAAGGAAATAGTGGTATAAAGCACCTGTCCAGTTCGACACTAAATCACACAGTGCAGAGATGCACACAGCATACGACCATGAAGAGATGCACACAAACCACACAGTCCAGAGCAATGACAAATGCATTAATTACACAGCAATCCCCAGTAATGAGCCAACAACATAAAACAAGATGGCACTCCAAACCCTGGTTCACACGTGCTCAATAATTAATTCTACTATGGACATGGCTACTACCAACCCAAGGCCATACAAGAGTCCCCACTCCCAGGCAAAGACAGTAAACACACAAACAAGAAAATTAACATATAAAAAAAAGAAAGAAAAATATGCGTTCGGTCGGAGCCTTTCCGACCGAAATAATAAAAAAAATATAGAAAGAAAAAATACAATCAAACCGTACGGCAGTCCTCAAGTAAATATGGGCAGAGGTTCAGTTCTCTGGTGGGGCAGGACTTTTAATTTGACTCCCAAGCCGCCGAATATCCCACGTTACGTTGGCCTCACAGTTCCCCAACGTGATGACGTCACACCCATGAGACCCGGAACTCCAGCTCCACTCGAACACAGGCACTGGAATCTGTCAACAAACAAGCAGC
>JAGFZM010000019.1:764342-854795 GCA_017657215.1 Limnothrissa miodon
CGGAATTCACCGTTCCTTCCGAGCAAGTTGAGTACGCAGGACAATTCCCTCTCCACGGCGGCTGCAGTGTCTCCCCTCCGGTCAACCAGCATGGAACGCTCCCTCTCTCGTCCGCGGCAGAATCGTAGAGGTGGCTGTCCGGATCCAGGATGAACCGTCCGTCACCAGCAGTCCAAACCCACGTCCCTCTCCCCATCGCAGCTCGGTGAGCCATCTTAATACACTGACTGATTAGGAGTCCAGCCACTAGGTAGCCCGTGCCCAACAATTACTACCCCCAGCTGTAGCTCGTTCTCTCGGTTAGCCCTCCGATGTCTAATCACGGTGACACCTGCAAGTGAAACACAATCGCTTCTCTCCCTCCCCACATTGTCTCATATCAGTCCCAATGCCCATATACTTTAGAGTCCAGTGTCCGCCTCATTTTGTCCAGAAACATTCCAACCCAATACATATAAACATTGCAATGAATGTAAGCAATCACAACACACAGGCACACACAATATCATTACTCCCACGACAGCTGCTCTGGTGCTTGGGCTTGTGTATGACCATCTAACTAGAGAGCAACAAAAACAATGAGTTGTAAATTCCACAGCATTGAGATTTACAATGGAGTAGCATTACTACAGATATTTACAATAGAGTAGAACCTACATTTTCTTTCTATCCCAGTTGCGTGCTGGAAGGCGGCGATTGTGTGTATTGTAATCTATTGCAGCAAGCAGTATCCTCGTCTTGTACACAAATGGAGTGTAGGCGTGGCGCTTGGAAGCATACATGATGGAATGCAACTCCAACGTGGCCCTGTGAGTGAAGCATACATGAAGAAAAATTCACAACATGAAATGAAGCATGTGAGTAAGGAAAAGAGGGCCGGGGGAGAGAACTCCACACCCACATAAGAGTACAGTAGAATATAGGGAACAGAAATTTACCTGCAGTTTAGGAACTTCTTGACCTGGTTGATCCATCGCTTGTCAAACACAACTCAATACCACCGCGTGAGCAGATGAACCTGCAATCAAAATATTGTAAGTCACAGACACACAGATTTGATCAGCAGACAAGCATTTCTGTACTCGTTTCCTGACAGTACCTTTGGTGATCCAAGGCTTAATCTGGCTGCCTTCCTCCAGTGGATTGTGCTCAGAGCACCCAGTTGCCACATCTGCAAGAAATAAAAATGACATATGGCACTTACTCTCAAGCATGCTCTGCAAAAAAAAAAATTAATCACAAACTGGCACGAAAGAATGAACTGGACACACACTAAATCAACGGGTGAAGAACACCGTTTACGGTCCAACTCCTCGGTGATACTGACACTGGTGGCTGTAGAGGTCGAAGGCGAACCTTGATTGACGTGGAGGTTACTTGCCATTGTTTGTAACTACAATCGAGAGAAGCAACACACAAACAGGGCCTCGATTAACAAAAGACATAGATCATGCAATGTATGGTCGAAAGAAAAAGTAATGGGAATCAAACAGTAGGGACATTGTTAAATGATAATCAACTTACTAATCTAACGTTACACAGTTCACTGTAAACTCACTGCAAACCGAGTATTCGCCAAATAGCGTGCTATTGAGTAAATCAACTTCAATTACAAAGCAAGTTTGTCAAATAGCAAACTAGATAGTTAAAAACAACCAATGTTTAGCCACCGAGCTAGCTACCTAGCTAAAATTAACATCCACACTAGCCACGAAGTGATCCACCCACAGACCGCATTCATAAGAATAATTCTTCACAAGCATTGACTTACAAAGCCAAAGAACAAACATGTGTAGCAGAGCAGCAAGGTTTAAGGCCTGGTGCAGCCCATAACTGTAGACTGACTACGCCACCCTGGAACCCAGGGAACTTCCGTAGCTACTTCCTACGTTTGCCAGAAAGAGTTACAGCGCTACTGTTTCCCAAAGCCATCCTCCAGACGAAGCAAGTTCAGGTGTTTATAACTAACTTAGTCCGAAGCATCGGCACACGATGCAGGCATTTCCCAAAAGCATAGACTGGACGAACGCTCGGGTTCTCTTTCGTTTAAAGGCTTCGTTAAAACGACACCCACGGAGCTGTCGTTTTGGCTAAGTTATGGTCACATGACTCCTTTTTCGGCTTTTTGGGCTTAAAATGTCTGGGTTGTTCCCCCTTTGATGCATTACCGCCACCTACAGTTGGCTTTAAATACTTAACATTCATTAGCCTGTAATTAGATTAGAAATTTCCACCTGTTTCAAATGTAGTAGCCTGACCCTTGACGTAGGCCTAATGACTAGAACATGACGTTTTATATCATAGGCTATGGATTGTAGGGGTATTTTGATAACTAAAGTCACGATGAACGACATTAAATCTTCACAAACATTGCAGAAAAACAACTCTGTAAATCGATTTTATGTCTGAATTGTTAATTAAACATATTTAGTAGAGACAAGATAAGTGTCTGAAGTTAATAATAAGATAAGTTCCGAAACATCTGTAGACTTCCTAGTTTCAGCGAAGCACGCCCAACCTCGCGTTCTTACAACTTTCATCGTCCGATGGTGTTCGGGAAACGGGCGGAAATCAAGTGTGGGCTCGTTCAAAAGTACTTCGCATTACCTTCGGATAATGCTAACTTCGGTCGGTATTTGGGAAACGCACCCCAGAGCACAGGTTCTAATCATACTGCTGGGGCACAAATCCCACTCAACAGAAACGTAAATAATATAGAAGGAAAACAAAGAAATCTGGCAACAACGTGAATATAACACAGACACTGGGACTATAATTGACTTGGTCTTTATTAAGCAGGGGAGGTAGACTAACATAGGTGGGTGGCGTACAGGCCACAACAGCACACGTGAAATCGTATCAAATACACTCCAAAAAACTACTACAAACACAAACCACAATTGGCTCTGTCCACCACCACCAGAGTCTGATAAATGAAAACAAAAATAAAAGGATTACAATAAGACAAAGACTAAATTAATAGAATCAAACCAAGAACAGATCGGACAAAAACCAAAAGTACCTCAAGACAAGACAGCAGCACGACCCACATTACGGCACTAGGGCAGGGAACTCGGCCATGCTACCTGCATTGAAAGAAAACAAATGTAACATTAACAAGACATTATTAAAACCACATTAACACAAATTAACACTGAACACCAAAAGGCATACCTGCATGGTTAACAACCAGGTGACCCATATTGCAGCCACAAGTGACATCCGGAGCTGGTGGCTAGCTCCGGTATGTAGGCAGGAGCCTAACAAAAAGAGCCTCCCTGGGTACAAGCTAGGGAGCTTATACTGCCCCTAGTGGCAGCACAATTAAGCAATTAGTGGCTAACAAGGGGGTGGAGCAATGAAGCCAGGGCATGACCAAAAACAGGCAGGCAGAGAAGTCAACCTGCTACACATGCATAAAAAGAGAAAAATCTTTGCAGTGATACAATGCAGCGCAGCAACATGAATGCTAGATCCGTATCACTCTTGCAGCCTTCCTGTTCTTTCAGTTGTTGCCATTCAACGAAGGCTTGTCCAAGATTTCACTTGACTTGTCCTTGTGTGACTCCTCTCACTATCACAAGCTCTTTTCCTCTTCCTTGCCTGCTCCGACATGAGCTTTCGCTGCTTTCTTGCTGGCTCCATCGTATGGAAACCTCATATCTGCTGTTTTTGCCATTCTAATTTTATAGCCGCTAGCCCGCCGCTCTCTGATGAAGGCGGAAAGCAGGCATGATTTTCGTGAGCCCCACCCAGAGGTCTGTATTGGCATTGCATATAGGGTGGTCCACGCTGCTGAACATTGCAAGTGCTGTATCTACACCTATAGGCCACAGTGGCACCGTTCGTTCACTGTGTAATGACTCATTTTAGCATCCTAAACAGTATGAAACAGATTAATTAAATGAAAAATGTTGCATAGTGGGCCTTTAACATGCTGTTCCTACTTCATAGAGGTGTGATGTGAGAAAAAGAAGTGAGCTACAATCTGTTCCACACCTCTCATTGGAGATTTTTTTTTCTCTTTATGGAGGGTTTTAGACTGAGGTAGGTGGGGGTTGTCTGCTGCCTCTTTACTCTGTCTCTATTTATACCCCGGCCCCCACTGCCTAGGTAACCCACACCATCCGTCGCCATGGCAACCGAGATGGAATCACGCCCAATCACAGGACAGGAACAGCTGAGAGGCAACATGAAGGGGATAATTCTGATCACAAGGACGTCTCAATAACAAAGAGACTCAGAGAGGGGTGCAAAAGGGTCCCACACAACACACTCTCACCCTTTTCCACCAGGGACAAGCCAAATAGCCTACGCTAATCAATTCATTAAGCTAGTATTGCATCTACTAAACTCATACTGTTACAGTAATTAGCTGTCTCAAGGCTCAAGAACAGTGCCTATAGATCCAGTCTTAGCTTCTGAAATAAGAAGTGATTTCTGCTTGGCTCGTTGTCGCATTTGTGTTCCTGTTGTTTTTGCTATCTCCCTCGGCTCCTCGTGCTCCCTTACTTCACAGAACTGTTGCCATGGTAACTAGAAGCATGAGGCAACCCTTTGATGTGTGACTCTACATCACAGCATGAGAGCAGCCAGTCGATGCATGTTTGTTGTTTGGGTAGTGTGACTGTATGCACAAAATGTCTGCAGCCTAAATACCTATTTTCTCAGCAATCATAACTACTCACATGTATGGTCTCTGATGCATAGAATAATGGACTGTATATCAGTACAATACAAAGATAGGTGAGAAGAGTGTCTTCGCTCATAAGTGTGATAAATAAAGTGAGATAAATGAATAAATGTATTTGAAGATCTAAGACACAATACTCTCTCACAGCACAAACCAAATTACATTGCCTAATGCAATTAAAAATCAACAACGTGTAATAATGGGAAATAAATGAATATTCCAATAATAACAATGACATTCATACAAGGTTCAAAGATACTCAACAGCATAGACATCAAAACTGATGAGGCTGGCAAAAAATAGCCTCCTTTGATATTGGCTAACCAATTACCAGAACGCACAGCTTTCCCTATTCCAAATCATTAGAATTAATTTGGCCCTGGTATCAACCCCACATTTGAAATGTAAAATCAGAACAAATCCTTTGTCCTCAGAAGGTTGAGAAGGAAGAGAAGGTTGGGAGGAAACCATACTTAAATGGTGCTTACATCATTGCTGTTCAGTCCTGGATGAGATTTTCTAGCATTTATACCCATTCGGCCGCTCCACTCTTGTGTCAAGGTCATTTTTGGGAATATTATTCTGCTTTCGTCTCAATGACTGATTGGTAAACAACCCTTGTTTTTTTTTTTCCTGATGGGTTGAACCACCAAGAGATCGCCATGGTCTAGCGGTCCCAGTAATTGCATTCCACTGTTTGAAAGGCAACTAAAATATTTCTCAGCAACCCTCCTCCTTAACCTAATTTGAGAACGGGTGATTTGTTTTGACTTGTCTGCATGTCCATGGTGACAAGGGCAGCTTAGAGACAGTGAGGCCAATCAAGATGACATAAGGTGAGCTTGTCCTCTGGGAGGGGTTCACATACAGCACACTGTCATCAAGGAATAATGAGTACTTGTTGTTGGTAATCAGGGTACCGTAGCGATACTCTTCCAGATTTATGGTCTTTAATTCCACCTTTTGTCAAAGTTACTTTCATGCATTGAACCATAAGCTTGGTTACACACAACAAACCAATTTAAATTTAATCAGCCACCAGCTAAAAGGGGAAAAAAATCCATTTGGTAAGGTTGCACCTCTTGCTCTGGAGTAATGAAATTGCACTTTTCACAGCAGAATGTTTTGGAGGAAGAAGTGTAATTGTGCACTGACATGGGTGAGTGACCTCTGTGTGGAGTTCAGAAAAGCACCAGGCAGGAAAAGAAAAAATGGAGGGAGAAGTCTGAACTGAGTGGGTAATGGCAGCAGAGGGTGTCATGAGAAGTGATGGGTGACTCACGCTAATGATAACACTTTCTCTTCTCTCTCTCTCTCTCTCTCTCTCTCTCTCACTCTTTCTTTCACACACACATTTTGTCCCTTTATTTCTCTCTCTCTTTCACACACTGTGACTGTGGATGGAGGAGGCGTGCACCAGACCAATATGTGTATTCAGCATGGCTGACTGATTCGGTGGGGCCTGGGGAGTGCATCCACTCCTGTTCAAGTCTTCACATGAATAATGACAACAGCAAAAACAAAAACAACAATAACAACAGCCATGGTGGAGAAAAAAAAAACAGAGAGAGAGGGAGAGAAACCACAGCGGGGATGGCGTAGCATCCTGTAGCCAGTGAGTCTAGTCTCTTGCGCTAAATGTCCCTGGCTTTATTAAGTCACCTGCAGGCCTTGTGTCAACGCCACAGTACCGCCTAATCTCCTTAGAGACCAAGGCCACTGCAAAGCCTTCCAGGGAGCACAGCAAGAGAGAGAGAAAGGGATACAGAGAAGGAGAGAGGAATTGAGAGAAAGGACATAAAGACCCCAACATAAACGGCAATCCTAAACAGGAAAAGAGGTGCAACGATGTTGCTGAAAGTAAGAAGTATTATAAAAAATACTGACTGATATAGAGAGAATAGTAGTGAGACAAGGAAGTAAAGGCCAAGTGTTAAGCTTTTTATACAAATAGACCTATAGATTGGTAATTGTCAGGTGTCAAGAACAAATTGACCATTTCCGCAGCAGTGATGGTAACTGCTACCCAACCATGAAACAAGGGAAAGAAGGATGGGGAGAAAAGTGTGAGCGACAGAGAGAGACTGCAAGCTGACGAGAACAAGTGATGTCCCATGAGAGAGAGATGAGAAAGACTGGTGATTGCAGAAAGGAGATAAACCAATGAGTGACAAAGAAGAGAGCTCCCAGAACGGCTGTCGCATGGAAGTGGAGAAAAAAGATTTCCCCTGCGAGCACCTCACCTTCCTGTGCTAACACAACATCTTTTAGTTCTCTGAAAAGAATAAAAATAACTACTGAGAACAAAGGAGAATTCCTTAGCATTTCAGCCCTTTACCTTATTGTTTAAGGAAATTAGCTACAGTAACATTAGCTGAACAGGGCACCAAAACTTACTTTCAGTTTGCCCCATTCAGTTAGTGTTAGCTTTCCAGTTCACTGTACAGATATAGTATGATTCTTTCTTTTTTCCTACTGACAGCTCTCAGTGACCTCAAAGAACAGGGTTGTGGATTTAAATGCTCTGGAATGTCCCTTTAAGACTGCGGAAAACTAATGACAGAGATGACCCAGGCATGTCCTACCATGGTTGAATTGGAGGCCAAGGGGTGAGGGGGTGGTGGTAATTGAGGTCAGGAGAGTGAGCATAGTGAATGGGTGGGCTGACGTGGGGGCTCCTTCGAGGAAAAAAATCAAACAATAAACATTTTTAAGTGGCTGCAAACTCATGTGAATCATGCATGACTGCCATGCAAAATTGATGCTGGTTCTCTGACACTCAGTTATGTAAGTCATTGTGTGTCTGTGTTCTCTGGCTGCCTTACAGTGAAGCCTCCTTCTCTCCTCTCTATCCTGAGATAGCACCGAGAGATTGCAGAGAAGAGAGAAAGAAAAATAAGACAGGAAGAGACAGTTTCTACACTTACGCAGTTAGACGTGATGGATTTATGAAATGGCTCAAGTGCATCGTGCACTGAGATTTTCACATTGTTATGAATCGACAGTAGTTTGAATGCATTATGATATTCTGTCAGCAGTTCACAAGGAAAGCTCATCAAATCACATTGTAGTTAAGGTGATTGAATTTTGGTGTGGTTAGGAACAAGACTTTTATTGAACAAAATGTTGATGAAAAGAAGCTTTAAAAAAAATCTCCATGAAAACAACCTTACCCCACTCAACTGTGAAGCATGAATGATGAATCCTTAAAGCGGCAACAGCAATTGTCACCTATAAACAGGCAGTCCCCCCCCCCCCCCCCCCACACACACACACATACACATATACACACACACTCTTTCTGTCAGTTTATCATTTATGGACTGACATGCCTTTGTCATCCTACAGCAGAGCACACTTGTGCTGGTGTTGGGAGATTGGGCGGTGTGTGGGTGGGGTAAGGTGGCGGCAGGTTGGTGGCGGGGTGGTTGCTGTGGTTGTCACGCAGAGCCCGAGATATAAAGTAAGATGAAAGAGCGAAACCTTCAAAGCGCAGGCACACATGGCGGGAGAGGACGGGGCGGGCAGTGTCTGTGATGGGGATGGATGGACGGAGGGCAGTGGCGGCGGCGGCAGCCCTGACACTGACGCACGAGACAGCTCATCTCTCATGTGGGAGGAGGGAGTGAGGCAGGGCTCTGAAAATACCTCATGGCACCACTCTGCCGGAGACAAGCAGAGAAAGGCTGAATGAGTCGTGGCAGTTTGGACCAGTAGACCTCCCAAATACAGACTCAGACTATACTTCTGGTTTTGTACATAGAAATACTTATTTCCAGAAGGAACTGAAAGAGTCCAGGAGCTTAACATACATTCACATAAGCTCAGGCTAAATGGCAGCAACACACACATATTTGCTGAAAAAATACTGCAGTGGTATCCATAGTCAAGAAAGTGCAGTGCAAGTAAACTGTATATCATTTTTGTCCATCAGTATAAAAGCATATCTTGTTCAAATCGCTTTCAGTGTGACTCAAAGCTGGTCAATGAATCTATGAAGTAAAATAGGTTTGTTTTAAACCCTTTGGTTTTCAACATGCACTGTATGGTCTGTCTACTGCGTGGGTGTGTGTGTGTGTGTGTTTGTGTGTGGTCGCTATCAGACCCTAATGAGTGTGAACAGGTAGGTGTTTTTCCCAGTGTGTTTGGCCTCCTGCAGATAGAGCCCTGCCTAAAGTGAGCGAACTAATGATCCCAATTACGTTATGTCTGAGCACAGTGGCAACCTTCTCCTCGGGTCAGGTGGCATCATTAGCAGCACTAAGCCGTGCCATGGGCACTTGGTTTGTGTCGTGCCCAGTCAGTGCCCAGGTGGCGTTTCGCCCATTAGGAATGCTATTCTGTAATGGACCTATCGTCACTGGCATAGCATCGAAAATGTTTTTGACCTAAGTAGATTTCCTAATAACGACATGCTTCTGAATATATTAAGCTGAGGCTAAGACAAGAATAATTCTTTTTTTATCATACACCTCAGCACTTTACTTTCTACATACTATATGCTACACACATCATACAGAGCCCATTCATTCTCATTCACACCCTAAAGCTGACTCAGCAGAAGGTCAGGGTTAGGACATATGATGAATGCAGTGACATTAACACATTATTACCCAGTGACTCAGCATGAACAAAGGTGAAAAAGGTATATGTGTACAAACCTCCTCATAATGTGGGACATGACATGCTTCATGTGTTTTCTTGGATCACTACACAGAAATGTATCCAATTTATCCTCATCAGAAATGACTAAAACTTATATTCTAAATATTCCGAAGTTTAACTGGACTACTGAACTATTCTAACGACTTTCTCCAAAGTCAATACCTTCTTCCTCCCCCTAGTTCCGCAGTAGTTAGGGGTGTGACAGAGTCTTCCCATCTCTAACACTAATATATGAAGCAATTGCTTTTTGTACCGTACTAAAGCACTCCCCCAAGCCATTAATTGAAGTTGATTTATTAGCGGTGGTGTTCGTGGCAGCAGCAGACATTGTCTACCACAAGAGGCAAACAGCCATGAAATGATACTGAATTGCTTCATTTGTAATGAATGTGACACTATATGATCCGATTATAGTGTCTGACTGTGCGGTAGCGCAGAGGGAGAGAGAGAGATATCTAACGGAACAGCTGTCACTTGTCTTTGATAATGAAGAAATGTATTGGGGTTCATTAAGTTTTCTTTTCAAGTTTTCTGTCTAAATAAGTCCAAGCACACCCTACCCTAAGGTCTTTTCATAGACTTTGGCCTTCGGAGTACAAAAACAATGTCTTGAAAAAATGGATTATTAGTGTATTTGCACATTTTGTCTTTTGGCATCAAGTACAAAATGCTTGATAAAAGGCCAAGAAAAACTATAAACAGCACAGGGAAGCTAACTTCAGCCAACAGATGCTGGCACTAAGGACTAAGTTGATTTTGGTTATTTTCTCATTTAAAGTAATGTAACTATGTATTTAAAAAATGTTTTTTTCTACTTCCATTGCTATAGGAAGTATCCCTTCCTCCCAAACACAAATACACACACACACACACACATTCTGCTGGCATCTTAAGAGGAAAAGAAATGATATGGATGCAGCAAAGAGTGCACCAGTCAAGATGACGAGGAAAGACCTCTTAACACAGAGCAAACTGCAGGCCCTTAGAGAGTGATAGAGAAAGAAAGAGAGAGAGAGAGAGAGTCCTTTTTTCAGCTGTCAGTTGTGGCCCTCTGGAGAGAGAGGCTGGAGATGTGGGTTACAGGAGGCAGGTGTGTTTCCCCCCACAGCGACAGGCCACTGAGCGCGTGCAGAGAAATAAACAAAACAGACAGGTCTCCCCCCCATAACCTCCCAATGAGAATAAAGCATGGGGACAGTGTGTACGCAGGCAGGAGAACAAGCACACACACATACAGTACACAAACAGTCAGACATACACGACCACATACTTGATACACACACAAACACAGGCACGCCAGCAAACAAACATACTTTGTAAACATACACAGCTAACATTCCCACAACCACATAACATAACTACATAACACACACACACACACACACAAAGACACACATACACATTCACCAGCAAACATACTCCCAAACGAACATACACATTTATGGAATGGCCCACTGTTCTTTTCTGAGAAGTGATGGCTTGTAGTTGTGTGCACATTTGTGCTGGGTCGAGCTGCAGCTCCAACTCCAGTTCCTCTTGGACTGTAAAGCCCTTGCTCCTGGCAAAATGTGTTCCAGCTCTCCCTTTCCGGCGCGCTAAGCTCATTGCCCTGCTTTTCACTCTGGCTTACTCATCCCTTTTGAGTTGCGCTGGCATGGGAATGAGAGCACACTTGTTTCTGCACTCCTACGACAAGAAAAAAAAGACAAAAGCATGAAACGAAAGAGAGGGGGAAAAAATAATCAAGGCTGCCCAAACAGAACCAAACCCTGGGTCAGGCCAGAAAATTAAAGAGGAGGCCTATTCATCAGCTAATAGTACATTCTATTTGTGCAGTCCAGTGGAATCCGCTCAGACGTCCAAGTGAATTTATGTGAGTCTTTAAGACGTGTGTTCCCAGAGTCTGTTATTGCTACTCAGCTGCATACCAGGCCTGACCTGGGCCCACAGAGCTCGCCTCACAGCGAGACAGTGGAGCCAAGACAGTTTAAGCTCAGAGACAGGCTCAAGACTGCACACTGTGGATATTGATATGATAACACCGGGCCTCACTGATTGGGATATCACTTTATTGTTTGAGACAAATATTCCCCCTTCCGCGACCACAAGAAAAGAGAATGTTCGGCCCGGAATAGGAAAGCGAGGAACATCAACGCAATGGCCAAAGGCCTGTCTTTGCTGGCCTGCTAAGAGGGGTTTCTGGTTTCTCATCGCAGAGACAGTGCCAATAAAGAAAATAGGTCATAAAACACCCTGTCAAAACGTGGCGTTTTAATTCAACATTTTTATAGGCGTGGGCGAATGCCAGCATTGAACAAGCACCCTTTCAGACATCCGTGATGGCTACTCTAGACAGCGTCTGCCATTGCAGAGAATATATACTCATTTGGGTGTGCTGCCAGTTGTGTACGAGGACAGACAGGGAGAATGCATTCCATCCCTGAGTCAAAGACTGGAAACTGGAACGTTATTTTATCCTATAAGTCCAAATGGCTAGCTCAGTCTCTCTCTCTCTCCCTCTTTTTTTTCACTCTCTCCCTTCAACAAAGGAAATGTCTTTGTTGTCATTTGACATTTAGCTGACTTCTGTGGCTATCTCTCTTTCTCTCTCTATCTCTCTCATTCTCCCCCTCTCTCTTTGATGCATTACCTCCTTTTTGAATGGTGGACAACACAGGAAAAGCTGAAGCTGATGAGAGAAGCCTGGAACCTGGCTGAAACCAGAACAAAAACCCTGGCCATTGTGCGTATGTGTTTGTGAGTGTGTGTGTGTGTGTGTGTGTGTGGGATGTAGGATGGGGGGTTGTTCATCTTTGGCCCAGTATGACCATCCAGTCAAAACAGCCCACAGCCATTATCATCAGACATGAGAGCTTTTTCTCTTTCCTTTTTTTTTTTTTTTACTGAGGAGGATGAAGGTCTGGTGATACGACCGCAGGCATCTTAGTTTATTAGGTCATTTACTCACAGCCACAGTGGCCTTTAGTCTTGTCTGGTCATGCACACCCCCTAAAACCCTCCCCTCTCAATCTTTATCTGCCCCTCGGCCACACCAACTCGACTGTTTGTCACCACCGCAGACAAACTGGAGGTGGTTGGAAAGAGGCAGAGCAAGCCCTCATTTGTTCCATAAAACATGCTCCAGTGTCATTTTTTTTACAGTCAACATGGAAAATGTCTATACATTTATACGGTAAGTGTGATTGTGGTTTTGGATGCAATTTATTATTACCGCTGGTGAAGGATCTAGCTGGTGACTAACATAACAAACTAACAAACATCAGACACATGAATGTGCCCAGGCCAGGGAAGATGGTTGGAGTTGAGTGAAACAGACTTTGACTGGTTCTTCTCCAAAACCGGATAATTGCCCTGTGCCCTCTGTGTGTCATTGTGTGTGACCTGCAGGACAAGCTCAACCTGGAACGAAACAGGACAACAGGTAACTTTGGCCTGGGAGAAGGGGAAGGGGGGGGGGGGGGGGGGGGGGGGGGGGGGGGGGGTCCAAGAAGAGAGAGAGAATGAGAGGAGAGAAAAGGTAAACACAGGCCCTGCTGGAGCAAAGGGACCAGAATTCACCCCCTGACGCTTTGCAAAAACAAACACAGACTCGTGAATACAGGGAAAAGGGAACTGAGCTTTGTGAAGACAGGCAGTTGATGACCTGCACTCGTCGCCACAACGACCTCTGCTGTGTCTTTGCCCCCATTCTCTTCTCCGATTGGCTGAATCACTGTCCGTCCTCTTTGTTTGATGAAATTAGAGAGTGCACCACACGTCTCCTCTGTGTACATTGGTTGATGGCCAGAATGAACCAGTTTGTTCCCAACCACACAGACACACACACACACACACACACATACCAGTGGGGGTGGCCATGCTGGTGTGAGGTTGACAGGGACATGACACAGTGCAAAGACAGAGTCATTCTCCTCATTATGTGTCTGCGAATAGTGACATCAAAAATCCCTCATACCAAAGGTGGCTCATGCCGCTGTGATGACAGCAACACTTGACAACACTTGGCAAGATTCACATGTTGCGTAAGCACTTGGTATGCTCACTGTTACACTCTCTGTGCCTGAGTGTCTTCAGCAGGTTGCAATTCATTCCTGAATTGGTGTAGGCCTAACTCCTCTCCCTCTCTCTCTCTCTTTCTCACACACACACATACACACACACACACACACATTTGACACATATTTCATTGTGGATTAGTATCTGTTTACTGTTCTTACTGTAGAGGGTATTAAGATGGACAGTCTGGAAATTACTCAGATGGCAGAAGTCTTTTTTACGTAATAAATTACATTTAAGTAATTAAGATAGTTGGATAGTTAAGATAGTTGGTTAATGTGGGAAATGGGAAATGTCCAGAGTTGGCTCATATTTCTGATAAAGAAAAGTCTGTTGCTGCAAGTTCCTTGTAAGGTCATGCTTTCGACAAAGGTGGCATTTTTTTTTTCTGAGTCATTTATTAGAACGCCACCAGCGTTGCAAGCTTTGCGTAATCTCGTAATCTTCACAGTGTTTGTCTTTCGTAGTTCTCAAGCAAAGGTTAAAGTCAAGACTGGGCTCCTTCAAACGTGTCCAAACAAAATAGCTCTGGACGGGGTCCACGGTAAGCATGGAGGATCTCTGCCGGTCTGGAGAGGTCCAGCACGGTTGTTTGATGTTTCTCATGCTTCATCTTCCCATGTGCTGAGGCACTCGCTGCCTTTCACTTATACACAGAGACCAGATGTTGCCAAGTCCAGACACAAACACAACACTGTGCAGAGGGAAAGCTTTGCTGTGTTAACACGTTAATCACACCACATATATAACCCTCAGGGATTTAACACTCATAACAATTGTTGCTTTTCATAATAACCTTGGAAATAATGTCACTGGATTTATTTTGCCAAGTCACCAGAATGAGCCTGGTTTGCTGGAGATAATATTGTAATCAAATTCTTTGTGAGGGTATTTTGGCTTGGAACACTAACAGTTTTTTTCCAAAGGCCTAGAAGCAATTTTCTAGGTATTTAAACCTCCTTCTGGAACAGTACAATTATCTGATGTTAAAAACATATGTTGTTTGCCAGAGAATATTTTGCTGAGTGTTTGTACAGAACATAGATATTCAAGGACTTGCATCCTTGTTGTAGCCAAAGCAAAATAAAATGTCCAAAATAATAAGATGAAGTTGGAGAACATACAAACCCTAAGGGAGCTGTATTTTTAATCTGACAGGGATCTGACAAGAGGAGTTTTTCTGTGTTTGAGAAGCATCTATTTTGGCAGTAGCAGAAACTGACTCATTGTTATTATGTCACTGTAATACAGTGGTAATAATGCCCCAAGGTTTGAGTGAATGAAGTGGGTTTTAGGGAAATTCTGTCAGTAACAAAGAAATACATCAATTCTTGTTGCAACTCCAACTGTTAGCAATGTCCAAACATCTTTTCAGGAAAAAGAATACTGGAGGTTTAAAAAGCAATTGCAGATGTGGAATGAAAATGATTTATTCCTCTACTATGATTCCCAAAGAACATATCTATACCAAACCACTAAATCAAACAAACAGCAAACATAGCAGCAGCACAGTAAAGTTGCAAATCCTGTGAAACCTATTTGGCAGCATGAGCCAGCAGAGCCAGAAGAAGCCTTCTGCCATGCTGTCATCCCTCTGTGAGCTGGCAATCACAAGCTGCAGTGGCAGCAGAGATGGCAGCACTGTGCCTGCGAAGGGTTAAATTTGGCTCCCTGCTTTCATTTCCTCCTCTGTTCCATCTGAACAAACAAGCCGGTGACCTGACAGCGCACAGAGGGGTGGAGAGGAGAAGGGGAGGGGGAATGAGTTCAGTGAGTGTGTATGTGTGGGGAGGGGGATGTGTGTGTGTGTGGGGGGGGGGAGGTGGATTGTGACAAAAATGAAAGCAGTGAGGGGAAAGAGAGAGAGAGAGGACACCCATGTGACCGACTGTGAAAAGCCTGCAGGGAGGCAGGCAGGCTGGAAGGGGAGGGGTGAGGAGGGGCGGGTTTACCCCCACAGACTGCCACTGCAGCCTCAGCAGAACAACAATTCCAGGAAATGGAGGCCATGCTTACAGTACTATTTACATGTGACTGATTCAGCTTGTTTATCGCTTTCATCATCATACTCTCGGGCTATTCTGACCTAATGTCTCCTCCCCCACTCAATGTCTACCCTACACACACACACACACACACACACACACACACACACACACATAGCATAGCACAGTTTTTTTCTTCTGCTGTTTTTTTCCATTGCGCTTCAGAAGAGCACTCCCTTGTTTTTCAGGCTCAGAGCTAGCGAGTCGTGTGCAAAAAGGAAAGAGGATAGAGAGAGAGAGGGGGGCAGACGACAGACGAGAGAAATAGAGGGAGTATGGGAGAGAAAGAAGGGGAAAGAAAGGTAGAATAAGAGTGACCAAAAAAAAGAGAGAGAGAGGGTGTGTGTGTTGTGTAAGAGAGAAAGAGACTCAGGAAAAGCGACAGCGCAGTCTCGCCTCGACCAGAAACGCTCGAGACATGAGTCATGGCGCGCGACATCCCAGGAGCCTCGTCTGCGTGCACTATAAATGGAAATAGCAGAAAAACACACCAGTCTTTCCTCGCCCACCCAGCACTGGGTTTTACCCCATTAAAGTTTGATGGATTATGACATTCCTCTCTCTCTCTCTCTCTCGCTCTCTCTCTCGCTCTCTCTCACTCTCTCTCGCCTTTATTTTCTCTGACCTTGTGTGCCAGAACGGAAATTGAAGGGAAAAATCTGACATCGAAACAGGGTCAAAAACGTTCTCTGTGTTCCAGGCAATCCATTTGCATAATCAAGCCTGTTTCATCATGCAAAACTATAAAAATATTAGGCGAGATGTTCTGCATTACTTAATGATTCTGCAAAGTACAAGAGTGCCAATTCCTTTGTTATGTTTTACTGTAAACTCCAGCACATTAGTCCTGCATTCAGAGAGACAAAAATTACACTTCACTTTAAAATACACAAAATATGAATCAGAGCCACAGGCATTACATCTATTGCCTAAATTCACACAGACACAAGCCGATTCATTTTGATGTTCCTTTGGCCCAGTGTACTTATCCATTTATTTATTTGTTTGTTTTTATAATCTGGTGCCAAATACAAAGAACAGACATGTCATGGCTTTCCCTGAACCCCCTCAAAGACTTAACCCGCACCTGACTTCATGATTGGTCACCACTAATTTTATTACCACAAAAAAAATTGCTGTAATGCTTTGAAGTCGAACGGTATAAGTGTCAGGCCTAGTAGATAGATCTGAGTTCCGAGAGAGTTCTGAGTTGTCATGGAATCAGCGTGGCAGATCCATCAGTAGACAAAACACTCCAGGGCTTGTGGGTGATAAAACTGGGGAGAAGCCTGGCGCCCGGTGCAGGCAGTCACTAGGCCTTATCTCTGCACCGCCAACCAGCACAGAAAAAAACACAACACACAACCAGCCGCTACCTCCCAACACTCACACAACTCCAGCCTGGCCAATGGGTTTGATTTTTATCACTACGATTCAACTGCATGCACATCACACACTCTTCCCGACATTCTGTAAAAAATATCAAAGTGCCCTACAGTAGTGCTGGGTCAGTAGTGGATTCTCAGATCTCTCCATATAACACACAGTAGTGTTTATTATTCAATGCTTCAAGAGACACAAAGACGAGGCAGCTCAGCTTTAAAAAAAATATGATAATATACATTGTACTGTATCTGTGCTTTGAAACACACACACATGCACACACACACACACACACACACTAACACCCAACAGAACTCATGGGCTTCAAATACACTGGTGCTAATACAAGTTTTGAGTGACATGAACTAGTTTCAGTGGCTTTTTGATCTCTCCTCTGCCAAAGACAGTCTCTGCAGTGGAGCTGGCCTAGATAGTCTCCAAGGCCCTCGCCAGATATCTAGGACAAACCATGTCCAAGTGAAGTCACACTCTACAATAAACTTTCCTATCCCCTACAAAGAAAAAGCATTTGTGTTCTGATAAAGACACATTTGTATTTCAATTGGTTGAAGGGAATCGAATATGAGTGCACAATGCCCTAAAACACTCATATAATACACATAATTGTTTGTGCAACCTCAAGTAAACAAACGGCTCTTTGTCTGTTTGTTGCAAAGGGAAGTAAAGTGATACGCACCCCCGAGGTTGTGCTGTGAATAGCTGTAGTCGTGAGATGGGGATGAGAGCATGCA
The DNA here is from genome assembly GCA_017657215.1 of Limnothrissa miodon. Classification (NCBI taxonomy): domain Eukaryota; kingdom Metazoa; phylum Chordata; class Actinopteri; order Clupeiformes; family Clupeidae; genus Limnothrissa; species Limnothrissa miodon. Next base: position 781,958 of record JAGFZM010000019.1, read on the forward strand.
TCAACTCCCCAGGATTAGTTTAGGAACTGAAGGGCTTGTTTAACACCCCCGCCCACCCATCCCTGTGGAGCAGAGATCTTCTGTAGTGAGGATGTGTAGAGTTTCCGGAACAAATGGGTTTAGGGTTCCTGTGAATTGTCACCCATCACTGGAATTTGACTCCTTTTAGCTGTCAACAGTAGCTGACACCTAATGTAAACATTTACTTTTGATATTTACAATCAGGTAAATACAATTCTAATGTACACAGATGAACAGATTTTCTTCGGTAGTCATAACAGATCATCAAATAGGGTGAGTTGAAGGGTGTCTTTTTTTTTTTTACAGTACATTACATAGTTTTTTTTTTTATTACAATTTGGAAGATGATATTCATCATCTGATTGAGCAACTGAATACAAATTGAGCAACTGAATACAAATGACCCATTTCATTTTAAAAGACACTAATTTATAAAACAGTATTGAAAGAAGTCACTTCAGGGGCCCTGTGTGTGTGCGTTCGTGCGTGCGTGTGTGTGTGTGTGTGTGTGTGTGTGTGTGTGTGTGTGAGCTATTTCAGTTACAGGTGTTCCCAGTGGCCGGTCTAACCTTGTGAAGGCTCAGGTGCCTGAGTCAGTGGTTGTCCACACCTGTGAGATTGCATCAGCCCCCGCATGGCCTTGGGACGAGGCAGGGAAGCGTTGGGGGAATGGGGGGAGGGGTGGGGTGGGTGCAGACACTGTAACCACGCCACCTGCTCCGAGGACCAGACACACCCTGTTCTCTTTCTCTCTGTTCATCTTTCCATTTATAATTCTATCTCTCCCTCCCTCTCTCTTTTAATCCCTCTCTCCCCTCTTCTCTCCCTCAGGCCGTCTCACACAGAGTGTCTATGGAGAACAGCAGAGCCCAGTGAAGCTGCAGGAGTCCAGTAGAAGAGAGGAGAGGGGAGTAGAGGAGAGCCTTTGCACAGCCAGAGGGCAACTCACCATTCTCAGATGCAGTAGAGCTTTGGGCATCTCTCGTTTCTCCATCCTTTCGTGTCTCTCTTTTTGTTCCCTCCATTCATCCTCCTTTTTTTTTGCTTTCCTCTCTATTTTCTCTCCCTTCTCCTGCTGTGGACTCCTGCCACTCCTGCCACTACAGAAGAGTCACCCTGAGGCTGAGCAGACATCATCTGAGAATTTTTGGTTGTTTTTGTTGTTTGTTTTTTTACTTTTTTTCTCAAACAGGAGGGACAAAAGCGGTCAAAGCAAAAAAAAAAAAAGGCGGGTTGGGTTTGTTTTCAGCTTCTCTCTTGAACACAGAGGACAAAAGGAGCCCCCCTTGGCTGTTTCTTGTGTTTGTTTGTGTGTCTGAAAGTGTGTGTGGGTTTGGTTTTTGTCAACATGAGAGGTGGGACCATGGGGCGGAGAGCTCGATCTCTTACCAATAGAAGGGGCCATTCTGCTGTCCTGAGGAATCAGGCAACTATCTTTGTTGTCTTCATCGTTTTGGTCATAATAATGTGCGTTTACTTTGAGCTTTTACTGTCTTTCCCTTGGTAGACAGATATTATGATGTGTTTCTACTTTGTATCACCGACTATAACCCAGGTTGTCTTAGCCTGTTGAGAGTTGTCATGGTTGTCTTAACCTGCTGTATGTACTGTCCTGCATGTATTTCACGGTAGTTCAATAAATGTGAACCTTTATCAGAGATATAATTGTATTGCATCATTTTGTACTCCTAAATCTGCTTTGAGATTCTTCACACTCTGTAAAATATGATCACAGTGGATTATGCAGTCAGTAGCTGGAGATGTTCCCTGCAGGCTGTGAGTAGCTGTTGTTTCTGTCACTATAGTTGGAGACATCCATCCCTTGAGAGGAGCCCTGTGGTGCGCCTCAGGCTTCGAATACTCGCTTGTTTTCTAAATCCTGGCAGGGTATGTGTTTCGTGTTTTCCCAGGTATCCGCTCCGCCTGGGTGCCGAACGCACAAACAGCCCGCTCGCACTCTGCCCCTCTTCCCCTCTTCCCAAAACACACACTGCCTCCTGCATAAACATGTGTAAACCACAGAGGGCTTGGCCCTGCAGGGCCGTATAGGCCTCACATAACAACTTGATGCCTTAGGTGTAGGAGTGTTTTGAATGTGTAGCATAGCAACGCCGCCTCCCCCAGAGCAGAAGGAAGTGTCTTTTGAGGGGCCAAGAAACGTTTAATCCAGATGGCGGATCCCACGCCACCGCACCACACCACATGCAAGTTAGCACACACTGTCTGCAAGAAGAAGGACTTTCACACAAACACAGACGGGATGAAACAGACACAAGGGCTAGGAGAGGGGGAACGGTGCAGTCTGCCTGTAGAGTAACTCACTCCTAAACTGTGGAGACAAAGTACTCCCAAACAAAGCGTACACCACTCTTTTTCGCCTGATATGAACAGAGTGCATCACAAATGACAAAACTAACTGCAGCAACACTAATTTAATGAAAAAGGTAATGAAGTGTGAATGATACAATTTAATGAGCTGTGAATGTTAATTTAGGAGATATAAATAAACACGTTTTGGTGCGATGGCTGTCTCTGACTCAGCTGCACAGTATCAAACTGCTATCCGGGAGAGGAAGGGGAACCAGACCAGCCTCCACCATGGTTTATGGCTTATCTATTTGACGGGGCTAGCTGTGAAGCAGGCACATCTGGTGAGGGTCTGGATAACTCAGTCTGACATGTAGCTCTCCAGGGCGAGAAGGTCACACACACACACACTCACACACACAAGCACACACACGACACACATGGGGGGAAGGGAACAAGAAAGCTAAGAGCGATGTGATGGGGGTCCTTATCTTGATGATGAAGCCTCAGGTAGCGAGCAGCTGTTCTTTTTCCATTATCTCTGCCATGGCTCAGGGTCGTTATGGCGACCCGACAGCCTCCTTCCTCCACCGTCACCACGGCCGACTGGCACCGTTATAAAGCCATAACTCAACCCAGGCAAAGGAACAGTCAGGCAATCAGGAGACATTGTGCCCCTTTTCAAAACACCTTCTGGGACATTGTTGACATGCACCAGGGATTGTTGTGCGTCCTCCAAAGGACACAGGAATGGTGGTAGTGTGTGCGCTTTTGCTTTACTCCACTAACTTTGCATTCAAAGTGGATAATGGAGGTTTAAGGTCAACAGAGGAAAGCTTCCATTCAGATAGAGATAGTGTTTCCCCAGTCTTCAGTAAATGGCTATTCAAATGCTTACACATCTATCAAGACCAGTATAAACAGGCAGAACACACAGTATATTTCCCCAAATATGCAAACTGGGCAAATGGAAATATGCTTATGCCTTAATCACATCATTAAATGGCTGATTTTCATAGCAACTGTGTGCTGCAAAAAAACTTAACATAAAGGAACAAATGTCAGAGCGGGATGATGGTGAATGACGCAATCTAATGCACTCAGTCACCCACTTAGTCACTTAGAGGGCAGATATTGAACACATATTGCCCTCACACTACCAAACAGTTGACGGGTACATCCGACCTCCCTAGGTTCCTGTCGGCTAAGTTGGCAAGTACAAATGCCCTAGGGGGACAAGATGGCGTCAGCAGTGGCAGTGGCAGCATTAGCGATGAGTGACTTCAAACCAGGAGGGTGCCCTGGCTGAACTTCCTGTTTTGCCATGGTGCACATCTAGGGTTTCTCCAGCCGACCCAGGCACCCACACAGGAAATGAGTCACACTTCTTCGCCCGGCGTCTGCAGACATGGCCGTGGGAGTTGGCTCTGCGACGTGCACACACACATACACACACACAGCTCCTTAAACTTTCATCTCCTGCAGCTCAATTATTTAATATCACAGCAGCTCTACATCAAACGAGAGAGAAGACTGGAATGAGGCCAGCTTTTCACTCTCTCTCTCTATCTCTTTTTCTATCTATCTACCACATTTTCTGCCTCTCACCCTTTTTGTCTGTCAGACTGTTTTTCTCGGTCTAACACTTTGCATTTCTCTTTTTGGTTCTACACACAAAGACACACACAAACATATCAAACAAATCTTTATAGTAGTCCCCCCCTTGTTTATACGACTCAAGAGATTTCACACGCCTGCCCTTGGGTTAGTAAGGCGCTCCAGTCAAAAGTCCCAGAGCAAAGCCAATTACTGACACAGTAGTGCTGGAACTCAAGGATGGTGAGTAACAAACTGCTGCATATTAGGCATTTTCACTTTGTGTAAGGTAATTGGGTTAGCTCAGGAGATAATGGTCTAACCCACTGTGGTAGCAATGTAATCGTCTAAAGTGCTTGCAGTTGAGTCATTTTCTCACAGATGTGCACTTTTTACACCATTGCTGTCTAGAATGGTTTGAAGAGACAGTTAGTGCGTAGGCATTTGATGATATGAACAGAAAGTACTTACTTTTATTGTACATGGCAGCCCCTTGCTCGTCTGAAGAATTTAGCCATATTGTGGTACAGTCCTGTTTGAGTTGTTTTCAACTGCAGCCCAGAGCCACAGATGTATCTGAGTGTTCAGCACACAATTTTTCCAAAACACTGCCACAAGTGTTGTCTGGAGAGTGACCAAAGTGCCAGGAACAAGGAGAATTGAATAAGAGGCTGGAGCTACGAGGGTGAAGATGGCTTTGGAATGAGCTCTGTTGGGCTTACAGACACAGTCGTTTCAAGCCAATCCTTGGACATGAAAAATTTAAATGCTGATTCAAAAGGAAAGCTGAGGGAGGATAAGGGAGAGTGAGAGAGAGAGAAAGCATGGCCACCAGAGAGCACATCATAGCTGGCACCAAGGGCTCTGTGGATCAGAGCTTTGCCAGCAGACTGTATTAAATGGATCTAATGAGACTCGGCCTGTATGATCTAATGCTAGTCTCCTACCCTCTTTAATTTTTCACTGTCATTATGGCAGTGTTTTCATCTCAGTGTATTTGTGTGTGTGTGTGTATGTGTGTGTGCTTTGTCTTGTGAGGTTTCTCTCTCTCTCTCTCGCACACACACACACACACACACACACACACACATACACACATTCTGGTTCCCTGCAGAGGCCTACTAAAGGGAACAATGGCTCATCTGAAACATGTTAGTACGTGTGACCGATGGTTCACGTTGACACGGTTTCCCAAATTAACTCCAGCTCTCTTGCTCGCTCGCTTGTTCGACATGAGGGAAGGAAGTGCGTCTGCGGCTCATTCTTCAGCAGTCCGACGCCATTGTTCAGACAGGAAACGGTTGAATATGCCATACTTGACACAGTCTTCAAAGTAGGTTATGGGCACTACCCGACCACTAGGACTCAAAAAAAAAAAAAACATATCGACACGACATATCTGCATCTAGGCATAGTCATCATGAGCACTTTAATCAGCCGAGCACATCATGTTAAACACATGGCCGTAAATTAGCACTGAGTGTCAAGGAAATTTGCATTTGTTTGGTGTGCATCTCTAGGGGAAACAGATGTGTGTGACACCACAGAAACTCCATAGATCTTTGCCTGCTAACACGTGGTGGCTGGGGACAGTGGGGTGTGAATGTGTGTGTGTGTGTGTGTGTGTGTGTGTCTGTGTGTGTGTGTGTTTATGGGAAAGTGGGGTATTTGAAGGAGAGTGAATAAACTAACCCCCCCCCCCCCACACACACACACACTCACTCACTAGCATACATACCCCGCACTTAGCCTGTAAGAGGAAATGGCTTTGGTCCATGAGAAAGGAAAACCTGACCCAGGCAAACATCGACTGGCTTGGGGGGAGGGGGGGAGGGGGATGTTGTAGGTGGGTCTGTTAGGGCCTCCCACTTTCTCATTGCCCTGATAACCAAACCAGAACAAACATCACACCTCCCTTCATACTGGGACCACTTCCCTTGTTCAGACACACACAGACACTCAGCAGGGGAGACTAATTAGATTAAACTAGATTATACTTTATTCATCCCGTGGGAAATTCAGGCATGCCTTAGCATCTATAAAATGACATACGCATGATATACATACACAGACCTACCCACTGCAAAAAAGTGAGCACAAATAATAAATCATTCAAGAGGTCATATGGATATGCAGAACGATGCTAAGGAGCGATGCTGCCCATAGTGCAAGAAAGTGTCAGTGTCTACGTATGTCACATTGTGCAAAAACTGTATTTAATACATAATAAAAACACAGTAAAATGGCTACACAGCATAACACACTAAACCTGAATAGTAATGCAAGAAGGTATAACAATGCACAATGCAGTCGTGACCAACATAAGGGGCAGTAAAGATAGAAACTGAGATGGTTCTAAATTGTCAGTGTAGGAGCCGGCTTTGAGGAGCACAAAGAGGAGGGAAGCAGGGGGATGGTGGTGTGGTGGTGGTGTGGTGGGTAAATGGCTAATATAGCCAGTAGCAGAGGAAAGTCCAGCCCAAGCCCACGCGGCAGAGCTGTATGGAGATACAGGAATGTGCTCTTAAATCCTTTGTTTCGCATTCGACACACACGAGACACGCAAACAAAGGCGAGTTGGCAGAAGGTGAGCTGCTACACTTGGGATGATAAAGCGAGAGATCTTAGCATGAAATGCGTGGGGCCACTTGGGCTTGTCAGACGGCCCCCACTGAAGCACCCACCACCCCCCCCCAAACACAGACACACACATATACCCTTCCCCGCTCCCCTCCATTCCAGGAAACCAGCTGCAGTGGTGGCCCAACTGTGGGTTGTGGAGGAGAGCTATATCTAGACTGTGAATCACACTTCTGTTTTGGGTGCTTTGTTTTGTTTCCCTCTGTTTCTCTCTCAGTCTCCCTTTCTTCTTCCTTCTGTTCTTCTCTGTTTTGTATGTGTGTGTGTGTGTGTGTGTGTTTATGCATCTGTGTGTGTACGTGTGTTGAAGTGTGTGTGTTTCACTGAGGGGAGATGAGAAAGAATGTAAGAGAGTGGCACAGCTCCAGGGTACAGAGGATGGAGGGGTGCCGGTTGTGGCCTTTGGGTGAAGTGTGTGTGTGTGTGTACGTGCATGTGTATAGTATGTGCATGTGTGTGTGTGTGTGTGTGAGAGAGAGAGAAGGGGTGGTACTGGTGGGGCTGGGTTATTACACGGCCTCTGGGTGCTTATTTTAAAACAGGACATGTCTGGGCTTGAGTCTCAAGCCCGGTTATTGTGGTGCAGCTGCACAGGACACAGAGAAAGGAGGTGGAGAGAGAGAGAGAGGGAGAGAGAGACAGAAAGAAAGAGAGAGAGGAGGTGGGCAGGCACAGAAGGGGGCTTAGGGGTAGTGGGAAGGGCACTCAGCAAAATGCCTGTCATGCCTCCCACTGCTGGAAACATGGTAATATCAACTACTCAAAAGAGGTGGATTGAAAGAGAGAGAGAGAGAAACAGAGAAAACGAGGGATGTAGAGAGGATTCGGGGGATGGCAGAGGAGTCAGATCTGGAATTAGAGGCCTTCCTCTGTGACAATTTCCATCCTGCAGTAGGCAGCTGTTTAGGGGAAGTGTCTTCATGTGTGTAACCACCGGGGTTGCGTCGCACAACATGTGCTTGAGTGTGCTGAGGATGGGGAGGCTATTTGAAGCGATGGTGCCCTGTTACCATCTGTGCGCGTGGGTGGATGTCCTTTTAAGTGTTTTGAAAATGTTTATTGGTGGTGCATGTTTAAATGTGTGCATTGGGGTATCTGTTTACACTGCTGGTGGATGTGGGAACGTCCATGTTTACATTTGTCTGAATAAGGGCATAGGGGTGTATGTGCAGAGTGGAATAAATGGCTTGTCCCGGTGTCCTCCCTAACCCCTAAGCGCTGGCATGAATGAGGCAACCATGACGTCAACTCATGCTAGTTAAGTGAGGATTCACTGCTGAAGACCTTTAGGGTGTGTGTGTGTGTGTGTGTGTATTCTATTTCACTAATACCCACCACACCAACCTTTGTCTCACTCCCCTCACCCCCCGACTGCTGTGGTAATAGGCCGTAAGTCTGCTTTGTAATCGCTAGTAATAGGAAGTGACTAATGTGTATCGCAGGTCACATGTGTGCGCGCGCACACACACACACACACTCAACCTACAGTACAGTACAGTCACTCATTTGGGAGCTGTTGCAGAAGGCTTTGATTATGCACCCTGAGGATAACACTAATCGGGTTGGGAGGGTAGGGTAGAACAAGGGGGGCTGTGGGGGTTGGGTGGGGTGGGGATGGGAGTGTAATGGAGGGGGGGAGGTAAAAGGGATTGGGGGATTCGTGCGAGAGGAGAGGAAACCTGATAGGCTGGGCCCGCCATGCTGTGGAATGCCGGAAATCCTCTGGTCTGATTGGGCTCCACTTGCCTGTCAGTGAGCGCAGACAGCTCTTAGCTGGAGGAATGCATGACCTACATTCTTTCCTTTCTTTCTTTCCCCTTAGTGCTCTCTGTCTCTCATCAGTCTTCTCTTTCTTTCTCTCTGGTGCTGAATGAAACAAAGAGGGAGTGAGGGGCGGTGGAAGGTAGAGAGAAAGAGAGAGAGAGGCATGTGCTGCAGCTGTGGAATTCCAGAGGTCAGGGGCTCTGTCTCTGTGTGACATCAAAGAAGTCGGTGGAATCCCAACTCCTCCACCCTCCCCCACGAATGCAGCCATGTAAGCAGGGTTTTTTTAATTCAGGATGGTGCACACATTGTCTTGATTAGGCACTGATTTGAGGGGGACAAGGGGGATGTGGTGATGGGGCTCCATGAGTGAGGAAGGTGGGTGGGTGATGGGAGTTCCTCAGAACCACATACCAGAGGCCTGTTTTTCTGGCAGCAGAAGCTTAAGAGAGTGCTTGTAATAATATGGGCCTGGCCAGAGCCAGTGGATAAGGGGGTGGAGGGGGGTGGTAGGGAAGTGTTAAGTGCCAGGAAACGGAGGGTGGGTGATGGGGTGAGGGTGGAGTTGAGGTGCTAGGGGATATGTTTGGGGGCAGGGCAAAGTGGAGTGGGGTGGTAGCATGGGCTGAAATAAGATGGGGCATAAAGTGCTGAGTCACTGGATTCAGGCAGCTTTTATTACACCCACCGTCACTCAGAGCTTTATGAGACTGGCCTGCCAGGCATTAGAGAGAGATAGAAAGAGAGAGAAAGAGGGAGGAAGAGAGAGGGAGAGAGAGAGACAGAGAGAGAGAGAGAGAGAGAGAGAAAGAAAGGGAGAGAGGGCACTTTATAAGACTTGGCTGCCCGGCAGGAGAGAGAGGGGAAGGAGGGAGGGAGAGACCAATAAGGGATGGAGCCTCCAGCAAGCACATGCTCTGCTACAACATGCCCAGTAGCTCACACACACACACACACACACACACACACACACACAATACATAGATACAATCACACGCACACACACAAATATTTTCACACAATATATTTGCAAATGTGGATATGAATGCTTTCACATATCAATGCATGATACCCAGTCACATACTCAGTTACACTCTGCATGCATGAACACACACACACACACACACACACACACACTAATCTTAACCAAGGCCATAAATAAAAGCAGCACAGAGAGTGTGACTGGAGAAGGGCCTCTATGTCAGGCCCATCTCCCTCGCTGTCTCCTCGTCAACAGAAAGTGAGAGCGAGTGCATGAGGTCTGTTTCCTGTTTACACTGACTGTCTGTCCCCGTGTGTAGTACACAGCACGTGCCGATTGTGTTTATGCATTGTGCATGTGGACCAGTGTGTGTGATTGTGTGTGTGTGTATACAAGTATATACGTTTCATTTACGGGTGAGTGGACCGCCAGTTGGTTTATCTGTGAGATAAACACGGACAAGCCCTATGCAATGGGGGTATATAGAACTGGAGTCGTGTCAAATTTGTTTCGCCGTCGGAGGTTGAGCAGGGGAGATGGGGCGTGTTACAGATGCCGCAGCCTGCCATCGCCGCTGTGGCTGCTCGGCCGAACGTGTTGGAGCACCGGGGTCAGGCACCACTCAGTCTCCATGGCGCTGAGCAATCAGAGCAGGGTGAGCCAGTAAATAGCACCCCCCCCTCCCCACACACACACACATACATACACACATACATACGCACACAACCCACCCCCCTGTGTCATGTGCTGCCTGTTCCGTTCTGCTCCGTCTCCTGTTCCCTCATTCACTCACTCGTCCTCCTCTCTCCTCTCATTATGGTCATTAGTGCGCAGCCTGTGGCTAGGCTAATGCATCTCTGGGTTTGGCTCAGGCGCTCCAAGGCTTTCGAAGGCTGTTTTATAAACAATTATCTCTCTCTCTCTCTGTAGACCTCTTGACTGCTTTCTCTATTGCTCTTATACTCTTTCCCTTACACAACCTTTCTCTCCCAATGTCTCTCAATCTTTCTTTCTTTCAATCTACTTAGCTGTATTTATCTACTTACTAATGCTCTTTCTCTCTCTCTTTCTCTCCGTCCACCTAGCTCATGTCTTTAGTGCTATGTCTCTCTCTCTCTCTCCCTCTCTCTCTGTCTTTCTATCTATTTAACCACCTAGCTCTGTTTTTCCACCCAAACCCCCCTTACCCCCTGTGAGTCCAGACAGGCCCGGAGCCCAGAGCTGTTTTTGCGACTGATTCCCGATGCATTATTCAAACGTATGTGGGCAGAGCCAAATGGCAGAGTGATGTTCATCTGCAGTCCTTGGGCCGCGGCACTGGCACAGCTTCACAGCAGAACCGTGGTGCTATGGTCCAGCCCCCACAACACCTCATACCCACCTATCCTTGCCAACCCGAGCACTCCGACGGCCCGCTCGCTAGCTGGCCACCCGGCTATGCGCACCTGCCTGCTCCAGCTTCAAGGCTGTAATAAATGAAATCATTTCATTTACAGACGCATGAATCTTTTAGCGCCGCCATTGATTTCCTCACACCCAGACCTTGGCCAGGACACGCTCGACCCAGCGTTCGAATCCGCAGATCCCCCCCTACCCCCCCCCCCCGCCCCCGACCCCCCCCCCCCCCCCCCCCACCCCCCCCCCCCCCCACCCCCCTCGCATGCATGCTTGCCCGATGCCGGGAACAGCAGACGTCCTCCACCCACCGCTAGCACTAATTGGAGGCTTGGTATGAATGCTAATGCAGCCAAATGGAATCCATAATGCATGGTACCCTCTCTTCTTTTTTTTGTCATCTACTTGTTCTATCTCTCTCTTTTTCTCTTCTTCTGGTTGCTTTTTCCTCATCCTCACATATCCTGGGTCCATTTACATGCTTTGCTGTTCTCACACTCAATCAAATTCTGACACAGTGGGAAAGGTGAACTTTCTTGACTCTCTCTCTATATATCTGACTTTCTATCTCTCTCTGTCTTTCTCTCTGACTCACTTGCTCTCTCTCTCTCTCTGTCACGTCCATACAGTAAAATGAAGCAGCACATTTTTAGACTGGCGGAGATACGTGTGTGTGTCCCCACTTGAGGGTGTGAGAAACGCGGTGGCGTGTTCGTTCCTGACGTGCTTCAGATTCCCTCATGCCAGACACCCACACGGTGATGTAAGTGTTGTTATTAGCTGCCGAAAGAAAAGAAGAAAAACACGTTTGTGCCTTACCATTCACAGATTCACTCCAGGAAATATAAAACAGGTTGAAATGAACTATATGTCACACTGCGGTTTGCCATCTGCCATGCAGAAAGCCTTCAAAATCAATTAGCAATATTTTTTTTCCTGTAAGCTGTCCACTGAGCCCCTTCTATCCCTGTCTTCAAATCTAGATTAAACACAGTCCTGATTCACAGGTCCTCCTGGACCTCTAAGTTTCATTTCTTGTGTCCTAATGTATTTTTGTAGGTCATTTTGTATGTAATTTGGTAGGTTCTGCTCTGCTTGGCTTTTTTTTTTTTCTTTAGTAATTTTTCACTATGTGCTTATTATTTTTATTATTATTTGAAATGCTCACAATTTTATTATTTTATTATTTATTGTTGTACAGCACTGTGCTGTGTGCTATATCAATACATTTACTTACTTGCTTACTTTTACTTTTACCAAAGAATCCACCTTTCTGCAGAACACATTGTTGCATCCGATTCCAGATGTTCCCATGACAACAATCGCTGTGATGACAGTCAAAAGAAGGGTGGGGTGCAACTAATTTGAAACAGGCAATAGGGAGGGTTGGTTCACATAAGTACAGCACAATGAGGTAACAGAATGTTCACTCAGACCAAGAGCTGTTCACACTGCCAGACACGGTTAAGATGGATATACAGATGTTTCCATCACAGGATTCATTTTTTTCATGTGTTTTTACAAATAAATATATTGGTGGTTTGTTTTGTTTATTTTATTTTAATTTTTTTGGTCATGGTAAAAAAAATTAATTAACAAAACTTCTTCCCTTCTCAATGCAATGTTGCACAACTGAATCGTGAAGGACATTCCTTGACTTCACATTCTCAGTCTTTATGTGTGTATGTGTGAGCATGCATATTTGTTTTTGTTTTGTTTTGTTTTGCACCCACATATGCACACATACACCCCAAACCTCTTGGAGAGTGTGTTCAAAAGTGCCCTAGATAATGACACTTATCACAACACACCACAACACAACTGCAATTCATAAGGGGCTTTCCAACCTCTCGAACAGTTTCCAAAGTTTTTGATAGTGTGTGCGTGTGTGTGCTCGCATTCAAAACATTTTCCATAATTAGGTTCACCCTTGTAACGATGGTTATTTCTAAGGCCCTTTACAAATCTTTTTGGAAGAAGTTGGAGGCAGTGTCATTTGACACTCATTAGTGTTGATTAAAATTGGAAATACCATTACCCACACACACACACACACACTTAGTGTCTTGAGAGAAAGTTGAGTGAAAGTGAGAATAGTCTAATCTACATTTCCTTTATCCACAGACGCAGAATATTTTTGCTTTTGTGGTTAGTGTTTACTGCAGAGCCTGGCCTCAGAGGGGCATTATGAATCACATTAGGGGATATTAGAGTTTTTAGCTTGATTGTGAGGGAAATACCCCTGGTAAACACACACACACACACACACACACAAAACTTAAGACCAGGTATTTCACGTCTTTCTCTATGACAGTTGTGAGAGTTCAAAGGTCAGTTGCAGGGCTTCTATTTTTTCCAGAGGAGAAGCAGCAGTAGCAGCTGTCTGACAGACACCCAAGGACGAGCCGAACCCTCAAAGGCTGTTTTCTCTTTCATCAGTTCACGGCACCAGCCCACCATGCCCCACTTCAACCAGCTCCCCAGCCACTACTGGTGGAGTCTATTTATACCTCCCCACACACTGGTTTAAAAAGAGGGTCAGGACGGCTTTGGGCGGGATGGGGTATGCACGGGATTCATGTCAAGAAACCCACAGTCCATCTCTGTCCATGTTCCTATGCTCGGGACAGGAAGCCACTGGCCTGCATGTGCTGTGAGCCTGCAAGGCTGTGGATTGGGCCCTTTGATGTGCACCGGCTGACCTTTGGCGCGCTCAAATGCGCACGATTGTGGAGGGACTTTCTGTGCACATTAAAATGAGCTTGTTTGTTTCGTTCGTTTGTCAGTTTGCCCCATCAAAACGAAAACGCCCCTTCACTTCAAAGCCACCAAACAGGAAGATCAAGAGCCAAGCCCTGATGGGGGGAGGAGAGAGAGAGAGATTGAGAATGAGAGGGAGAGAGAGAGACAGAATGAGTGAGAGAGAGAGAAGGGGATGGAGAGTAAACCTCAGCAGCAGATGTGCCTTGAAGTTACAGTGGTGTGATGAAATGAAGAAGGGGGCCGTGACTGCAGCGGCTCTCTTTCTCTCTCACACACACACATGTACACACACACACCTCCCCCCAAGCTGGTTTCCTTCTGACTCATGGGGGGATTACGTGTCTGATCTCTTTCATCTACTTATTGGTGCCAGAGTTATTTCTCCTCCACCCAGAGGGAGCAAGTAAAAGAGGAAAAGAAGCCCCCCCCCCACACACACACACACACCTCTTCTTTTCCACCTCCTCCACCATCCTGGGCTGCCCACATTGCCTCATTCAGGGGCAGCTGCTTCTGAATGTCAACGACATGCCAATACCTGGCACCCATTCACAACGCTAACTACCACTGCACGGATTGCTGAAACTGCATGGTGCAACGCGTTGTGTGCAGATGTTGCGCAAAAACTAAAATGGTTTCTCTGTTAAAAAAAAAAAGTTGAGGAAGACTGTGAGAGCGGAGACAGATAGACAAACAAGATGGTGACAGTGCTGTTATTTTTCTCTCTGTCTTTCATGAAACCCTCCCCAACCTCCAATCTCGTCAGTTAGGCGTCCCCCTTAGCAGTTACACGCTGTAGGGAAGTTGCACAACACCAGAGAAAAACGGGCTGCCAGAAACCACAAACTGCTCACTGCTGATGCAACAAGATTACTCAAACATGATGGATGCATCCGTGCGAGAGACAGAGAGAGGGAGGGGGAGTAAGAGAGAGAGAAAGAGAGAAAGGGAGCCCTGAAGATAAGAATTCAAATACTGGCAGTGACAGCCAGTTTAAGAAGTGCTCTAGTTTTTCAGCTGTCAGGCACTCAATAAGGTGTCTGCAGGGTAAAATTCCTTACCAGTCCGCAGTACGTTGCACACAGACGTTGTACATAAAATAGAGGTTCAAATGTTTGCAGCAAAAACAACAAAACCAATGCTTGGCGTGTGGGAAGGTATCTGACATTAAAACGGTTCAAAAAATGTACAGGATCTACAACCTCTCTCCATGCAACCTTTTCACAGCTATAATTACCATGCCAGGAAGGGTTGCCAAGTACCTCTCTGCATATTTTGCCCATCTCTTCCCTCACTCTCTCTCTCTCTCTCTCTCTCTCATCTCAGTCTCTCTCTCTTTTGTGATTTTTCTCCATCTTCCTCTCCATAAGGCTTCAGCAGTTTGTGTAGTTCCTAAGAGCCATCATCAAAGAGACAGAGTGCTCCGATTCCCGCGTCGCCATGGAAACAACACACTTCAGGGAGGCAGGAGGTGGAAGCATGTGCTAGAATGCAGCAGGTTGCCATGGAGACGCTCCTGCTCCCCATCTCCCACTCTATCGCCACCACCACCACCACCAAAAAAAAATCCCTTACATAAGTATTCAATCCGGTGTGCAGAGTGGAGAACATTTCACAGCTACTAATTAATTCTGGAAGAGCATGTACTCGGCTGCTGAAATACAACAATGTCACTCGGAGAGGCAGGGGAATGGACAATAACACACACACACACACACACACACACACACACACACACACCCCTTCCCCAATTAAGTTGTGCCTCTGTATGGAACAGCTGTCCACCTGAAGCTCCAAGGTGACACATGAAGTTATGTGCATCCCCTATGCACACACACACACCTTATAAACCCCCGACAGCCACTTATCCCAAATCACTCATCCCAGCCTACAGTTGTCACCAGCAGCACCAACCATCTGTAGGCTATGGCCATATCCAAAGAGACATGATGCAGATTCAATCCCATCTTAAACACATTTGTGTCTCTTAACCAGATGACTCCTGTGATTTTGACCTGCTGAAATATAACGATTTGGAGTTGCAGTGGGCTTCCTTTGAAAACAGATTTAATACAGATTATTATGTCAGGTTGAATGCTCTAATGTAAGTCTATAGCAGTGTTTGACAGGGCTACTCGGGAATGGATGTTAACTAAGCTACATATTACTCTATGATAATCAGTTAAGGCTTCACTACACCAAAGCAACATGAAGACACAAATGTAGCAAGCTAAATCTTGGTGTTATTTTCATCTTCTGTGTTCAGAATAGGACAAATGGGACAAATGATGCCCATGTTTGCTTTATTGGGTCCTAAAAAGCCACGATTTTCCGATGCAATATTTCTTATGATGACTTGCATTTGTACTATATATTTTTCTAGTATCCTTTCTGATATGCTTTTACTATTTATATTTACTATAGTGTGCACATGTGAATGATAGAAGAGAAACAATGGATTTTAGAATTCAGCAAATAACTGAACAAATAACTACAAATAACTGATCTTCCATTCATGGCTGAGATGCTACAAACACAAACAAACATTCACATACACTTCTCTTCCACAAATGTTTTGATAGCAACAGTTAAAGGTGATGTTGTGTGAAAATGACTGAGAAGTCCCATGATTTACCCATCTCATTCATTCATTGACTTACTCACTCACATTCCCATTCTTTCATAAAGTGAGTTTAAAGTGTGCCCAGACATGTAACCAACACTTGCCCCCATTAGCTTTCCAGAGATCTAAATGTCAAGCATTCCTAGAATCCCACACTCACCAAAGCGGTGTTTCAACTCGGCTGACCGTGTGTGTGTGTGTGTGTGTGTAAGTGAGTGGCTATTTAATCTGTCATCCAGTGCCTCATTTAACCATCACTCGAGTGTTTGGTGGTATGGAGGGGACGCCTGGATGACTGGTTCATTTTGACGGATGCAATATGAACATCTATTCCATGCAGCACACTTCCCTTCTACCATAGGGAGAAATCACCATGCAGCCCAGGATAAGTACAGGTCCATGGCAAAGCTCCAGATTCCTTTGAGTGAGAGAAAAAAGGAAAAGAGAGAGAGATGAAAAGATAGAGAGTGGGGGTCTAGGCCCTCTCTGCATCTGCCCACTCTCTGCCCTAAATGACAAACATGTGGGGAGCACCAGCACAAAACAAAAGCACAAACACATGTACACACTTCCGCTTTCTTTCTCTCTCTCCCTCTTTCTTTTGTCTCTGCTTTCTCTTTAAGTGATGCAGTCCAAAATTGATTGCTTTCTTATGGGTAGGCACACATAGACACACATGCACAGTCAATGGCTTTCGTCTGTCTCCTGCTTTTTTTCTGTCTAGGCCACAGGCTAATTGGGAGCATGTGCATTGAGTTGCGTTGCGTTGCTTTCTGCTGCACTGAACCCCATGTGTTACTGTTACTACAACCTCAGGAACTCTTGGTGGTGACGGGGCGGGAGAGTCAGTTACAAAACCGCAGCATGACAAATGCGCTGCTAACAACACTGTCATATGACTGCAGGGAGGGAAGTGGTAGTTGACGCTCAGGGTTGCCAGATACTCTGCCAAATATCCTTCCTCTTTAGACTTCCCCTTTTTTGCTCAATGCTTTTACATGCCTCTGTGGCTTTGTGTGTCTACTGTTGTTGTGATACGAGAAGAAGAAAATAAAAGTTATTTGCTGACCCACAAATCACCCAGACTAATGCTCTGGAACCATCTAGTTGAGATGGTGAGGCACAGCATTGACATTGGCTACAAAACGTGTTGTTATTTGTGCCCATCTGGGGAAAAAGTGATTAAACAAAACAATGAGTCAAAGAGGAGAACATTTGAAGGAGAATAAATCCTCTAATCCTTGCCATGACTACATGCTTGATAGCAAACATGTTGCAAGTTTCAGTCTTACATCTGATGCTAATGACTCATACTGCAGTCAAAAATAACCTCAAAGTGAGGCAGCACTTCACTGACCTGCTCTCTGTCAGTTACGGAATTTTCTTCAACAATAGTGGGTGTGACACCCACCACACGTGGTTGAAAAAAGAACAAAAAAAAGGAAGAGGAGAAAAAAACAAATGGCGGCATGCAGCAGCCACCTCGTGAATGTGTGCCTTTGTGTGAAAGTGTCAGCGTGCCAGTTCTCATCGAGTCCTCTTTCCTGCGAGGCGCAGCCAAGGCCGCGCATATTTCAGTTACACAGTCACTGTCAGCAGAAAGCCTGCTTGGGTTGCCTTCTGTTTGAGAGACTGTTGGTGGCACTCTCAGGAAGTCTGCCTTTTTTTCTGTGTGCCTGTCATTGTTTGGTGCTTTTTCTCCCTAGACAATAGTGAGATGAATTCACTGCTCTGGCAGTCCATCAAAACAAAACTGACAGCAAAATATAGCTAGCGTTTTTTTTTTATCATGCTAAACTGTCTTTGTTTTCTAGAAAGTTCTCCCTGTGCTGGTAGATTTTTGTTGTTGTTGTCTTCAGCCCACAGAGACGTTTCAGAGCAAATGCATTTGAAGCGTTACCTCAAAGCCTCAAAAGTGTTACTGCTGCACTTTGACCTCCAATAACTGTGTCTGCGCCATCTTGGGTTGCACTGTTACGCAACTTGACAACCTGACAGCATGACTCACTCCCAGTGGTGTTTTCATAAAAGTGTTTGGGGGGGATGTTTCAGTTGGGAGAGCCCTTAACTGCCCTGAAAGAGGGGCCACAGAGTTGCTGATGAAGGATGTCTCTCTTCAATGTCCCCTGCAGACAGAAACCGCATGTGTTGGCAAAGACAGACAATGCATATATGTGTGTGTTGTGTCAACAAATGTGGCTCAACCAGTTTTTGCATTTCTGGACGAGTCCAGACAGCATTTACCCGGACGACGGGAGAGTGATGAGTAATGGATAATGAGCCTGTCCACGCTTTCACTGTCATGTGACCTCAGCAACTGAAACTGATTGGCTCAAGCTGGTGATCCCACTTCCACTGGCAAGCTCAAGCGTTTTCTAAAGCCCTTGTGTGTGCATGCCCAGAGGCGGGCCAGAAGTTGATTAGCTACTAACAAACATCAAACAGACCTCCACTTCTTTTGAATCCATTTTCAATGGTTTGTTATCTCCCTGGAGTCCAAACCCTGTGTCAGATGTGACACTGCTATCAGTCTGGAGTAATCCAGTTGGGAATGGGAACAATAGGTGTGGAAGCTTCAGAGAATATTGTGATGTTCCTTCTGCATGCATCTCACTTCACGAAAACAACTTGGGGCAGCGCTGGAGAATATAGATTTAGGACTATTGATCATAACAGAAACAAGATGATGACCTGAAACGTCTGTATTCATATGCTATGTTTCTTTAGTGTTCTGACTGTTTATTATTATTATCATGATTATATAACTTGAAAATGTTATACTGCGAATCCATAAGTAAATGAAGCTTTACTTCATTTACTGGAGCAGAGATTATAATTATGCATGTTTGTTTGGCTTTTGTTTGGTATGACAGGAACCTGGGCAGAGCGAAACCTCAGATTGAAGATAATAAAATCATGCAGAACTATGATGTCTTCCAGAATGTACCTTCATGTTGAATATTATTAAAACAACACAACTGTATAATTTAACAGTTGTAGACCATTACTGTGATGTGACAATGACAAGAATGAGTCATGTAATGGGGGAAGTTCAACTCATTTCAAACATTCTTTCTGCAGCTGGATTCAATAGCCAAGAATGTTTTTTTCAGAACATATTTAGCTCACTGATAGTCATTGTGTAATTGTACTCCAGGTATGACACAACACCTAGCCTATCTTCCACTCATGTTTGCTCATGACCACACGTCAAATGACTCATTGCAACACATAGCTCAGTGATGTTGTCACTTGTGAAGGCGTGAGCTTTGCATGAAAATCCAGATGGCCAAAAAAAAAGTTCCATGCAGACAGAAGACAAAAACATCCATTGTGTCACAATGCAAATTTTACTCATTATCTCCGATTGAAGCTAATCACTGTGCAGCGGAGAATAAACTGATCTGGAGCCAGATCCACAAGTTAGATTTGGGCTGACCACTGGCATCTAGCCACACAATTGACTGCTGGCTGGATTATTGAGGTGGGTGACTGGGTAGACTGTGTGTGTGTGTTTGTGTGTTTACAAAGCTGACTAAAGCCACTCTAGAGGCCACTTTCAATGGGTGCCTATCCCCTGATCCTTTACTGCACAAACTTTTTACTGCACTTAAATTTTATTCATTTGGTCATTCATTCATTCATTCATCGTTCATTCATTCATTCATTCATTCATTCATTCATTCATCGTGAGGTAAAATCTTGTAGACATGTATCCACCGTAGCAGAAAAGGGGCCTTTTTAGTATTCTGATGAAGACTCAGAGGAGTTTTATAACTTAAAAGAACAGCAGGGTAGGTGTGTGTGTGTGTGTGTGTGTGTGGGGGTGGTCGGTGGTAGAAAGGGAGCGCTCGCAGATAGTTTGAATTCGAGCCACGTTGCACGTTTCTGTCTCCGCCCGTGTCCTTGACAAGAGTATGCCTTCAAATAGCACAACGGCGGCGGTAGTGGTGCAGCTGCTGTTCCCTCGCTGTCGTCGGTGCAGTGCCTGGAACTGACGACCAGCGGGCACGACCTGACGGGACAGCCTGCAGGTACTGCGTTTGGTACGCTGTGATTTTAGAGAACCTAAACAGAAAGCGCATGACCTGAGAAGTCAGCGCCAGAGAGAGACGACACGTACCAGGAAACCCACTGCCTCCAACACCATTGACACCTGAACCCCCAAACCCCACTTATTTGTTTCTCCTTGCCCTAACTGTCTGCCTTGGTTGGAATCAAGAGTGTGTTGTGTTAGAGAGCCATGTGGGTTGTGAGTGTTGCTAACATGTCACTGGGCAAACTAATGAGCAGCATCGTGGAACTTTAGATTCAGATTCATTTCACTTGTGTTGGTGGGCATGAAGAGTCAGAAAATAAACCCTTTCCCTCTTCTTACATAATATTGAACATAAAAGAAAAATAATATTATACTCAACAATAAGCTTGTCAGTTTTCTGCAAAAGTAATGTCTTTGAGTCTGAACTTACATTTACATTTACATTTACATTTATGCATTTAGCAGACGCTTTTATCCAAAGCGACTTACAAAACGAGGATAACAATCGAGCTACATAGCAGAAACCTTAAGGAGCATAGTGCTAGGGGATAGTGCTTCAGTTCATTTTAGTGCTAGGATAGAAGATGTTCTCTGAATAGCTGGGTCTTTAAGAGCTTTTTGAAGGCCTCCAGAGATGGCCCTGTTCTGATTGTTTTTGGTAGGTCATTCCACCAGCGTGGGACGACATATGAGCAGTGTCTGGATTGCCTTGGGCGAGGTGCCGGGACTGCCAGTCGACAGTCATTGGAGGAACGGAGTGTTCGGGGGGTAGCCTGAGCTTTTATGAGAGCGCTTAGATAAAAAGGGGCAGATCCTCTAAGCACTTTGTAAGTCAGCATCAGTGATTTGAATTTGATGCGAGCCGCCAGAGGCAACCAGTGGAGCTCGATTAGCAGAGGGGTGATATGCGTCCTCTTCGGCTGATTGAAGATGAGACGCGCCGCAGCATTTTGGATCATCTGAAGTGGCTTGCCGTTCTAATGCACTGGACTTGTTTTTATGCACTGACATTCGCTGCAGTCCAACCCCAAATCAGGCCTTGTGTGTGCCCTGCCTGCCTGGCCTCCATGCTTGCTCTTGCTTGCGTGCTCATGGCTCGCCCACTTATCTGCAAGGTTGTGTCAACATCACCCCTGCACCACATGACTCGGTGGCGACTGGGCCATCTCCTGTTATTCTTCTTCTGCTTTTGACTGGTTGACCACACGCTGATGTCACCCCTGCTTGCCACCCATCCTCCTTCCTTCTCTCCCACCAGCACCAGGTTTTTCCTCTCTGTAGCTCAAACTGATTTCCTCCTCTCTCTCTCTCTCTCTCTCTCATTCTTTTTTGAATGCTGTCTCTCTCTTCATTCTATCTTTTTCACACTGAGCAGTTGTTTCCATCTGTGAGGCAATGATAGGCTCAGTCCCCTGTGCTGCGTTCAAGTGAAGTGGTGTTCTGGGGACAGTTTGATACGGTCAAGACTGGCTATCAGCACGCCAGTTTGTCTGACTCTCGTTCTGTCTGACTGTCTGTTGGAACCGTTTGTCTGTCTGTTTGCCTGTCTGTTTGAGAGGTGTTGGCGGTGAGGAGGAAGGCACTCGGTGGTAAATCTCATGCCACAGTTATGCACTCCTGTACAGGGGAAACAGCGATAAGCTGAAGTGGTGACAGGCTGGGCTCCGAAGTCACTGGGGCCTTTTTCTCACCGGGCTTGTCTAGCAGCATTATCTCATCGAGGGTGATTTCAGAAGGTACGAGTCAATAGGATTTGATTGCACAAATGACTTTGCGTACAAGGCGAAGAGCAAAGGGAAGACGTTCAATTACTTTGATCTTTAGCCAAATGTCTTACTGTCGCTGCTTATCTCTGATGATGGCAGGAAACCAGCCCAGCGCACTACCCCCCACTCCCACCCCCTAGCTCAGGTAAGATCCTTGTGGCCCTGCTTAAATAGTGATGTCAGTGTGATTTGGGTAAACACTTAAACCTGTTAAGCCTTCTTGCACTGAATAGAACCCACACACACACACACACACACACACACTGAAAATCCCCCAAAGGCTGCCTGCAGAGCTAATGTTTACAATGGCATGGTCAGTGAGTCACACTGTGTCTCATAAACCCATTACACAAACACTGGTGACAAACAGTCAACGGGTTCAGACTGTCCAGCCTGGCTCCTCCCCTCTGTGTGTGTGTGTTGCGTGTGAATGTGTGCATTTGTGTGCATGTGTGTGATGCGTGTGAATGTGTGCATTTGTGTGTGTGTGTGTGCGTGTGTGTGTGTGCACAGGGGCTTAGAGACGGACCAGTGAGAGGGGTGTCCCTGCCTGCCTCCCTGGCTGCCCCCACGTCTGCTTGGCAGCCAGACTGACTGACTGACAGTCAACAAGTGGCTTTTTCCAGCACAGTCACAGGGACAGCACAATCACAGGCCGGGCTTATCTGTTGCCAGTCAGAGCTGGTGAGGCTTTGGCCAGATTAGTGGTCATGTGACCATGCAAGCTGGCAGTCCAAGGCTGCAGAACGCAGATATCGAGACAGACAGTGAGAGGGATAGACAGAGATGGAATGAGAGACAGAGAGAGAAAGAGAGAGAGAGAGTCTGATATAGAAAGAGAGTAACTTTTAACACCTGTCTGCTGAATGGGGACAGAGGACTTATAGCTTGTGAGAGATTAAGGATCAGGAGAATGTTAGCCTTGTTTGTTCCATTCTTAGAAATGCCTGGATTGTGTTTCCCTGCAGACCTGGACATGACTTAAGTGCAAGGTTCAGGCCCAGATTATAATCTAAACCCCTAAATTAAAACTCAGCATTCTATTCCTCACAGCCCTCGGTTGATGTTTATGTCAATGGTAAACAAATATAGCAGCTCACCCGCAATGTTTTGGAATTTGCATCATAAACAATTTAGTGAGGAGATCCTGACTCTCTGAAAGGAGTGAATTTGACCAGAATTAGGGAATTACAGGATCAGCATTTCCTCCCCATCAGATACAGAGTGGATGTGAACTCCTGTGAGACTCAGAAAAGCCCCATTTAAAGGCTTACAGAAGGATACAAATAGAATAATCTCTTCTGAAAACCAAGAACTGCAATGATTTTGAATGTAAATGACATGTGAATGTAATGTAAAACCCAAAACCAAACTCGGATGTTGGAAGCAATGTCTTCTCTAGGTTTCCTTGGTGATGTAAGCAAGCCCTTCTCTTCCCGTGTTTGGCTCTCTCCTCTAGAAGTGCTATCTGCCTCACTCAAGACGATGCTCAGTCATCTCACCCAGGAGCTTTGAGATGTGATCATCCTTCCCCAAAGAAACCAAACAATTATATTAGTGTGAAAAATCAGCTACATTAACAAACAGTCCTTTAGTGGTGCAGGAGCCCTTTTTTGCTCTCACATTAACAAGAGAGTGGAACACAGCAGGAATAAGGAAAGAGAGAGAGAGAGAGAGCGAGTGTGTGTGTGTGTGTGTGTGTGTGTGTGTTTGTGTGTGGCAAACCCTCTTCATCTCGAGATGAATTATTGAGTTTTAAGGCACAGCAAGAGACCGTTTCATGTGCCTCTCGCTCTGTCTGAAGTTAAAAAGGTGCCCCTTTTTTCTTCAAAGTTACAACTATTTTTCAAGGTGAGACACAATTGGGTGTCTCAATCAAGCTGAAGTAGTACTCGCAGCTCACTGTGGTTTTCACAGACATCCTCTGTGCCAGACAAAACCAACACACCCTGTGTTGCTTTCCAATAACTGAACATGATTGATATGATCAAAGACACCCTATACAAAAAAGTTACCCAAGTTTTCCTTATCTCAGCCAAGGAGATTGTATTATCAGTGCAGTTAGTCTGTCTGACTAAGAAAAAGGTGCAGAGATTAGGAATATAAATTAGATTATCAATCAGCTAATCTGTAAATTTTCACAGAAGCTATTCTCTGTCTTAATCTTTGAAATTATTGATCAATATTGATATCTAAGATCAACAAGAAGTAGGATAATGTTCTATGAGGCGGTCATTATTGTGGAATAAGCCCTTCAGGCTTCGGGTTCCATCACTCTGTCTCAGCGTTATCCTATATCCTATTTTTAGCTTTCCTGGAATGAAGTAGACAAGTGACATCTAGACATGACTTCAAAGGACACTGCAAGCCCAAAGCATTGCCTTGAGAATGGCTGGTTTTATTTTCTAATAATACCACATTGTGGAGTAAACATGCCACACAGCCCTGTTTGCAGGCTGGCCTCAGCAGTTCACTAAAGGCATTTTAAGAGTCACTGAGAACCGTGCCTGGTCACATGTTCACACAAAAAATCTGAGCGTTGGGGAATCCACGTTTTCTAAGTGGATGTCACCAGGATGATCTGATGCAGAAAAACAGAAAATGTAAGTGTGGAAAATGACAAAGAAACGGTTTGATAAAAACATTCTTCAGCGGTCGATGGTATTAAGAGTACAAATGCTCACAGGTATTCAATGATGCAATTCACAGCACTTTTCTGAGCCATAACCACATTGTAAGGCTTTTGTATGCCACTTTTTTGTGGCGACGCAATCCACTCTGTAGATGATGCATCATGGGCTGTTCACGGGCAAGCACCTTGTTTCTGAGTGGTGCAGGAACCGGCTGATCAGTTTAAAAAACATTTGAAAGACTGTTTTCCCCCGCACCTAAAATATATGTACCATGAGAGAAGCCAGCCCTAGAAAATGTTGGCAAAGTTAAGGTCTGTTTCATATTTTTAGGACTTTTCTGAGAACTTAACCTGCATTTGGCCCACATTTGCTGGGTACAAAAAAGGGGCTAACCTAAATTTCCGAGGCACCCCCCTCAGTGTCAAAAGTGCTGTAGGCAGAGACTGCTGGACCTCTGCCTGGTCTCCATATTCAGAGGAGGCTTCTCCCTTTAAATGGGGCATTGACTGGCTGCTCAAAGACCCCTTTCTTCGGGGCATCTCTGCCTTCATTGTTTAATTAGAATCGTCCCCCCCCCCCCCCCCCCCCCCCCCCCCCCCGAGAGCCACAGAGCAGGAACATCAAAGCAGCCGAGGCCAGTAATGAGGCTCACATCCATGCCTCAGGTAACGCCGCAATCTGAAACTATTTCTTTCTTTCTTTCTGTCTTCCTTCTGTCTGTCTTTTTTTCATACACATTTCCACATGTCCTTCTTTGCCCCAGTCTCCTCTCTATCTCTCCAGCTTTCTCCTAGTCTGCCTCTCCATCTTTTATTAGTTTTGTGTGAATCATTTCTGTGGCTTACATACAGTACTGTACATAGCCTTTGGTGGAAACATCTCAGATTTGTTTTTTGCTGAAATGTGTTATTTATCATCTATGGGCAGTGTGTCGCCACCTGCATCTTAACTCACTTTGTCTGCAGCACCTTTTGGTCAGGCCATACTTATACACATTCCAGCATAAAGTCCAGACATGAGCTCCACAAACAAAATGGATGTAGTCTTGCATCAAACAAAGAAAGTGACTTGTGTTCATTAGCTCTTAGTGAGAATGTTTCTAATTACCCAAGGACAGGAAACAGTTCTGCCAGGGTTCCCTCCCCACTTCCCAAAGCTGTCCCCATCCAAGATAGATCAAACTTTCATCCAACCACTCAGACCACCAGAAGGTACAGGCAGTAATAACCAGAGCAGAAATCCACACACAGACCATCACACACAGACCATCATTAAGCCATTTTTTACTTGCTTACACTCTGTAATGAGTATTAATACTATTCTACGCAATTTATAAGTGGAAATGGTCATGGATATTTACAGTATCTTGATCATAAAAGCTAGCCTATGTCATGTCTGGAATGGAAGTAGCTTCTCTAAAATGGCTACAGACACACCAGGCATGAGTGAGGATCATACAATTCAAAGTGTATTTAACAATAAAGCTTTACTGTAATTCTATACTGTAATATATGTATTTCCAAAACATAATGAATTTTATTCTTATATTGTTGTTTGGACTTTATGTACACAATAGTTTATTATATCAATTTTTAACTTTAACTTTTAGTTTATTAATTATTCATAAATGGTATCTTCATCTTCAAAGTATTGTGGAGACATTAATAACACCATGGATTCAATTAGCCTCACCTTAACCAAACCCAACCCACTAAGCAAACTTAGAATCTTCAAAAACTGTTTGTGTGTGTGTGTGTGTGGGGGGGGGGGGGGGGTTGCTGATGTAAGCTGTCTGTTACTGTCAGCCTCACAATTTGCCATCCTGACAGGTAGCATCTGTAATCCTCTGTGTGAGTTTTGAAACCGCTTTCTCCTTTCCTGTGGAAGCACAATTTGGCTGTAATCCATTCAGAGAGGAAAGCATGTATAATTAGAAGCAAACAGGGACACAAGCCCACAGCGGTTTGGTGGAGTGTTTATAATGAATTTTACATAAATCTCAGAGAGATTCAATATTGCATGATGCAAGATCAATTGAATGTGCATGTGCTCAGAGCTTATTGAATATTCACTCATTTTGTATGATATCTATCTAGCTCAGGATTTCAACACGGGACCAGACACTGCTCAAGAAAAAAAAGACTCCAGATTCAACGATTAGTGCAGAGTGGAAAATAATCAAACCATACATGTGTTCTCTTTCGTTTCGAAGCCGAAACGTACGAGTGGATGATGCCTATCATCTCCTGCTTTTCTGAAGTCATTTTTAACCAACCCTTTGAAAAAAGGGCAGTAAGCGCTCTGACGCGCGCAGGCAACTACTTAGACAGCCCTGCGTGACGTCAGAAAGTCTATATATTGACTGCGCTTACGCTTCAGGTCCTCTTTGCCTCTTTCACCTCGCCTACTGCGTGTGTTTCTGAGTCGCCTTTCGTTTGCTATCGCAAATATTCCTAAAACCAACGGCTTTTTTGAAAGCCCACCTCAACAGTTTTTTCAAAACTTCCGGAATCCATCCTTCTCAAAGTCACTCACGTCGGTCCCTAATTTTGGTACCAAGAGTCGCTGGATGGCAACGCTTAGATGTCCCGACTGGAAACGGCTAATGGTGGCTGCCGACCGCCATGCTGTCTGCTTCTGCCTTAGGATGGAACACGCCACTGGTGTTCTCTCAGCCGAGCTCCGCTCCCCGGCGTCTTCGCTTGAGTCGCCCGGACAATCTTCGGCGGCAACGCGGCCTGCAGTTAGCTACCTAGCTGCTAGTCAGCCGCCTACTAGCCAGCTAGCTACGGCCCAGCTCGCTAGCTCTTCAGTTAGCCCTATCGGGGCCTCCTTGCCCGTGCGGCTGGTTCTCCACCACGCTGAAGAGGCGGATGATCCCGCCATCGAAGCCGTCAACAACGATGGGGTTACCTCCCTCCTCTCGACGACAACGCGGCCGGCAGCCAGCTACCTAGCTGCTAGTCCCTAGCCAGCTAGCCACGGCTCAACCCTCCCCTAGGAGGCTAGCCGCCTTTGACTCGCCGCCGCCCGGCCAGAGGACTCTTGCCGCTCAGCTTGCTAGCGAGCTAGCTCTGTACCACTCTGTGCCTCGGCAACGCTCACGCTCGCGTGGACGTGCGCTCTCAGCCACGCGCTCGTCGAGCCAGGAGCGACGCAGATGTCAGCAGCGATCCTGAAGCGAGCGCTGGTGTGGGGCAGGCTTGACGCGCGGCTCCTGCCCGCTGTCCGCTCTGCCTCTGAGTGCTTTCATGGGCACGGGTTTTCGTTCTGCAGCTCTCTCCTCAGAACGTTTCCCCCACTTCGCGCGCCTGCGCGCAGCAGTCCTGGAAGAGGGCTGATACACCCAGGCCGGCGCCAGCGCCAGCATCGGGTCAACAACAGCCTTGGCAACGCTCACGCTCAGGTGGACGTGCGCTTTCAGCCACGCGCCCGTCGAGCCAGGAGCGACGCAGACGTCAGCAGCGATCGTGGATGTGCGGCAGGCTATGTCACGCGGCTCCTGCCCGTTGTCCGCTCTGCCTTGAGTGCTTAAGAGGCACGGGTTTTCGTTCTGCAGCCCTCAGCTCATAACGCTTCCCCCGCTTCGGCAAGCCTCTTGACCTCGCGCCCTTGTGGGGCGCTGAGTTTGCATTATTCTTCAGCACTCCGCACAGGCTTGCGCGTCGCCCAGCCCATTCGCCTGCGGGCAATGGATGAGCGCCGCATCTGAGACGGCCGCGAACAGAGAGCGCTCTTCAGCCTCTCTCGCCGCCCTCGCCGCCTCGGTCAGTTTTTTCATCGCCTAGGTGCGAGCAGAACAGTCCGCCCACTCGGACGCTTCTGCTAACGCACGTACAGAGGAGCAGGGTCTCTCCTCAGTCGGTGAATGTGTCGCTGACGCGCGTTCCAGGTCGGCTGCCTTACGGGGCACCGCGGCTCGCTATCCACGTGTGGGCGCTCTGGGGCCTCACACACGGTCGGCTTGCCATCAACCTGCACAATCCGACGGGTGTAAAAAAAAAAAAAAAAAAAAATTTCCCCGCCGTGCACTCAGCTTACGCACGCC
Organism: Limnothrissa miodon; assembly: GCA_017657215.1. Classification (NCBI taxonomy): domain Eukaryota; kingdom Metazoa; phylum Chordata; class Actinopteri; order Clupeiformes; family Clupeidae; genus Limnothrissa; species Limnothrissa miodon. The sequence continues at coordinate 810,535 of JAGFZM010000019.1, forward strand.
GTGCGCTCTGCGCCTTGCGTGACGTCACGCCCCAGCGGCGCCCAGGTGGCGCCAGGGCTACTACTGACTTTGCGACCTCCGCGTCCTCTGACCTACTCGCCCCTGAGCAGTGGGCATGCGGCGTGTCGGAGGCGTTCGCGGTCGAGAGGTGCTCCTCAGCCTCTTTCGCCGCCCTCGCCGCCTCTGTCGGTCAGTTTATCACCCAGGTGCGGGCGGAGCTGTCCGCTCAGTCAGACGCATCTGCCATCGCACGGTCGAGAAACTTCTCCCCCTTCTACACGGACGTCGCTGACGCGCGCTCCAGGGTGATGTGCGGGCTCGCCAGCCACGCGTGAGCGCCAGTGGGTCTCACACACGGTCGGCTGGTCCTCAGCCTCCGCACAACGACGAGTGTCTGCCCTGTCAGTCGAATGCTCTTCAGCTTTGCAGACAGCCTCAGTCACTGACCTCGGCTCCCTTAGTACCACTGGGGGGCAGCATAGCACTTCGTTTGTCTTGCTGCCTCCTCATCGCGCCTCTCTGCTCAGGCAGAATTGGGCGATGTGCACGGCCCCCGCGTCCTCTGTCTCACTCGCCTCCGAGCAGTGGACGTGCGGCGCATCGGAGTCGTTCACGGTCGAGAAGCCCTCCCCAACCTCTCTCGCCGCTTCGGTCGGTCGACTTATCGCCCAAGTACGGGCAGAGCTGTCTGTTCAGTCTGACACCTCTGCCACCGGGCGAACGGGAGACTTCTCCCCCCTCTTCAAGGACGTCGCTGACGCACGCTCCAAGTCGACCGCCCCACGGGGCGTCGCGAATGCAGTGCGCAGCTCACCGACCACGGACATCGCTGACGCGCGCTCCAGGTCGGCCGCCCCACGGGGCGTCGCGAGTGATGTGCACGGCTCGCCAACCACGCGTGGGCGCCCACGGGTCTCACACACGGTTGCCTTGCCCTCAGCCTCCACGTTATGTTGGGTCTCTACCCTGTCAGTCGAACGCTCTTCAGCTTCGCAGACAGCCTCAGCCATTGACCTCGGCTCCCTTAGTGCCACTCGGGGGCAGCATAGCACTTCGTTTGTCCTTGCTGCCTCCTCACTCCGCCGCTCTGCTCAGGCAGAATTGGGCGATGTGCACAACGTTGCGTTGGGTTCTTTCAACAGTGTTGAAAGGCTATCAACTGCAGTTCAGGTGGCCACCCCCGCCCTTCAGAGGTGTCTTGGAGTCAGTGGTGCCCCCCTCCAGGGCCCCTGCTCTCAGACAAGAGCTTCGCGATCTCTTGAGAAAGAGCGCTATTCAGCGCGTACCTCAGAGCACTCAATGCTTCGCTCAAACCTCTCACCTTTCGCATGCTCACGGGGCACATGGTGGCGGAGCAGTCCGCCAGGGGGATTACATGGTCACCATAGACCTTCAGGACGCCTATTTTCACATAGGCATAGTCCCGAGGCACAGGCGTTTTCTACGCTTTGCCTTCGAGGGCAGAGCTTACGAGTACACAGCCCTCCCCTTCGGTCTGTCTCTGGCACCTCGGAGCTTCTCCAAGTGTGTGGAGGCGGCGTTTGCTCCTCTACGCGCTCAGGGTATCAGACTCCTCAATTACTTGGACGACTGGATGCTGCTGGCGGGTTCCAGACAGCTCCTAACGTCACAGGCTCACACTGTTTTGCGTCACCTGCACAGTCTGGGTTTCTTAGTGAACCTAAGCAAGTGCATGCTCTCTCCCTCTCAGGAGGTCGAGTTCTTGGGCGTGAGGCTGAACTCACGCTCGATGAGAGCGACGCTCACGCCGAAGAGGCTTCAGGACGTCAGGGCGTGTCTACGCCACTTCAGACTAGGTGCCTGCGTTTCGGCCAGGCTGTGTCTCAGACTGACGGGCCTCCTATGCGCCGCAGGCGGCGCTGTCCCACTCGGCCTCTTACACTTACGCCCGCTGCAGCTCGCCTTAGCGGAGCTAGGTGTATCCTCCAGGTCGAACCCCGCCCGTCGGATCTTAGTGTCCAGACGCATGTGGCTAGCCCTCGCGCATTGGCGCAGGCCGTCCTCCTTCACCGGAGGCGGCGCCTTGGGCGCTATAGCCAGACGCATGACGGTGACCACCGATGCGTCCAAATCCGGCTGAGGCACCGTTTGCTGCGGTCGCCCCGCCAGGGGGACATGGGGCACAGCCTCCAGGAGATTACACATCAATGTGTTAGAACTCCTTGCTGTCTTCTGCGCTCTGAAGGAGTTTCTCCCTCTTCTCAGAGGAGAACACGTTCTTGTGCGTACAGACAACACCACTGTTGTGGCGTATATCAATCGCCAGGGCGGCACGCGCTCTCCAGACCTGTTTCGCCTGGCGTACAAGCTGCTCACCTGGGCCTCCCGCCACTTCCTGTCGATCAGGGCGGCGCACTTGCCAAGTGTTCGCAACACAGGCGCGGACCTCCTCTCCAGGGGTGTTCCGCGTGCAACCGACTGGCGCCTCTGCCCAGCCGTGGTGCACAGCCTCTGGTCCCGCTTCGGGCGGGCACGAGTCGATCTTTTCGCCTCGAGAGAGAACGCTCATTGCCCAGCGTGGTTTTCGCTGGAACGAGATGCGCCGCTAGGGTCAGACGCGCTGGCACACCCGTGGCCGCGCGGTCTGCTCTACGCTTTTCCCCCCCTTCCTCTGATGCGTCAGGTGTTGGCCAGGATCAGAGCAGGGGCTCACAGGGTGATTCTGATCGCCCCCAATTGGCCATCTCAGAGCTGGTTCTCAGATCTGGTCTCACTGTTAGACGGCCAGCCGTGGACTCTCCCTCTGAGGAGAGACCTCCTATCGCAGGCTCACGGGTCGCTGTGGCACCCCAAGCCGGAAGCGTGGAGACTGACGGCTTGGCCCCTGAACGGGCGCGTCTCCTAGAGAGTGGCCTGTCAGACGCAGTGATAGAGACCGTCCAGGCTGCTAGAGCTACGTCCACTAGGTCGTTGTATACACTGAAGTGGCGTGTTTTCAGCACGTGGTGCAGAGACAGAGGCTGTGATCCTCTAGTCTGCCCTATTGGCGAGGTGCTTGCTTTTCTGCAACACCTGTTTGATCAGGGTCGTACACCCTCTACTTTGAAGGTGTACCTCGCAGCCATCTCAGCATGCCATGTTGGCTATGCTGGCGTTTCCCCAGGCGCTCACCCCCTTGCGTCGCGCTTCATGAAGGGCGTCAGGCGGCTCCGCCCCTCTTCCTCCCCTTCGGTCCCTACTTGGGACCTGGCCACTGTCCTACGCGGACTGGCCCTTACGCCCTTTGACCCTCTGTCGAGTGCCAGTCTAAAGATGCTTTCCCTTAAGGCTGCGCTTCTGCTCGCTCTGGTCTCGGTGAAGCGTGTCAGCGATCTGACTGCCTTGTCGGTCAGTCCTGACTGTCTTGAGTTCACGCAAGGTGACGCACGGGTCACGCTGCGACCGAATCCCTTTTCTCGCCCGAAAGTGCTGTCCACTGACCCTCGTTCGAGGGTCATTGAGCTCGCAGCCCTTCCTGAGGCGGGCAGTTCTGTGCCCGTTACTCTGTGCCCAGTCAGAGCGCTTCGTGCCTATTTGACGCGTACGCAGAGCATCAGGAAGACGAACCAGTTGTTCGTCTGCCATGGCGAGCGTGCCAAGGGTCAGGCCTTGTCTACCCAACGCATGTCGCATTGGCTTACGGAAGCCATACGTCTGGCATATGAGGCGGCGGGTGTTCCTCCGCCTGTTCATGTCAGGGCGCACTCCACCCGTGGAGTGGTGGCTTCTTGGGCCTTCTGGAAAGGCGTCCCCATGAAGGATATCTGCTTGAGCGCTTCGTGGGCCTCAGGCAACACCTTCGCGCATTTTTACGCATTGGACGTCACCAGGCCGGGTGTAGCAGAGAGTGTTCTCTCTGGGCCCGGCGGCGGTCCCATGGATCTTCCCACCTCGGGCTCCTTGGTGTAGGGCTCTTGAGGCTTGGTTGTAGTGATCCACTCGTACGTTTCGGCTTCGAAACGAAAGAGAACGTTACGGTTACTAACGTATCCTCGGTTCTCTGAGTGAGAAGCCGAAACGTACGCTTCGGGCCTCAATCGCCGACGCTGGCGAGCTTGGCAAAGAGGACCTGAAGCGTAAGCGCAGTCAATATATAGACTTTCTGACGTCACGCAGGGCTGTCTAAGTAGTTGCCTGCGCGCGTCAGTGCGCTTACTGCCCTTTTTTCAAAGGGTTGGTTAAAAATGACTTCAGAAAAGCAGGAGATGATAGGCATCATCCACTCGTACGTTTCGGCTTCTCACTCAGAGAACCGAGGATACGTTAGTATCCGTAACGTTTTGTGCCAGCAATTATCATTTGCCCATTTTGGTTCATCTGTACAGCCAAGTCATACAAATGCTTTATATAACAATTCCCAATATAGACACCTTAGCAGGCTAGGATAGGGCAGTAACAGAGACAGAGTGAACAGAAGTGTTTGTGTTTGCACCAACAGGCACAGGTTACCATAGCTCCCCCAAACAGGACTCCTTGCTATTTTGAGAGGCACTTGGTCACTGGGCATGTTTATTACCACAACCATTCATCCGCATGTTTCACGACCAGAGCACCCATCCCCCATCCCCCTTCCAGAAAAGCCAGCTTTCAGTCTAGTTCAAGGTATTACATGTAGGGACTTACCTATCTATCTGTAAAGTCAAAAACTATCTTCTCAAAGGGCTATTAAAGAGCCCTTCCTCAAACACGCCAAAAACCTTGCAGGTTAGAATGTAGCAATTTGATGGAAATGAGAAGGTGATTGTTGAGGCTTGTAGGTTGATCTGGACTATATCAGTCAGGGGTCTTGTATCAAAGACAACCCAGTTGGCCAGGGACAGCAGTGTCCTCTGCAGACTAGGATCTGTCCTCAGTTTTTCTGTTCTCTTTCCCCATTAATCAGGTTGAGTTGGATAAGCCAGACAATGCAACCAAGGATGAGTGAGGGACACATCAGTAATTGAATGAAAAAGGTTTTTTTGATTACATTTGGCAGGGAACAGAACCTCCCGAAGGCTAGATGTTAAGCAGCAGCCCCCGGTGTCCCTTTAAGCCTCCAACAACACCACCCCACCCTAAATGAAGTGTGCTGTTGTTTCATGACTGGTTTCTCATGCAATCATACTATACCACTGCAATGATTTATACCTTGCTACCAGTTTTATGCATTATGTAACCAGTTAAATCACTGGTGGGCGAAAGTCAGTCAGAGGCTTGGGTGGGCCAAAAATATCTCATGTGAAAGATGAGAGTGCACCTATTGCGGTTGCGGGGTTCTATAACGGGTTTACAGTCTGAAGATGAATGAGCGCTGAGCTGGCCACGCAGTCGGTCTCTGGCCCATCCATATTGATGGAGGCTGTTTTAGCTCATCTGATCCATTTTGTCCTTCAAGGCAGAGGAGGTGCAGTGCAGGCCAGAATCTGATGCATTCATCATTCTGATTATATAAGTGTCATTATCTGAGCAGCCTGTGTGGGCTCACTCGGTACACATGGGTGGAGGCTGTACCCCTCTCGCTCCTGCTTCCGCTTTTTGCTCAATCCCTCATTCTCTGCCATTGTCTTACACAAACACATATATACACACACTTATAAACTTTGAGTCATTTTGTTTACATAGATTAGATCAGAGTAGATTAGATTTGACTTTATTTATCCTGTAGGAAATTTAAGCATCCCTTAGGCAGTGCAAAACTTGTGTCTGCAAGTATAAATATAGGTATGCATAATAAGTGTAGAGCACCTACAAGTATAAATACACAGACAGACTAGACTTCAGTCCTTTTTCTTCAACAGTATCAAAAAATAACTGTAGAGTGGCTACAAATGTTCATCACTAGGCAAAATGCTTGGGGTCTGAGGGAGACAGTGTGTATGAGCGCCCTGTCTGGGTCGATAACGGTTGGAGGGGACAGCCGGAGTCATGAGCTCAGCAGAAACAGGAGAGTGCAAGGCTGTCAGGAGGCTCAGCTACTGCTACTGCTGCTGCTCGAGGGGATCTGGAACCTTCCAGAGACTCAAATGACACAGTTTTTCAACACACCAGCAAACTGTTACATCACCATTTGACATTCTATTAGAATGCAAAAAATGTCATGAAGCCATCAGGAAATAAGCACCAGAGTTGTTGGTTTGGGAAGGGTGCATGTGAGTGTCTGTGTGTGTTTTATCGCATACATTTTATAGACCTACTATCCACATTAGGCTGTTGCTAGGCGTCCTAGGCAGGTCAGCGTTGGGATTATAAACAGGTTGTCCCATGCCAGTGACATCACTCGAATCAACACAGCTAACAATGTTGTGTTCTGTTTTTGTGAAAACAAAGACATTTGATTGTGTGCCATTTTCCCCTCTCTCAAGTTGCGTCCTGGCAGCTGAAAATTTAATGTCATTCCAAACAGCCCTTTGTTCTCCCATCAACAATCTCTCCCTGTTTGGTCTCCAGGGAGCATGAGGGAAGCATTATGCTCCAAAAGGGAGAGGGTATCCCTTTGAAGTCCAAAAAAGCACAGGCGGTCACATGGCCAGGCTAAAATAGCATGACACAGTGACACCAGGTACGGGAGAAGGGTCATGTGTTTAGCGTCATATTAGTTCATACAAGTTCATCCAAGGCTCATCCAAGGCGTCTGCTGGAGTGTAGTACAGTAAGTAAAGTTGTATACCGTAAATGCATTGCAACTGTTGATTCGACTTTAGCAGCAACAAATAACAATACAAATACATAAGACCAAATAAACAAATAAATGAATACAAAAACATGTTTTCGTAACAACAGCTGTGTGAAATTGATTGACACGAGCAGACGATAGCGAAGCACAAACAGCGCAAGCGAAAACTGATTAATTACCCTTCCCACGCTCATGGTGCTTGTTCAATTAACGTCACTAGGTTTATGTTTGCCTTCAGCGCCAAGCCAAGAGAAGCCTCCTTCAGCCTTTAAATTTTAATCAAATTAATGAGACACAATTATTAACAGTCATTATTGCCATGTTATGAATTGTTATTGTCAAATCACCTCTAGGAGAAGACATGACAATGAAGTGAGCTTGTGTGTGTGTGTGTGTGTGTGTGTGTGTGTGTGTGCCTGTGTGTGTGTCTGTGTATGTGTGTTTTCTTTTTTCAGACACAAGAACTCATTACGGCATGAGCTGGAGAATCTGAGAGAACATTACAGCATTACATCAAGCATGAACCTCAGCAAAGATGATTAATGAAGTAATTCACATGCAGATTCTGTAATTAACTCGACACTTGTTCTCTGATGACCTATAAAGATGGTTTTACAGGACGAAATAATATTTCCCTGTACATGAAAGGTTTCAGAGGCAGATGCTAACTTGACATTACAGAGTCAGAAGTTGAGAAAAGTTAAGTGTCAGTTATGGATATGTTACTCTGGAACATTTGGAAGCCCTCAAATGGCAGAAGAGGTTTATATAAACACAATTTCATCAAGTTATCAACTGGGCAAATTCATGTGTTGTTTTGGAGAGTTCAATGCACTTTAGATATTTGTTCTGAGCGCTTCTGAAATTAGACCAACCGTGTCATTAAGTGAGTCGTTGTGTCATTCTGCAATGTGGAATGTGGTGGGTGTTCAGGGGCTGACCTGCCTAATTTTCACCCCTCCCTCATGCCCCCTCGGGGCACCACGGCCCCCCAAAATAACACCACCTCAGCGTTTTTGCCCCCCCAGCGTAAACTAAGCGAGGAAGCAGGCAGGCAAGATCAGACAAGGCGGCAGCAGCAGCTGCTCTCCTGCACCACTCTGAGGTAGGCGGCCCAAACCAAAATAGAGATGCCTGGAAAACAAACGGCGGAGCCGCGTCGTCAGACTGCGTCGATGAGGCTTGCTCAGACTGGGCTGGGTTGGCATGCCAGAGCTCGCTGGCACGCCAAGCTCCTTCGGAATGATGCCACAGATGGAGGCAGTCTGGGACTGCTGGGCCTGGTTGGGCTGGATCAGATGCCCCTCTCATCAGCATCGGCATCAGAAGACAGGCCCAAACACACCCTCATGGAGTCATAGCAGACCCCAAGGGCTTGGGCCCCTGGATCCTTTGGAGCATGTGTGCCCGTGCATATGTGTCATGTTGAATGCGAGAGAGAAGCACTGGTGGGTTTTCTTTTCAGTATGCAAACCTTTTCAAGAGTGAGCTCATTACCAACCTTATGTGAACATGAGAAGGTGATGTAAAAAAATGTGTGTGTGTGTGTGTGTGTGTCTGTGTGTGTGTGTGTGTGTGTGTGTGTGTGAGAAAGAGAGAGTGAGCGAGAGAGAGAGAGAGAGACACTATGAGGAATTGTATGTTTTGTGACACAGTTTACTTCCATTCACATACTAAGGTATGCCAGGTCAAACAGCCACATCAAATATAATAAACAGAGCTCGTCTGAAGGAAAACATGTAGCTGGTCCTGTCCTATGGTTTCAAGATAAACATTACTGTATAGCTGTTGGATGGGAAGTAAAGAGTCTAGGGACTGAAGTGTTGTTTCTGGTGAGCTCCAACTTCTTGGGTTTCAGTACAAACACCATCAGGGCCAATTGAAGGAGATCACACATAAATATGGTCAAATATGGTGCGATGCACATGGCTAACAAGGTTTTGAATGTGTTTTTGTGCCAAAGGTGAACTGGTTGAAAAAGTTGCAGTTAAATTCACTGTCAGTGTTACACTGGTCTTGGAAAAGACCCAAAATTTAAGTTTAAGCAGTCTCTGGTCTCCAGCTCTTTCCAGTGAAATCTATAAGGGCAACTGTTAGCCTACTCGAAAATGATGTATCAATTAGTATGAAAAAATCAATCATGACAATCTCTGTTCCCTCTGATCTGGGTGGATTATAAGATGAGGAAGAAGATGTAGGCAGTAAACAAAACAAATGGAATGAACTAGACAGACAGATAGGGAGAGAGAGAGTGTGTAAGAGAGACATGCATATGTAAATGGTCACAGACTCGCAGCCATTGAATCACTGAATTTGGAAGGGGGGGTGGGGGGGGGGACAATGCATTAATGCGACCCATGTGATGCCAAGAGAGGGGAGGCTGGTGATACCTCTGTGATGGCAGATTGCTTGGCACACAATTACATGTGAGGTGTAAGGAGAGAAGGGCGGAGAGCCAGAGGGGGTTAAGACACTGGCGCCAAAAGCTGTGCCACCCACCACACACACACAAACACACTCACATACACACACACACACACAATCATACATACTGAACCCTAATTCCTATCTGATCCCATCTGAGCCATGGAGACAACTGTATTTATTTCTCTCATTTAGAGCGGAGTCTGACACTTAAGCTGCATGTAGGTAGGCTCTGCAGTGTGAGGGCTATTTTAGGAAGTGCCAACACCAGAAAAAGTACATGTGACATGAATTCATCCTTTTTAAGACCATACTGGCAGGACTTCAGAGATACACGCTTCTGAAAGCGCTGGAGCAAGTCTGTGCCCACCTAGTGCTTGTCACTGATACGCTGGCACGGTGTGTTGGCCAAATGGATGCAGTGGCTTTTCTTAGACTGCCAAGAAAACCAGGCTTAGAATGGCAATGTACTGTATGTTCACTGAGAGAGCCACAGATGGACATTTTACAAGGGGCTTCCAAGAAGTGGACAAAGAACGAGATCATCCCACCAGACTATGACACACACATGCACAGATACACACACACACACACATAACATGTTTTGAAGAACAGCATAGAACTAAAATGTGCACACATAATACAATACCACAATACAGTATAGTAATTCAAAGCTAAAGCTGACAGAAGTACAACATAATCCTCCCCGGTCACAGAAAGATGAGGGCAGGCAGCACAAGCTAAAGCCATTAATAAATCAGTTGGTTGCTGTGAGTAGAAGTGAGTGGCAATACCACTTTTACCAGGCATGACACACAGATGTTTTGTTCTGAGAGGGACAGAGTTCCATCTCCGTATCCATAGCAACGACAGAACACAATCAGACACACACTGAGGACAACACTCCAGTGGGAGGGGATAGGCCATAGACACCTGCCCTGCCACCACCCACCCACCCCTCCACCCCCTCCCTGGCTGATGCAATGCTCACTCCCCCTCTCCTGTTCCATGCTCACCCAGACATTTAGTGGCCAGCTGTATGCTACCATCTGAGGCATCCGTAGTCGCGCTTGTTTATTATTAGTCCCTCTAGAGAACAGAAAAATAACGGGGGAGTGATGGAGGGAGAGAAAGAAAGTGAGGGAGTGGCAAGGAAAGAGAGAGAGAGGGTCCACCCCTGTGTCATGCCATGAGCGTGTGCACAGGGATGGATTGACGTGGGTGGCAGTTGTTAAATGGAGAGGGTGTTGTTGGTGGCGGTAGGGTGATGGGGGTGTGCGTGGTTGGTGGTGTCAGCTGAAGAGGTTCAGGAGCGGGAGGGGAGACGAGGGGGTGTTGGAGTGGCAGCGCTGCCATTACCAGACGGATAAACCCAGGAGTGGAACGTCAGCGGAGTGCCAAGTCTCAATGCCGCTCACAGGGGCATGGAAATGTCAGGTGTCAGAGGCGAGTGGTGTGACTATTAATAACCCTGAACATGTGTTGATGTACACACTCACTAGTGATGGAGGAAGAAGCAAAAAGAGTGAGAGTGAAGAAGAGAATATGTATAAAAAAGAAAAACAACTGAACATTGAGAGCCACTATTTGCTTTTATATTTATAAAAATGATTGAAATGAATCCATTTCATATAAAATGAGACCAATAATGGAAGTAATACTTACATTCATTAATTATTCAATAAACCTGTAGTGGAACATAAGTGACATAGACCTGCCCAATGCGCTACTTAAGTAGTAAGTAGAGACGGCACTTTATGTGTATCTATAATGTGCATGCATTCAAATTAGCAAAGTATCCACTAAATGTAAGCTATTTGTCTTATGTCTTATTTGTCAAATGTCTTATAGATTAATGTAGCACCACTTGCTCTATGGTGAAACACTGTTTCATCTCACTAAATACTGTGTGTATGGTTGATATGACAAAAAAGCACTTGACCATCGTATGGTATAATCCCGTCCAAGTCAGAGTTAAGATTCTGTACTACTCCAGAATGTTTGTTTTGATTCCACAGGTGTGTCAGTACACATGGAGTAGACATTTCTGTACGGCTCAATTTATGTGTTGATTTAGGGAGTTTGTGCCATGGAGAGGCCCCTTATTTGTGTGGACATAAACAGCACTCTGCAGTGACTGTTCCTACCTGTAGTGTTTCATTACTCGTGTGACAGATTTACAGGATGTGACATTGTCAGACGACAGCAGCAGGATGATATAATTATGAAGTGATCCCTGATTTAAATTCGACACATGTATATTAAAATGCCAATGGAGAATTCTAAGATGCTCTGTGCTTTGAATGAGGGAAAACGTTACACATAAATGGGCTCTGGCGACAAGCGCTTAGTCCAGTAAAATGGACTAAAAATGACACAAAATTTTTGTACTTGGAGTTTTATTGCTGGGAGTCTGCCGTCTCTGACTGTATAAAAACAGAGGCCCTCTCCACAGCCCCAAGGGCCTCGTTGGCAGTGGTCTGACCCAGACAAAGGCTGTTAAACCAGGGACTCAAACCCACATTGTCCTTGTCCAACAGTCACCATTGTTGCTTTTTTTCCATCGGTGTGCAGGTCTAGAGCATTTGTCCCAGTCTGATAGCTCTGCTGCATGAAGGAAATAAATATATAAAAGAGTGTGAGAGAGAGAATGAGGAAGGGAGGGAGGGGGAGAGAGAGGGGGATGGACAGAGCCCCCAATGTGGACAGGCAGCTAAGCCATTCTTGTTATTCCTGTCATGCCTGGTGGTTTAGTAGGGCAGGGAGCAGAGTTTTCCAGAGGCAGCTGCGAGAGAGTGAAGCTGACACCATGCCAATGCATAGGACATTTCTCTCTCTCTCCCCCCCTTTCTCTTCTCTTCCCTCAATATTCCCTCCCTCTCTGCATTCTTGGTCTGGCGCCAAGCTTACTCAAACACAAACTTGCTCGGTGACCCCCCCCCCCCCCCCCCCCAACACATCTTCCATCCCTGTGTATTCCAGTGGCATGGCAGGGTGACATTGGATTGTATTTGGATCTACAGTAGCTAACTCAATGTACAGCAGGAGAGAGAGAGAGAGAGCAAAACCATGGAGCAAGCAGACAATGCCCGATGCTGCAGAGCACAAGGCTGCCATGTCTTCCCTTTGAGCTCTTGCACTAAATGAGTTGACTTAACAGAGTGTCAAAATAGCACCATGGCCTTGTTTTTAGAATAGCCTAAATGACAGCACATTCTGGTAGAAGTCTGCTGTGCACCTCTTTGGTGAAAGGAGATCTGGTCTGTCTGACCTCTGACTCACACACACACACACAGATGCACTCAGCTGTTCTGTAAAGCTGGGCCATCCACAGACCTCCTTACCCAGTCCTCCCCCGTGGTTGCATAATGCAGATGGAGAGAGGAGAAACACCTGCCAGTGACAGGGCCCTGCATAGTCCATCCTGCCAACTAAGATAGATTCCCTTATTTGTCTGTCCTACAAGCCCCTCTCGAGACATGTTATTCAAAATGTATTATGTACTTTATTTTCTTATCAAATGAAAAGTTTATGAATGACATGAAGAAAAAGAAAATATATTTTTATTATCAAACACAGATAGAAAATGTGGTTAAAAAAATTTCAATTGTGATCGGTGAAGGATATATCGGTCTTTTTACATGAAATAGACCACTATTCATGACTCGAACAGCTCAACAGAAGGAATACCATGATCATAAAGAACATGCTCCCATGGCCATAGATCAAGCAGCTTTGGGCGACGTGTGCAAGCCCCACTGCACTCAACTTGGAAACGGCCCCGTCTCTCAACATTGGAGTTACAACAGATCTTATCAAAGTCTGATAGCACTCAGTCTGAGGGGAGAACATGACTTTTGAACAGCACATTAAATCTTCAGGGGCTGTAGCTGCTGAGGGGTGGAGTGGGGGAGCTTATTTTATGATGCCTTGCTGTCAGAGCCTCGTGGCTCTGCTGACTGCCTGCGAAACCTGGCTCTCATTGGGGCTGTGGCCCTCTGTAGAACAGCCTGCAGAGAGGCTAAATAAAGCACACAGATACTGTAGCTCTGGTGTGTCACGTCCACACATCTGCCCAGCTCCGAGGGGTGGGGATTAGATATGAAAGCCTTTTGTGATGTCACACACACACACATACACAGATAAGACATCACACACACACACACACACAAACACACACACATACACACACAGATATAAGCACACATAGAGTGGCATCACACATAAACACACACACACACAAACACATAGAGATAAAAGTCATCACACACACAAACAGATATAAGCACACATGGAGTGGTGCACTGCATGCACAGCACTCTTTCGATTGCTGTGTTTCCATTTAATAACACACCAAGGACTGAAGGCAATCATCAAATGAGCGTGAAAAATCTCTTAGAGCACATTTTGAAAACGTGAAATTGAAAATACAAGATCAAATAAGCACCATTCCACAATGTCTTTCCATTTATTTCATATGTATTTTCCGAAAGATAAATGCCTGTATTTATGTTTTGCGCCAAATCATATTCATTCATTCAGCCATTATTTTGGAGTGGGAAAAAGAAATCCAATTTGTGGACGGATAGACTGTATTAATTCTTAACTGCAGTCAGTCTGATCAAAGGTCAAAGCAGGTATCATTTTACTCTGTGCCACTTTTGTACTTCAGTAGTGCTGGCGGTGGGTGAGCAAAGTGAGTGAATAGAGTCTCATTCATTCACCTATAATTAACAAAATCACTAGTTATCAGTATAATAACTCCTTCCTTTGACATTATTTCCAGAAAATCATGACCCAACTAGAACTTTCAACCTACCAATTCAGAGAGAATGGTCGCAACAGGTGGGGGAAAAGTTTTCATTTCATCTTCCTGTGTCAAACAGAGTTCAGTTTCAAAGCCACAGAAGTCCAACCGATGTGGAGAGTATTCCATAGAGCCAAAGAGCTCTTTTGATTTGCTGCTGTTCATTTTAGATGCATGCAAAGCCCAGCAGTAAAAATATTAGTTGATGTACTTTTACAGTAAAATCAAGTACAGCTTCTATTAGATCATTCTACCCATGCTATCAAAAACAGCCCAAAAGATGCATGTTTGTAGTATTCAAGAACACAGCAGACCAGATCTGGACTGAGGAGAGGATAAGGGCTTTCTTCAACTGTAAAGGACTGATAACCATGTACAGTGTTCTAACATTCTACTGTATGAGTTCATTTAGTTCATTTTAAGTACTAAAGCTAAGGCTTTCTTGGATACATTACTTTATGATAGCATTGTGCGATCACACATTTTCACTGACGCACACAAAATACTCAACTTCATTGTGTAAGCTCTCGTGCCCAGCTGGATACTTGCCACCGATTGGCTACTTTGGATTCCTCTCCTCTGGGTTTCCTGTTTTTGAGTGCTCCACTCCCTCCTTTCCCTTGCCTGTGTTTGACATGAATGCATGCCAGGGGGGCTTATCAGCTGATCCTGGCCTAGGCTGTCCCGGATAATGCCTGAATGAAGAAAAAGGGCACTTGTGCTAGACTAGGCTTTGTAAGAGTCTCCTCAGTTTTCACACTCATCTCCTTTTCTCCCCCACCTCTCTCTCTCTCTCTCTGTCTTGCTCTCTTTCCTTCTCCGCTCCAGATCTCTGATTTGGCAGCAGTCCAAGACCTGAAAGAAAACATTGGAGGCGCAGAAAGGTTTTGATGTCTGGAAAAAAGCGAGGGGTGGGTGGGAAGAGGGACCTGATTTCCATTCCGCAGGCCTGATTCATACTTTAGTTGTGGCAATGCCGTGGAAGGAAGAGGGTCAGATGGAAAACCGGAATGATTCACACACCAGGAATATGGAGGGAGGGAAAACACATGGGGCACGGATGGAGGAAAGGAAAGCAATGAACTTGGGACAGTCGCAGATTAATCTAAGATGAAAGGCTGAAAAGGCGAAGAACTGGCTGTATGTGGCATCTAAATGAAAGACATGAAACAATATCATCCACTAGCTAAAACATGGAGGTGCACCCAGCAGTGTATGGGACAAAAATAAGGGCTTCCACGCCTCCCGCCTCCCCTATCCTTCATTCCTCAACTCAAGTATGATTATCATGAGGAGATTTGCCATCAAAGATCTACCGGATTATTTTGCTCATGCCAGAAAGGGGAGGGTGCTTTGTTAATTACGGTTTGTTACGGATTTTGGGGCTTCTTGTAATAGTCAGTTGCCCCAGATGGCAAAGCAGGCCAACTATTCCATGAGGGCTTAATTCAGTCCTTACAGCAACCCGGCAATCAAAGAGGAAATTTTGCATGTCTCCCAGATCAAGCTCCCTGCAACCTAATTGCTGGTTTCCTTTGCACAGAGAGGAAAAAGCCGTCATTACTGTGCCTCGCACCAAAGTGGGGCCAAAACTCCAAAGGGAAACTTTGATTGATGAAAAAGAGACAGATTCCTCCGTGTCCTCGATTCAGAATTTGCGGTGACCTTGTTTTCCCTGGCAGGGCCTAAAATTAAACAGCGTAACAGCTATACTGGGACTTGCTGAATGTGGACCAGATTCTGCTTTTGGCATGTCCCCGCTCCCTGTCTCTTTCTTTCAGGGGATTACAGCACCTCGAGCTGCGTGCATTTGATTTATAGGGCTAAACATAGCTTCATTAATGAGGGAGCTATATCCAGGGCTTTGCCTGCACTGTGCAGCCCTCTTAGTTCCCTAGGTGACAGTTGACCAGCACTCAGTGTTCGAAGCAGCATGCTGTCAAACGGTCTCCAGCACCCAGGGGAAGCTCTGTGATATGGCCTGCTTTTATCCAAATAAATCAGGCCTCCAAATCCTACTCACCTGGAACTGAGTGCTCTGACAGCTTATGGATACGGACATATCTACACACACACACAGACAGACATATTCAGACACCTACAACACTTTGACCTCGTTCACAAATGATACTGCAGTAATTATATCAGCCACACAGACACCAGTCAAGCAATATGTCTGCGTCCCAAACATGACTGTAGGGAATTTCCATCTGTATGTACAGACATTTTTTGTTTCCTGTTTATCAAGTGCAAACACATTTCAAAATGTACAACAAAAAAAACAGAATAATTGAGTAGTCAGTACAGCTTGCATTCCACATCAAAATGACGGGAGAATTTACCCTGTGATCATTGCAGCTGTCACTTGGTGTGGTGTGTTTTGGATTGGCAAGAAGATGGTTGTTGGAAAAAATGGGCCTGTCCCTGGAGTATAAGATATTTGGAGGGGGGATCTTATTCGCAACATCTGCATACCAGTTTAGGGTAGATGACGGAAAAGGATAAAAAAAGAAATAGGGATAAAAAGAATGGTTCTTTTTTTAGGGGAACAACAAAGCTTTCTCAGAAAAATAAAACACAAGGCTGTTTGGGGAAGAGGAGGGGGCCCCTGAACACAAAGCCTTTCTGTCCTTTCACTAAAACACAACCTTTCAGTGACAGCTGGAACTTCAAAGCTGAAATAACTGGTTGGGTGTAATTGCTGTAGAAGCGAGAGACGTGTGGAGGAGTGTTTGGGCAGATGACAGCACTGACTGATATAATAGCTTAATGCAAGCACCAGGCTGCTCCTTCCCAGCTTTCATTTTCACAGACATATTGCGCTATGCCGCACTTCTTGGGATGTGCTTTGTTTTGTGGTGTATGTGTGTATGTGTGTGTGTGTGTGTGCACACGCGCATGCACTCACACACTGCACACTATTCACAGAGATAAGAAATATTTATTCTTTTAGGAAACTGCGCTCCTTCCCACCATTGTGGTAATAAAATGTTTATAGCCTTGTCTAGGTCTCTGATGTCCCTTCACTTGCTTAAATACCAGCAGACAGAGAAGGAAAGAAGTGTTTTGCTGGCTCTAAGCCCATCTGTCTCACTGCAACCCTTTGGAGCGGTTACACTCAAACACATTAATAACCTTTAATCACCTAGATAGTTGATCAAGTTAAGAAGGCAGGTGATCTGAGCAGGTGTGTCTGACACTGGACAGGGTAATAGATGACTCATGTGTTTACCTAATACTGTATACTTTGTTTTTGATTTCTCAATATGGATAGTAAAGTTTGGAGCGGAGTTTTTTCAGACTATGAACTCTGAGCTGCATAAATGATTTACCAGACCAAAGGAAAATATTGCATAAGCACAGACATAGCACAGCCACTAATTAAAGTTGTACTTTAGTCATGCCAAGCCAAAATGATCTCACACAAGAGGATTGCTTCAACTGTTGTAAGAGTGGGTCACAAAGGCAGGGTCATGCAGATAAACAGTTTCTAAGAAGGTTCACAAGGCAAAGATGAGATTGCGCAAGAGTGCAAAGATAGCATGCCCTGGTATTGTAAAGCAACATCAAGCAGTTCTTTCTGACGTTACAAAGACTTACAACACTGCCAATGCATGACCAGAATGATGAGTATGGAATGTTGTTGATTGGGTAGGGTCATGACCCTTTAGTCATGTCAGTAGTGGGTACGGTAGAGGTAGTGGGTACCGTTTTAGCACTAAATGCTATTGAATGTTGATGCCAAGTGACATACATGTAAATGTCAAATGATTCTGAGTTCTCCTTAAACTCGGAACTCTTCACCATGTGGAAGAATATGTGGCACCCATTTCCTCTGTAATTATTATGAAGCACTAAAATTGCTTTGAGAGACAAATAGTAAGGGGCAAGGCCCATGGCAGCTATTGCTGGCATGACTTTACCAAATGGCATTTCATGTAAAAGAACTAACCATCTGTTGACTGCCTTATTGTTTCCCAGAAACAAGAATGAAATATTTGTTAACACACACACACACACACCCTCTTGCCAACAGACGGGAGACACCCCTTTCTACTGATAAGAGTAACCTGATCAGGTACAAAGGCCAGGTTCAACTTAATAACAGATATCCACATGCTTTACGGACTGTGCCAACAAAAATATGTCACTTATTAACAATGAGCTAAGCTGCATATCTTTGCCTGGGGCAAACAGTGAATGACATACCCTGTTCAGAAGTAAGAAGTTTGTTGACGAATCTAATATCCGCTCCAGACAATTGCTTGCCAGATATGTGTGCCCACATTTACCACGCTGGGAAATGGTATAGCATTAGATTATGTTTGATATTTTGCATATATATCATAAGTCTCAAATGAATTACATTATTTAAATGCTGTCATTTTGAATAGCTTTGCCATTTCTGATTAGCTGTTCCTGAGTTATTTTTTCAAAAAAGAATATTGACAATGTTTCCTGCTGTGTGTGTGTGTGTGCACACGCTTTGCAGTATCTGTTTGTTCCCTTCAGCATTTTCCCCCACTGGCCCCAGACTCTAATAGCCTGGAGCTACACTGTTGCTGCTGCTGCACAGAGACGGACGCCAGAGACGCCAGGAGGATTGATGCTCGCCGCATGCAGAGCGACTCTCTGTGTGTCCACATACCCTCTCTCTGTTTACTGCGCACACAGGTAACCAGGCAACCACAAAGCATCTTGTTGTGACAGGCCCTAGTTTTCCGAAATACATAACCACTCTCTGGTTCCAGGCACCCTGTAAAGTCAACAGCACACAAATGCCTTTTTTGGTGGTCATTTGAAGATAATCACCGCATGAATGATGCTGCTTGTGTGCTCCTGTCGTATTGCAAAGACTATGACTCCTTTACAGAGCTGGCGGCCATGATCTGTCAAACATGTGAATGTTAAAATATGATGATTCAGCATTGTGTTGTCCATTATCTTCCTTTCAAAAACACAGGATTCATCCACACTGCCACGCAACTCTCAGCACTACAAGCACTTTGAGGCATATTGTTATATCATATTGATGTCAGTATGTTGAGAAGTGGTATTAAAATAGGTACAAAATAAATAAATAAGTATCTTGGCCAGTATCCTATACAGAGATCTCTTAATTCCCTGTACTCTCTTGGATGCGTGTCTTTGTGTGGGTGTGTTTGTCATGTGGTTATTTCACCTTCTCCATTTCACCTGGTCTGCATACCACAGTGCAACACACAAAGTAGGACAATGAGTGTACAAGAATGAGGAATTCCTTGGAATAGACCTGTCTTTAATTAGGTAACATGCCTATGCATGTTCATTCAAACCTCATATTATTCTGAACCGACCCTTATAACAAAGGAGCTTAAAAAAACAGTCTATAGTCTATACATGTTTTCAACAAATTAAATAACCAAATTAATTAGCAAACACCTACACAGATTGATAAACGCAGAGATCAACTACAGACTGAGCTGCAATATCATTCTTAAAAATCCCTGTTGAATAAGCTGCAGCTAGGAAATGAAACAAAGTAGCTCCACGCTATCCAAAGTTGAGACTGACCTTGATGGACTGATCTCTGTAATGCAGGAACAGTAACACTCGTTCAGGAGGTGACTCCCAATGTCAGTGAATATTATAACCTCTTTGCTGCAGTAAAATGGCGATATAGAACCACACTTTGTCAATAACGGTGGCGGTCTCCAACAAAGCCAAAAACATGTGAAAGGGAATTTCAGCACGCTACAGCGATGTTTTGATGCCTGAAGATTTTATCATGAGTTATCAAACGTGCATATGGCAGTGCATACTCCCGTCACTGGATTCTCTATGCATGGAACACCTGGTTTAAAAATATAAGCCACCACTGGCCTATAACTACGAGAGTCGTAAAGTGTCAGTCCATAACAACTTCAATAGCCTAATGCAATTAGCATACAGTATAATCAATTGGAAAATTATATCCAGCTTTATCGAGGAAATTCACTCACAAAAAACAAATAAGTAGGCCTACCACTTAACCCAAGCTTAGCTTAGACTTTAGAAATCAGCGCATCACTCAATGCAATGGGCTAAAGAATTCCATTTCACGCAACTCCACCCATGTCTGACTCGACAACTTCTACAACTCGTGGTCAGGAGTAGTCTAGTGTTCCACTACACTTTACAAGTCACTGCCATTATTTAAACAAAACTGATATGGCGTAAAATGATTCACTTGTTACTTTTTGTGTACAAATTATAATTATTTTATGTTGTCACCTACGTTGTAAATAGTTTTTCATAATATGCAACTCATATTAATCTGCCTTATGATGCCTTGAATGCAGCATGCATGGTGCTTGATTTTATAACTCAACTATTGTGCTCGCCAGCTCCAAAATATCTCTCTAAATAGGCTCCCTGGAGTATACGTGCGTCAGGTTTTACAGTTCCACGTTTGTAGACCTCTCTCAGTCAGGCTGATGTGCAGGTCGACTTGAATTACCTCAGGCTACTAACCCTCGATAAAAAGCAAGCACAGACAGCAAATTAATACAAGATCAGAAATTGTATTTGGCAATTTTTAAACAAGTGCATACAAGTACAGCTAGAAGCATTTCAGTTTCGCCAAGTGCTCGTAGAGTTGCATTAGTCACATTCTACGTTTAACAGGAACTGCCACCAGACCTAAAGTACATCAAGAAATTGTTAAACATCGACAGAGGAACGTAGTCCGTTATAATGAGTACATACCTTTATCTTCAAAAATATAGAAACACAATGTATTCAAAAAATCAAAAATTATACAGCCATGTTTACGAAGTATACACTTCCCTTGTGTCCAATATGTACAAGTCCGTTAGTTTCAGTTTGGATGGTTTGTATGGGATATTCATATTTATATATTTATATAGGTTCATACTTTTTCGTATTTCAAAAAAGATCATTATGTAAAATCAAGGGTCCCTTTCCTTTTTTACTTTCACATCTCCTGCAAGGATGGTGGCTATTTCACCTTGCATGAAAGCCCACGGTACGTTTGAGCCCACCAGTGGACATTTCTCCCCACTTGGGCAATAAACTTCGCCCGTAGCTCCTTGCTGTTTGATGCTTTCCCGGGAACACGGAAAACAGAACTTGTGAGAGGGCACCGATGGACACTGGACGAAGTGCGTGTCTTCCAACCGCTCGTGACACAACGTGCAGCAGAGTGGTATGCTGCTGGGCACAGAGGAGTCCGGAATGCTTTGAGGATGAACCTGGTCTATGCCGGGTACATGCGGTGTTCCCGCGCCTGAATTCTCTCTCTGTGCCAGTCTCCTTTGGTTCATGGACGACGGTGACAGCGGACTGCTGCTGTTCCTGCGGGTTGTGGAGTGAACTTGGTTGGCGTCTTTCGGCGAGCTGTTCCCTCCTGCGTTGTCCGCTGCCTGAATGAGGGCTGCCATCGGAGACTGCCCGTTCTGCACAGCCTCAGGCGGAGTGGTACGGGAGTGTGGTGATATCGTAGACGGCTGCGAGGCGAAGCTTGGCGGCGGCACTGGGGGCATCTTTAGAGCATCTGCAGGGGGTGGTAGCCATTGTTGGCCGTCTCCGTTGAGCTTTACAGCGGTGCCCTCCTCAGGTTCAGGCGAAGCCTTTCTCTTCATGCTCCTGGGATGTTTTCCCCTGTCTGTGGGGCAGAGAGGGTTAATGTGTGCGTGTGACAGACACGCATACTACAAGCTATAACAACACCACTAGCCTACTTAAAAAAACGTGTGCAAAACAAAATGCAGCTAATTGCAAATGCAACAATTGATGTCATGTTTGCCACACAATATGCGTATCGGGGCTACATTCACAAGAAAATGCGCCACATGCAAACGCAGAGTTGGCTTTGATCAGCGGAAATATCTGCTGGCACTTATGAGCTGACTCACGGTAGTCTGGGCTCATTCAAATGAAATCTCAATGCAAAGTTAGTGAGCCAAACGTCAGATAGGTTAATTTAGTTTACTTATGCAAGCACATGATTAAGTTACTATAAATATTTCTGGAGCCTTACCAGATTTGGAGCCTGTGGGGCCAGCATCATAACCCCCCATCGCCCTTTGTTGCATGACCGGGTGGTCTTTCTTGAACCTGTTGTCGAAAGGGTGAAGACCCATAATATCCCTCACAGTCTTGCCCTTGATCCAGTCATCCGCACGGTTCTTGTGGCTTTCGCTGATCTCTGGCGTTAAGCTGTCCGGTCTGTGCTTGTCTTTCACTTCCCTCTCGTGCTCCGTGCTAGATACAGAGGCTGGCCGCTTGCCGCTGAGCTCACTGGCGTTGCCTGTTAACGCGGAGGGAAGTCCAATTTGCCCTGGTCTGCCATTGATAGCGTGCACAGGGTTCATGCTCCCATTCACTAAAGGCACTAAATTCGGGGGAACAGCACTAGTCCTGCGAGGGTTAGGACTCTGTCGGTTCAGTTCTGGTGGATCGTCCGGTTTAGGGAATCCATTTGGGACAGGAATGCCGTTTGCTTGTCTTCCGGGCTGGTATTCAGGTCCCAGCCTGGGCGGACGATCAGAGAGGGGGTAGCGATCCAGTGGCTGTGGGGGTCGTGAGCCGGGATCCCCTGTCGCATGGTTGATTGACTGAATTTCCTTACCCGAGAGCTGTGGTTTGCCGGGACCCGGAGACCTACCCTCCTGAAAACCATGAGCCCTCTTAAGTTGACGGGCGGTCTCAATCACAAACTCGATTCGAT
Organism: Limnothrissa miodon; assembly: GCA_017657215.1. Classification (NCBI taxonomy): domain Eukaryota; kingdom Metazoa; phylum Chordata; class Actinopteri; order Clupeiformes; family Clupeidae; genus Limnothrissa; species Limnothrissa miodon. The sequence continues at coordinate 833,128 of JAGFZM010000019.1, forward strand.
CTGCTCCTTCATAGTTGACACAACCCCTGCAGACGGGTTCGGTAAAATCCCAAATCATAGCCCACGGCATGCGGGGCAAGTCACATAAATAACATGACTGCCTTCTAGAAGCAGCAACTGCCGCAGACGACATCTCTCTCGCGAAAAACTGAGGAAAATGTTTTCTTCCCAAACGTCCGTGAATCTACCTCCGTTCCTGAGAAACTAAATACGACAAGTTCCGTTTCAACAGATCCGTCCTGTGCAGAGAACAGAAACAACAATTAAGTTACAAACAGAACTTCATGGCAGTGTGTACTTTACTACGGCGCGCCTCTATCTATCTCCCTCACCCACTACTACTCGGCTAGCTCAATGTGGAGAAGTGACGTCATCACCGAACACTAACTTGTGGTTCCAGCTCCAATTCTATTTACTTGATTCTTCGACAGCCCCCTGTTAGCGCATGCTCTGTTAGTCTGCCTCTGCCCCCTTTTCATTTAATCATTTGAACCGCTGCCAGAACTACGAACAGCTACCTCCGACCGATGTGGAAAAGGTTGTGCAGTGGACTATTGCAGCAACTTTTAATCGCGTAAACCTTACTGTAAGCCTTTTGCTTGTATTCATAAGTCAATTTATTGTCGAATGTGTTGTGTGTGCGTAACCGCTCGATTACTCATACAGAGAATGGATAGGATTAACCGTTTTCTTTGTTGTCTTAGTTTGACAATACTAAAAAGTATTTTTTATTAGTAACTGCATTTGCCGTAATATTGATTATAGCCTACCCACAGGCCTATAGGAACAGCACGAAAGTCTACCTGTTGAGCAGCAGGCGTTAGATTTTTCGTAGTTATGCAAAAATGTTAGTAAGTTTATAGATATACCAACGCACTTCAATTTCAAAAACACAGACATCAATGAGTTAATGCTCCCTGTGGCGTCACCAACACTCTCCTGTTCTCGACTTCTCGACGCATGCTCACAAAGTATTCGACTGTAAGTAATTGGCACTTTGAACCTAGTTTAGCACATCCACATTCCAGTCAGTACGGTAGTGCCGCGTCAGACTACTGCCTGCGAGCTATATTGTGAAATACCGGTATAGCAACCAGAGACCAACTCCTAAATGGTTACAACATGCACGCATAAGGAATGTTGGTTATCTGATTCGTTTCACGCATGCACTATATTCTATCATGAGCCACACGTTCTTTCAAGTTATATATTTCGCCCAGGCGTTTTTTTAACCATAATCGGGTATCCTTTATTTGTTCTATTTCAAGTGTGTGGGCCATCACATTTCAGTATTCCGAAAATATACATTTTATAGAATTTGTGCACACCTAATAAACTACAACATATAGGGCCTAAATAAAATAGACAAACAGAAAAGGTCGACAGCCTATCAGATATTTTCGTGAATTAGGTAAGTAAACCACAATAGCCTATCTGTGTTACCTACATGATATTGACAGGGATTTTATGATATGTTAAAGTGCAACTCGTTTAATAATTCACTTGCGTTATGGATTTATTGTTGTAAAGATGCAAACAGTTTCCCTTAACACTATGTGGCACAGACTCTGTCCAAACGAGTATAGCCATTGCATTGCCACAGTCTTCAGGTAAAAACAGTCGCCAGAAATATGGAGACATAAGGCCGTGTGTGTGTTTGTACAAGCCATAGTGACGTTTAAAAGAGGAAGCAAGATGTTTAGTCACGTACCCGCAACTCTACCTTGCCTGCCCAACGAACAACAAAGACCTTGGCGCACTGCCAAAGACAATGATCATGCGCATTTGCAGCCTAGCGAAAACAGTCTCTTCCTCAAAAAGTGTTACAGGTTATTACCGGTGAATTTAAAACGCACTAAAAGTAGCCGTAGAGTCCAAAGGTATTTTGTCTGCCGTATGACCCGAGATAACAGCTAAAACTGTTTTGGTTTATCTTTTGCGCTGTGTCCTAATTCCGTTTTCATTTTTACCCTACTAGTTGCCCACACTCAAAAATGAGCATATGAACAAACATTACAGGTTCCAATGTGGGGAATTGGGTTGTTACAAATGGTATACAATCGAGAGTTTCCAGTGTAAAACCAATCAAGTTGCCAGTTAAATGGGGACACCCCCCTCCATTAACACTTAAAGGCAAGGCCAAAGGTATGATGACAAAGCAGAAATGCCAGATAAAGTGCATGTGCAACCTTCGAGGCTGTCAAACTGCATAAAAAAAATTAAATATAGCCTACACCACAGCCCACCGCTGTGTTTATGGGAATCAGAAGTCGGTCTATTCAATTTCCTAAAAAAAAATGCCTTTACTGAGAAATGTGCAGTATGAAGTTAGGTCTACTTGCACCCATTATTTTACAAGCAAAACCACAGACTGATCAGTGAGCGAATAAATAAGTAAATAAACGCAGTCTACTCTAGTAAAAGCAGAGGAACGAGGGATGAGGCAACAATGGGAAAGGGGGAATGCCGAGCGCGCGGGTGCTTTGCCATTTGATAAACTGACATTTTTGTACGACTGCCTTCTGAGCGTGCTAAATTCTAGATCGCGGCGCGCCATGTTTTATTCATGGCCAGGCTTCATCACACATTCCCTCTGAAGTTTTTTTTTGTGCATATGCAGGCACAGAGCTCCAGACCTTATCTTTTGTTTGTGCTGTCTCTTGCTCTCGGGGGAGCACAAGTTTCTGCAGTTATATAACATTACTTGTAGACATGCATGATATGTAATGCTATTTTTGCGCACAGTTAAAAAAAGGATTTAATATTTTATATAATGGTAATATTTATATGTATACATTAAATTGTGAAACCAGTTTTGCTCAATACAATGTTTTTGCGTATTTTGTAACCTTCATTTGTGCAGAAATAAATTTAATTTAACTTAGCCTACTGAACAAATAGGCATCAAACTAACATTAAAGCTTTGTGTGTGTCTTCCTCACTGTGGATTGCAGTCATTACTATTTATATGTCAGATTTATATGTACAGCAACTGCACTCGGTGACATTGTGTTCTTCCCGCTAGCGGCATAGACAGTCTGTAATATCGCTTTTCCTCTTCTTGATTGGTTGTAATATTCACAGGAAAGGGTAACCATGGTAACTGCGCGCTTACCCGGGTACCCCAAGTGAAAAGCAACATCCTGTTTATGGTGTTGCAGGGTTTCTTGTCTTGCATAACTACTTGATTCAGAAAGGCTGAACCGACCGAACCTAAATACTTTCTGAGTGTTTTGTAGAGCTGTTTATGCTATAGCTACATTGACTATTAATGCATTCCAAAGACGAGAGTGCTAGAAAGAAAGAAAAAAATATAATGATTGTATTTAATTTTAATATGGTCATCATATGAAGGCTATATATAGCCTAGCTATGTGTTTTTTTTTATATTAAAAATAAAATAGCTTCACTTAAATTTAGATTATTAAATGTAGCTGACCATCCTGAATATTTCCACAATTTCTGTGATATAAAATGGTGGAGTTCAGGTAAAATGGAGGGTTTGCGTGAGGAGAGGGAGCAGAAATCTGTGCTGGGCGTCTGGAATCTGGGTGCTGGAGGCTGCAGAGGTGATGTCATTGGAGCTGAACACTGGAGAGGAGAGGAGCCTAGAGAAAAACAAGCCTCTCTCTCTATTCAGATCCTCTTTGCTGTCCCAGCAGGGGGGGTGGGGTAGTGGAGGGCGGAGGCTGGCACCCAGCCACACTAGGGGCTGCTGGGAAACGGTAAAAGATGCCAAGCAGGCCCCGCCGCCAACATTAGAGGCTCACATCTTTGTTCTCAGAAACCTGGTGTGCTGCCAAAGGCCTCATTTCAGCGCCACAGCATGATTACACTGGATGTAGGCCAACTCCTGAGAGCTCACTCTTCCCTCCCAACCCTCTATTGCTTCTCTCTGTCTCCCTCTCTCTTCCACCCTCTCTTTCCCCTCCCAGTCTTTCTGCTCCTTGCATTCGCACCCTCCCTTCACTGCCTTTCCTTCAAAGGCTTGCTGCCAAACATGAAGTTAGTTGCCATGGCTACAGTGAGTAGAACAGTACAAAAAAAGTAAGTAATGTGCCACATGTGCAATGAAATATAAAAAATACAATACAAAATATAAAAAAAAATTTAAGAAAAAATCCCTGGAATAAAAAAGAAACATGAACTAGATAATCTTTTGACTGTCACTACTAGAAGGAGGGTTCGAGCAGATCATGTGGTCCATGCTTGGCCTGCTTTGTAGTGCTAGAGACGTTGAAAAACATGAAGCAATGTGGTTTCCTGTCAAAAAACCCTAACAGTCATCTCAGAATACAGTATGCAATGCAGGCAGGAAGTAACCATTCACAATCCTATTAGAATGTGTGGTGAAGCCACTGGCCTGACAGTCTTAAGGAAAGTCCTGTCTGAACTGAATTTGTGAAAGTATGAACAGAACGTCTGTCAGAAACAGACCTCACAGCAGTAGTGGCTGGGTTAAAGAATACTATGTACACCTGAATGTACATTTCTAATATAACATATATCCCACATAGACATTTCTAGTTTGTCACTTAGTCTTTGGACCTTAATCTTTTTTGTGATCTTTGTTGGACTGGATCATATTTATATCCAACATCAACATAGCTCCATAGACATAAGCTATTGACTAAAAAGAGAACTGGCATAATTGTAACATAATTTATCACATAATAACCATTCCATTATGACACTGAATATAAATGTTGCCATATTCACAATTTATATGTATGTAATAGAAAACACATCTACTGTACAATTTTAATGAAAACCTACACAAGAATCATGAATTACTGTTGTCAACAGTAGGTTACAAGTTGGCTGTTGGCCAAAGTCATATTTATGGAGATTGTCCCTGTAGTGCGTGAGATAGACTTTGATGAATCTTTATTTTTAGATCACTTTTATGCTTATGAAATAATAAAAATAGAACCTCTCATTATCTTCAAGTGAGCATGCCTAGAATTAATTTAATGGTTTCAGATTTTAAAAGAAAAACTTCAGATGATGATTCACTCGCACACACACATACATACATACACACAGCTTTTACGTCTGCAGTACACAACCTGGGTAAATATGTCAACCTACAGAAGCCAATGGCATATTAAGCTTCAGGGATTGTGTTGCAAATAATTTCCTGCAACCACAGCCTCAGGAGGTTAAATATATCTGCAGGCTGAGCTCTCGCACAACACAGGTCAGGTGTCAGAAGATGACATACGCACTCTGAAATGCAAATGAGACGTGGGTGGCACTTTCGTTTCTTGTTTGAGTGGTGTGTGCACATTCTCAGCTCAGACATTTAACAACACACTCATGCCAGCACACTTATACGGTTTGTTTGGTCATTTTGTGCCATAAGCACAACACAGCGAAAATGTACAAGCAGGATATATACCCTTACTAGCATTAGTCTTCCCTAACCTTAAGCCCTGAAACCTCAATGACTTTACCCATATGAGTCTTGCCAATCAAGAAGTAAATTCATGCCAGTTGAGTAGGACATTTTTTTTTAAGCTAGCAACATAGCCAGAAAAAACACACAGAGAGTCCTTTGAGTTCAAAATGTTAGTGCTTCTCTTTAAGCAATAAAAAACCTGTTTATTACCAATAATCCAATACAGTACATCAGTTCATTAACTAAACACAAATAATTTGAAGGTTTTCTGACTGTCTCTTCAAGAGAACAAAACGGAAATGGAGAGTCCTTTTGTAAATGGGACAATCTGATGATACTAATCTCTGTCCTGAATGAAATGGATTACAGGCATAGACAGAGGAACAGCAAATATATGAGAGGCTGGCTATCAGACACAGGCAGAAAATTGACTCATGGATTCTGAACACTGGTTCTGAGGATTGTGTTGGTTCGATGAAGTCCCAAGATCTGTGACTCTGCCTGGTTTTATCAGATAACCTTCACATATGTGATCAGTTGAATATCCATGGGAACAGACAACCCATCACACCAATGTCTAACAAATACATTTCACTTTTCCTGCTCTTTGGAATTAGGGTTTCATCACTGCCATGGGTTGCTAATGAAATAAGACCTTATGAGATGTTGGTATGGCCGTTTGATGTCTGCTATCTGTCTGTCATCAATTAATAAGTTAACTTTCTCTCAGTCTCTAGTAACTCAGGTCAAAACAAGAATGGTTTTAACTTACAAAATCCAACAGTGAGTTGGCAGAGACAGAGGTAAAGAAAGAAAGAAAGAAAGAAAAAGAAAAAAGAGTGGTGCATTCTGGGGCAGTCCCCATGGCAAAGGATATGGCTATCACTCTCATTCGTCTGTGCCTCACACACCCGCACACACACACACTCGCTCTCGCAGTCTCCAACTTCAAAGCTCAGATTTAGGAGATGAGATTTTTTTTTCTTCTTCTTCTTCTTCTCCTTCTTCCAGCGGTGGCAATGGAATTAGTTTGCGAGGGGAGAACATGAAAGGGAGTCATATGGTGTTTGCTGCACATTCAAGGGCAATCGGAATGTAATCCCCCTTTCTCTGCTGATGCTCAGAGGCCCAGCAGCCTGCCTCACTGTCAGTCACGCCTTGGATGATATTTATTTATCGTATTTTCAAGCAAATGCCTTTCATCCCCCATAATTTGCCTTCTTGCAAGGAAGACAGTCAAAGTTGTTCATAATTTCTGGCATGTAACAAACAAGAAAATAATCAAAAAGAAATCGAGGAGACTGTATCTTTGAAGTCACAGGAAATATATTACCAGGCAAGAAAAACATATTTTTATTACACATGACTGGAATATATATGTGTGCTATTCCTGTTAAAATATCATTACAAATGGTATCCTATAATACTAGTTTCTTTTGCCCACACCATATCTGTCTGGTGATCTATCTATGCCATATAATTTCTCTGAACCATAAAGTTCAACAGGAAGCTGAAAACGTTGTTTAGAAAATAGCCAGAACATTTGGAATCATTAATAAACAGCAATCCAATGTTTCCAGCACATGTCTATAAATGTTAATCTTTAATTTGACTTTACCATGATTTATCACCACAACTAGTATTCAGGTTCTTAGCTATGACACATCACTTTGTTTGTCAGGGGAGCAAGTACAAGGCTGTAAGTAAATCTATTCCTATTACAACATCCTGACATTGTAAAATTGCCACATAGCTAACATGATAATGCAAACATTGCCCTATCTGAGCTATAAAGTTGTTGTCTACTCCTATTGTCACTCATGATATTGCCTTACATCGACTGAGCTCCCTTTTGAAAGTTCTTATAATCCCTGTCAGGTTTATGGTTTGGCCATGTGTTAACTACATGGACTGGACCTGACAGGTGAGACAGTGGAGTGAAGCTGAACTCCCCTGTTAGTGCCATGGCATGTTCCAGATTTTTCCACTCACATAAATGATGTGAGCTGAACTCAATCGAAGTGAAGTAAGCTGGCAAAGGGGGGCATTCAGTGGCCGCCTGAAACTCTCGCTTAGCAATAGTTCGACCCACGACCAACGCAAGAGGAGAACTTTCCCTTGTGCAAAGTCAGATTTAATAAGGTAAGTATTGTCTTTAATAAGAGCAGCAGTGGGCACAGTGTAGCCTTCATGCCCCCTTTCTCTATTCTCAATAACAAGGACATTAGCTGTCGCTGATGACAAAGATGAATAGATTGACCTTGCTTCAGGCACATCAGGAGCAGAGAAAGTGTTCAGCTATCGGGGGCAGGCGGAGCCAGACATCCTTGAGGTGGAAATTATTTTTTTTTTTTTAGGCTGGAGGCGTTGGCTATGTGCAGGGTCACACTGAAAGGGCACAAGAGGACTAGCTCCACAAGATAGGCCTCTAGCATTTTAATTGTAAACTTGTACACACACATACACACACTCACAAATGCTGGTATCCAGTGTGTATGTATACTGTACTAAGTAAACCATAACACACACACACATCCACACTAACACATGCATAGAGTATGTACACCCAATACACTCCTATACACACACACATGCACAGACATACACACATACATCCTGTTCTGGACTCTGATTACTTCCTCACTTCCACCCATTTCCCTCCATAACTCCCACAGCCGCATATTCCTCTATATATTATCCTCTTTTTGTTTAGTTTTTTTTCCAATCACTCCCTTGCTTTTCCTCTCACTTCATCTCCATATCCACCTCGTCTTTTTTGTTTTAAACTAGAGAGCCATGGGAAGGGGAGCTGATGGTTGCCTAACAACAGCAGGGTGAGCAAAGTTCAGCCCACGTCCCAGCAGCAGCAGCAGCCTGGGCAATCTCATATGACTCCGAGCCAGTGAACGGTTTCCAGGGCGGGGGAGACAAAGCCAGGATAAATAAAAGCTTTTGTTTGCCATTGTTTTCGAGTTTCTGCGTGGTGTATCGATCAGAGACGACACATGAGGAAAAGCCTGCAGAAAGCACTGAGAAATGGGGGGGGGGGCACACAATGCACCACAATATGAATTCAGGAAGAGGCACTGGGAAATCTTATAATACAACTGTGTGGCAGGAGGCCATTGCCATATGGTTTAAATGAAACTAATGCCAATGGGTTTCATTTGTAATCAATGCTAAATACATGCAGATGAATGCTGTTCCCGTGCTGATCACTAAGAGAGGATTTGCTAGAGGAGAAAATAACAACATTTTAAAAACGCTTCCCCTCCCTCTTTCTCTCTCTCTCTCTCTCTGCACTCTCTCTCTCACCAGTAGTGTTTGTGTGTCAAAGGATCGCCGGAGGGGTGGAACGAACGAGGCCTCGACACACATGACCGCACAGGGCTTCAGTATCAACAAAGTTAAATATTTACCACGCCTTCACTCAAGTTTACAGAGCAAGTCACCAGATTTGGCTCGCGACCGCGCCAGTTTATCTAACCCAGTCCACGTAAGCCTCTCGCCACTCGACATGAAGGACACCCAGACGAACAAAGAACACCTTGTGTCGTCGCCATCACCGGCAAGGACCAGCCACGCCCTGATTCCCCTGCCAAGGTCAGAGAAACCGTCTGCAGCAGGGTGCAGGACATGGACATAGTAGAGGAGGAGGCGAACCGGACATCAACTCTATATGGCAGATCTCAATCAGACAAGGGCTAGAGCTCTGAAAGGTTCACGCGGAGTTCAGCTTCAAATCCATTATTCATGTGACCTAGATGCACCTTTGTGTGCTCAAGTAGCTTATCCGGCTCTCTGGGTGATGAAAGTATGAGAGCAACATTGGGATTATTTTGTTTTGTTTTGTTTCCTGGCTGGGTGATTTGTTCAGTTGACACATTCACTAGAGGAATAATTAGTCTTAACTCCTCTCCTTAATGTTAACTCCTCTCCTGGGAAATAGTGCACCAGTGAAATACGGTTCATTTTAAGTCATAGATTATATGGAGTAGCAGGTAACAGTAGTAGTACATTTTCAGATGATTTACATGTCATGGTCACATTTAAGTAAGACAGAATGAGAGAGAGGGAGAGAGAGTGGCTGAAATATTGCCATGGTCTGTTAGTGTGCGGTTCTTGTTTGAGGTCGCTCATATCCCTGTTTAACTATTCCAGGAAAGGCTAACTGAACACAGATAAGAGTAACGGAGTGACGCCAATGAGCTACCTCAAGACTTCCTGACTCACATGTGTGCATGGTGTACTCTCCCTCTTTCTCTTTCACACACACATAGGCAGTCACACAGAGGCAGAGTTTCCTGACAAAGCAGACACACACTGACTTGAAGAGACTCTAAACGTGTGGGAGCTTCTAAATGTCACTCAGTGCTCATACTGATTCGGGCATTAACGAGCAAAGCGAATTCCCCTTCAAAACCCGCACAGAGTTGTTTTGACTTCTGTCTGAGCCGAAATATATATCAGATATTATTACGCCTTCTTCTCATGGGGAGCCCAGCTGTTTCTCACATCCCACAGTGGCAGCTAATCAGAGTTGAAACCTTGCCAAAGTTTTCAGAACTTTTCCGTTTAAATATTTGTGTGTGTTGTTTGCTTGACAATGTCATGTCAGTCTCTTTGACTGCGTGGCAAACAATTCTCTGCAAAAGGAGAGGTGAGCCAAGATCTAACGTCCAGCACAAGAGGCAGTTCCACGCTGTTGAGATGCAAAGTTTTTTTGTCGGATGTGTGTGTTGTTGCGCTGAGTGAAAAAGTGGGCCAGCGCTGGAGAGAGACACGTGACAGTGTACAGGGAAGTCCAGAACAAAATTCCCCACCCTTGTTCACCGCAGGCCATGTCAGCAACAGTTGACCTCATGGAAACCTCGCTTTGTGATTGCTCAAACATGCAAACCAGCACATTCCCCCCACCTTCCTCAGAGCGCGCACACACACACACACACACACACACACACACATAGCACAATATGTCAGAGGCTTTCAATGGGCTTGTTTGGAGAGCCAGATAAATACAGAGCGCTGTATGGGTACAATGCAAACAAGGGGTCGGGTCAAACATGCACAGGGACTTGCACACTGTCCAGGCACGCACACATTCACCCCAAATACTCTTTATCTCTCTCTCTCTCTCTCTCTCACACACACATACAAAATTCCCTTTCAACTTCTCTTTCAGAAACACATGCACTCAAACACATGTGAACCAAAGCATACACTGTGAGGTGAGTCAGGGCCCGTTGCTGGGTCGGGCTCTCAGGGCCCCTGCCGAGTCAGCAGTCCTGCCAGGGGCTGGCCTTACAACTGTCTGAGTGAAAAAAGCAAAGAGAGAGAAGATGCTGGTGGTGCTAATGACAGGCTCAGAAAGATATGCAGAACAGAAAACGAAACCAACACAGATCACCCGGCCTCTGCACGCCAAACTGCAAACAGTGAACCCCAGTGTCCTTCAAACACAAGTGGAGACCAAAAACCGGTGAAGGATCCCAGGGGGGCTGGTGTGTGTGTGTGTGTGTGTGTGTGTGTGTGTGTTGGGGGAGGGGGGGGGGGGGGGTGGATGAAGGCAGAGAAATATTAGCCACGTTTATTGAGTTACACTCATCTGATAGAGCTGGGGTGTGGTGCTGTGTCGTCTAAAAGGACACACACTGTCCTTTGTTCCAGATAATGTTGTTACTTTGCCCTACGTGGGTCCTGGCCATCACATGATTTGCAATTCCCTCCCTGCTCCTTATTCTGTGGACTCGCTGCTCTTTGTTAACTTTATCCACCTCCCGCATCTTTACAGGACCTGCTGTATGCGTCCGTCAGCACACAAAGATCCAGGTCTTTGATATGTGAGCCTGGAGGGGGAGAAGGGCAGGGAAGGGGGTTTAGGGTGTGATTATGTGGGATTGATCAGTTGCTTTTAGTGGGTCTGTCACACAGGGACAGGGTCAGAGGCAGGGACTCCCACTTCCCAGAAACACAAGAGCACTGTGGCCGTCATTATCTGCTCACCACTGTGACTGTCCAGCAGTCACACACACACACACACACACACACACACACACACACACACACACCTCTGTGCTTTAGTATCCCAGGGAACCAGAAGCCGATGAGACACAGAGAGAAAGAGAGTGAAAGAGAGAGAGATAGAGAGAGAGAAAGGGAGAAAGAGAGACAGAAAGGAGAAAAAGAGAGATGCCCCGGCAGATTCACAGGCGATCAGATGACCAGAAAGCTGAGGGGCCAGAGCAAGCAGTCGGGCTGAAACGCTGGTGTCCTTTTTCAGAGCCCCAGACAGAAAGCAGGAGCTAGGGCAGGATAGAAGGTCAGGTAGCGGGAGCGCCAAACCTCCTTTGTGCCGAGTAGGAGGTTTCACCCAGGACAGCATGAGTAGCACAGAGAGAACGTGAAAGAAAGAAATAAAGAGTCTTCCTAAGGACAAAGGTCATAAAGAGCTTGTTTTTCTTTTTCGTGGTAGTTAAAAAGAAGGCTAGGTTAGGCTACAATTTTAAATATCCCCACCACCCCACATAATGTCCCCCTCCAGAACTCCTGTCTGCTTAGGAGACACCATTTAATAAAGGACGTTCCATTGTTTATACCTTTAGGGGGTGCAGTGATTGTCTTCCATCATTTTGACAAGCATGACTGAACACACAACATGACCAGAGATCCACCCATTACGACCTGCAAATTCCAATAAGCAAAAGAATTTCGAGATTCACGTCTTCTTTGGAAGCACCGCAGGTTATTAACTTCTATTATGAACTATGTGGGATGAGAGAAAAGTTCAGAGTTCACATGCTTGAGGATATTTGTCCCCCACCTCCCCTTTGTAAGAAAAAAGAGAAGTTACCTGGCATTGAGTTCTGTCTAGCAAACAAATTCCAAGTTCTACAAGGTCATTCAGTTTATCAGAATCCACCAGAGCTGCCCCCCCCCCCCCCCCCTTACCCCAGAGACACACACATACTTGACACATACAAGCACACACACACATACACACACGAACACAGACCCCAAAATGGCCCCGTGGCTGGTCAGGAATAGGTCGACGTGTGACAGGCTTTGTTCTCCCTGTGGATTGTTAAATCTAAGTCAAACAAAACAGAATAAGGGGAATGCTTTGACTTCCCCATGCACTAACCCCTCCCCAACACACACACACACACACACACATAAATCCACAGTGTGTGAGCTGTGCGTGGCCCACAGCAGATAGGTGCAACCATGAGGCCTGGAATATCCTGGCTGTGGTGAGCAGCACAGAGGGCGGAGAGGGGAAAGTCCCATCAGCCTCTGCACCGCCACACTGCCATGCTGAATGGTGGCAGCTGTGGCTGCGGCACTTACTCACACACACTCACACACACACGGACGGGCACACATGCACTGCACACACGAGGCCCCATGTGTTGTCTACTGAGCTGCCTGTTTTGAAAACATCTCTTTCTCTCTCATTCTATCAGTCTTTTTCGCTTGCCCTCACACCATCCCTCTTTTCCACATGTGCTCTGTCCTTATGACTAGCTGCTGAAGGGCAGATGGCAGCAGGCTAGGCTATCAGTCGCCCCCCCCCCCCCCCCCCCCACCCCACCCCACCCCCTCCAAAAGAAAAACCTCTCTCTCTGTCTCTCACACACACACACACCAATCCTAATCAGACACAGGGCTCTCAGAGTTCAGAAGGGAACCTGAGGAAGTATAAGCGTGGAACGAGTCATCTGCTGATCTGAGCATGCTCAGTAGAGGTGTGCAGTAGAGAGGAGAAAAGGGGGTGGGGGGTGCACTCCCATCTGCTGATGCACAGAGATGCCCCCTGGGCCCTTTTCCATTCAGTCTAGTGAGCAGCCAGATCGATTTACACTGCACTCTCACACACACACACATGCAGTCTCTCTCTGCACACACACACATGCATGCACAATCGTGCACACACACACACACACACACACACACGCATACAGACATGCACAGTCATATGCAAAATCATTCTGACACACCCTCCATGAGTCTTGCAGGATCTCCCCGACCACATTCTGCTCGCACAAACGGGCCTATAGATATGCACTGAAGACTGAACAGCCTATGGCCTACATTTGCACATGGCCACATAAATAAACACACACACACACAGACACACACACGCACAGACTCATGCAGACCGAAGGCGGATGAGTAGCATGGTGACTTGTTAGTAATGAAAAGCACTTCCCCTCTCTCGCCCTGCTGACCCTTCTCAGAGGTATTTAAAGGGTAAGTCTGCAGCTGGCAATAAAACTGAAAGTACTGGCTGTTTGTAACTACGTGCGTACATGTGTGTGTGGGTGCGTGGGTGGATGTGTGATTGTGTGGTGGCGAGCTAGAGAATAACATTACGGTTTTTGTGTGTGTGTGTGTACTGTATGCTTGTGTCTTTGAGCATGTAAACGCTCTTCTGAGTAAAGAGCATTCGTGATGATAACAAAACTGTTTGTGTGTATGAGTGTGCATGTTTTTTTTTTGTCTTAGGGTGATGTTACACAAAAAGGTCACCGTAGCACGTGGTGTGTGTATGTGTGTGTCTGTGTGTGTTTCTCTTGTGTATGCGTAAGTGCCTTAATGTGAGTGAGGGAAATGATGTGTGTGAGTGCAGTGTATAAATGTGTGTCTGTGATCCACTCCTCTGAAACTACACGGCAGTCACACGCCTGCACCACATCCCCCCGCTGTTTATTTATATACCCGCTGCAAGGTGAAACCCACAGTCAAGATGGCGCGCAAACGAGGTCATCGTGCCAAGAGCTCACACGCACAGCACAACACAACACAGTGCACACAACACAGTACACACACACACACACAGCAGGCTTGAAACGTATGTTTCTAGTGCATTCTGGCAGTTTTTGTCTGGGCACCTTAAATTGCCTCCCTGTGTAGCATGTGTGTGTGTGCCATCACAATGTCTGGTAGTCAATGTGGATAATTTGTTCAGTACTTTGGAGGTAGTGTGTGTGTGTGTATGTGTGTGTGCTGGGTAGGTCGATACCGCCTTGCCAAACAACAACATCCCAAAGCCTCAGTGGCCCCATCCTCGTCTTTGTCACTGTTTATCATTTATCATTCCAGGCTGTCAGCCTGTGAGAAGTTACCAAACAAGGGCATTTCCCTGAAAAGGACTTGACAGCGATAGAGCATCTCAAATGCGAACCTCGTGTTCAAACTGCTGGTCATGAATTATTTAAGATCACAACGTGTGCCCCCCCCACCTCGCTTTGATTGTTTAGCCCCTAATTGGATGTTTTATTTGCACGAGCACGTCTTGTGCCATCTAATATGGAAATGGGTCCTCTTTGATAATTGAAGGCGAAACGTTTTAATCAGCTCGGGCCACGAGAACCGGGTGTTCCGGAGCTGTAGAGAACACAAAGGCTGCCTGGCTACCTTAGAGGTAAAGTTACCTCTCTGAGGCGGCTTGAATGGCCCTCTCGTCGCTCATGGAGTGACTGGTAGTGGCCTCTCTGGTTGTTTGGAGGGCCTCGCATGGTGCATCGTGAGCTCTTGATGAGTCCAACTTAGTCACGGCACTGTCCCCTGACAGCTAGGGAAGAAAAAATACATGAAGTCTTGTCACGAGAGCATCATAAGTTAGCTTCCCATTCAATGTGACCTAAATTTGGAGAAAAATAACACCCCCCTCCCCCGCACACACATACACACACAGTTTTCACAGGAATATTTTTGGAGCAGTCTGGGGAGAGCAGCAGAGCAGGGGGTGGAGAAAACTGATAGCAACTAATAGCAAGGACAGAACTTCCATTAGGCTTGCTCTTTCTTTTGCTTTATCCCTCTCCCTCATCACACACACACACACACACGCATACAGCCTTGTCTTGTCCTTCTTAATGCCTTTTTATTGCTTTTCTGTCCTTTCTTGTCCTCTGTCCGTAGCAGTATTAGTACTTACGTGGATGTGCGTGCACTGAACTCTGGCTCCAGCCTACCAATGACTTCTCTTTTTTCTTTGCATAGGGTCCATCTAATGGCCTAATGCCATTCGCTCCAAGCTGCACTAATAGATATAATGACCACCATTATATACCATTTTGTTTGACCATATTTTTCTCGTCCATCTTCACAATGCTTTGACATGCTAATTGAAATATTGATTTACATTCAGTTCACATGGTTGTGTGCAACCAAACTGCTATCAGCTGCTATTCAAACAGGCAGTGGAAACATACATTACACGGTGAATTGTTTACTCTTTATAACACAATATTTCAGCATATAAAATGATTTTGCAAACAACATGTTAGTAAATATTAAAAACGAACGATTCTAAGACAGAGTGACCGGTAATAAAGGGAGATGATTAAAATAATATTTCATATTTCACAAAGTAAAGATTACAATGCTTTATATGGCAAATGCAAGTCAAAGTCTACAGATCACAATACAATGTTTACAAGAAACGCATAACAACAAGTAGTCCATTCAACACACTGATTACCTAAATGCGTGTCTGAACAAGTGTGTCTTCGGCTAGATTTTGACAAAGCCCACTGATGCCCACAGCAAAGCATTCCACGGGACAGGAGGTCTGAAGAGCACAATCATGAGAAGACTTGCAATGGGTGTGTGGGATAGGGTGTAGGTTTGAGTGTGTTACCTGTGGGAGAGTATGGAGATGGGGCCACACATGTTGGGGACTGGCCTAGCCACACAGTACTCTCTATGTATGTATTTGTTTACACACACAGCATTACTAATTCTGGGTGTTCCAAAGTGATTATCTATAT
This sequence comes from Limnothrissa miodon, assembly GCA_017657215.1. Classification (NCBI taxonomy): domain Eukaryota; kingdom Metazoa; phylum Chordata; class Actinopteri; order Clupeiformes; family Clupeidae; genus Limnothrissa; species Limnothrissa miodon. The sequence continues at coordinate 849,304 of JAGFZM010000019.1, forward strand.
GTCCACTTCTTTTAGAGTTGGTAACTCTTTGGGTTCTGCACTCTGTGAGGATGGGAGCTACGTGTGTGTGTGTGTGTGTGGTGTTTGCAAGCACTGATGGATGGCTGTAGAGATTAGTTTAACCTGACACTGTTTAAATGGCACAGAAGATTGAGCAGAGACGGGGATAAGATTGCACTGATTAGTGATATTTCTCCCCAGAGTGATGACTCGAGTCTGACGGACCAAAGCGCAGCTCTTCACAAATATCTCATCCATCAGCCAAATCCCTTCTGACCAAAGACTGCAATTACAAAAAAAAAAACAAAAAAAACGCGCAATGGAAAAAACGGCAAGAATATATGCTTCACTTTAGACAGAAATATGGCTGCTGCTGCTGTTTCTGTGGCGGTGAAACACAATGTTTGAGGCTTTTCATGAGTTTTGCCAAGGTTGCCGCTGTTGCTGCCGATGGCGAATCTCCCTGGAGAGGGCAGACTGTTCCAGGCAGGCAAGCAGGGGTTGGTTGTGTGGGCGGGCGACTGCCCAATGGAGCGGGGCTGAGTGGAACGTGTGATAGCCGACTGACGTCAGCTGTAGCGGGTTAAGAGCAGGGGAGCCCCTCAGGCAAACAGACCCCTGAGAACGCCTGAGCGCTCTCACTCTCTCTCTCTCATTTCCATGTGAGGTAAAAGTGCAAAACTTCCAGATCCTCCTGCACTGTCTGCAGGCCCCTTCTCTCTTTTCCAAACACAGCATGGATGAACTTCACCAGAGACCACAGAGGAAACCAGGTTATAATTATAATGCAGTTCTGTTGCCCAGCAGATTCTTCGCGTTGGTCAACATATTTACATACAAACATGCATAATGCAATAATTATCTACTGTGCAATGTAATTTTTTGATTACACACTGTATACTTAATGTATATATATACTATTTTATACACGCACACATGAAATATACAGTGTGGTACAAGGTATAAAACTATAACAGATTTCCCTACTTGACGACAACATCAACAACAACAGGATAACAGAGGGATGGTAGTAGACAGCTTTCAACTTTTAAATTACCAGCTCCATTTTGTGTTTTGCGGCAGCCTCAGCCCAACACGGACAGCCCTGCTCATGACAGCGTGAGTGCATGATTGCATGCATATAAGCGCAATTTGCAATGCTCCCCAGTCGTCGCCGGCTCCAGAGTGCTGTTTCATGCCTTAGCCTGCAGAGACGGCAAAGACGGGGCGAGAGTTTTAATTTGCCGCAGCGAGGCCAGACCCGTCTGTGCATACCAATGAAGATGACGCTTTCCACTCTCACGCTCAGTCTTGCACTCAAGGCCGACTAGCAGGAGCAGAAAAAAATAATGAGAAAAAAAACATGCCCTCACTTCAACTTAACTTAAGAATGAGTCAGTGAAGAAGTACTCCCAACCTCATGCGAACATCCCCCTCCCCTTCCAAAGACACACAAACACACACACTCTCTCTCTCTTTTTCCTCCAAATAACAAGCCAACGTGTGCTCACATCTTAAGGTCATATGCTATCTGTGTAGCAACAGATGGTAAAAAGCTTTCTGAAATGAAACTGCATTGCTAATGAAACCAAACACTGGTGGGCTATTGGGTCCATATCGACTGGGTGAGACGCTGTGTGCTTGCAATCAAACACACTCCCTTCAACTTCTTTTCAACTTTGTTTCAGTCCCTGGACCTTAAGGATGAGGCGGTGTCTGGAAAAATGAACGGAAAGGCAAGTATATATGCATGAGTGTGTGTGTATGTGTGTGTGTTTGCATCAAAAGGGAGGGTTCACAGAGAGCCACAGAGAAGGAAGGGAAGTGTGTGTCTGTGAGAATGTATGTGCGTGTGTGTGTGTCTGTGTATGTGTGAATGTGCGTGTGTGTTCCAGCAGAAACAGAAAGGTCACAGTTTAAGCTGATAAATCAGAAGGCCGTCCGGGTCTGCTCCCAGGCCCGGTCAGTCAGCTGATGCCTGCAGCTGTGTTGGGAACATCAATTTAAGCCTTGTTCAGCTTCTCCTCCCCCTTCCCTCTCTTACGCCAGCCCCCACACTTCCTTCATTCCTCCCCCCCTCCACCCCCCCTGCTGATTTATGAAAGTAGGGCATCGGCCCATGACTGCTGCATCAAAGCACATGGCTGGAGACTCCGGTTGCAGCAGAGGCAGAGGCACTGTGGGGCTCTGTTTACATCAGAGCCCAGCTCAGCCCAGCCCGGAGAGGCCCAGACGACAGCACCGCATTGCACAATCGCCAGCAGGCAAGCACAGTTATATAAAGCCTGGAATCTGTTTGCATTTTCATTGTTACCGAGCGAGTAACACTTGGCTTGTTTTTTTTTCTTGCTTCTTTCTTTCTTCCTTTTTTTCCTCTTTCTCTCTACATCCTCCCCCTCCCCTCTCATTTATACTTCTTCAGGCACACCAAGGCCAATGGCGAGATCGCTTGCAAACACAGATAGATTTGTAGCCTCTCATGTGACGATTGCTCTCCTATTTAGCCAAGCAAACTGGCAGTCTCTGTTTGGTTTCGACCGCACTGTTGCTGCCTCTCTTTTCCTTTGGTCTGGCGTCAGCAGGCCACACACACAACCCCCCACTCTGCCCTACCCCCTTCACTGAAACTAGAAGTCAAACTGTTCTTTTTCGGCTGGAGGGGCCATGAGTGTGCAGATTGTGTTACTTGCTCGGCCTGAGTTGGCAGGCGTTTTTTGAGGACAGACAGGTCTTAATAAGCAAACGCAGAGCTATTTGTTGGCAGCAACCTTCAATTCACAAATATTATTCAGTTATGCATGAATAAAACCAGATTGGATTCCATGACTAAGTCAAGGAGTGTGTATGTTTGGGGTGCAAATTTAGCTGGTCTTGGCGCAAAGCAGAGAATGACAATGTGCCGTTGAGGTGAAGCTGTTCCACCTCAAGCTTTGGAATTAGTTGAGTCAGCAAAAACAGCTGTGGAAAACAACAGATAAGACTTTTTTTGGCAAACACAAAGGCTAACTGAGGCACTAGTCATATTGATTGCAATGTCTTACACTGATGGTTAACACAGCATGAATGGTGACAAAGTCAGACACGTCACCAAGCTGAATAACCCATTGTTTTGAAGCATTCTTGGACAGACACAGTGCATTGTCAAATAAGACATGGACATTTTTAAAAACATGACAGTTACTAAGTATGCAAGACATATTTAAATGCATTACCTTCCTGAGTTCATGAAATATCTGTAAGAAATCATAACTACAAACTCAAAGGTGTTTTGAACTGAGTATGTGTTAGAATTTTCTTGCTCTTTTAACAATGTTATCTTAACCATAACCCTAACCCCGACTTGCTCAAACAAAATTCCATTTGTAGGCAGAGTGCAAAGATGCATTATCACATTGACATTTCAACAACCTGACCACAAGATGCATTACTCAAGTTCACTTAAGACCTATGAGCAAACATACTTTTTGGGTCACCGTTGATCATTGATGCTGAGGAGCCTAAAGAGCCAGAGAAGTCTTTCCTGGTCAGGTTAAAGGTCACACAGGGCCCCCAGCAATCTGTCCAGCCAGATGTCATCACAATATTAGCTTTAGCTCCACTGTCAAGCAGGGGAAAATGGTCAGCATTGTAATGGGCTGATGCTATTTGTTAGCAATCTCCTAGCGTTTGGCATGCAGCGCGTTGTTGTCATTCTGGCGGTGTTTGTTTGTCAGCCTTCATCCAAACTGAACTAGACCAGAGGGTCTTTGTGCTCCGCCTGCAATGATTAACATTCTGAGCCACGCAGAAGAGAAGAGAAATGAGAAGATCAAAGAAGCCTTCAATCCTCTGCCTTCCATAAATGTATTCTTGCCTGCAGGAAGGCTTTCTTGTTGTTGTTTTTCTCTCTTTCTTTTTTTTTGGACATCTCGCACACTCAGCGTACATGTCAAAAATCTGGGCTTACTCTATGTACGCACACACACACACACACACATGTGCACGCGCACACACCACTGCCTCTCCACCTCTGATTGGACTGGGCTCATAACTCTGTGTGGTTACTTGGCAACGTGCTTCCAGTCAGGATAGCTGAGTTACCCTGACGACACACAGCATGCATACTGAGCAATAGATAGTCTCTCTCTTATTCTCAACATCTAAATGTTTAAAACCACACTGATAAAAAAAAACTTTTTTGGGAGCTCTCTCTAAAGTAACTGAAAAGCTTGAAAAAAGGGCAGGTAAGGTGCCGAAGTTAAAATCCTATGCCCATTAAAAACTCCGGGGGCATTGCAGCCATGAGGGGTTAGTTAAATCCACCAGTATAGTGTAGTGGTATATTATGGTTTATGATTAAATGGTAATAAATTATGTTAGCATCCTTTTCAAGGTAACTACAGGACTACAGCAGGGAAGCTACATAAGTCACAGTCCGCATTCTGGGCAAGGAGAAAGGCTTGTACACACAATTGCTGCACAGTTGAATCCAGGTTGATGTAGCCTCTGAGGGAGCTGGATTTGCTAAAAAAAAAAAAAAAAGAAGAACATCTCTGCTCCTCATGCCGCTTGGCTGCTCTGTTGTGGTAGTCATGGCGACGCAAGTCCCATCAGTGGATAGATCAATAGGCTCCATATTGAATGAGGCACCGGGCCACTCTGTTTCCAGTCCACGTCTCTCCTGCTCGACTCAGGCCCTATCAATTATTCACACACACACACACACACCCCTTCTGCCCACAACGCCTAGCTAGCCTGAAACACTGCCAGGGTGGGGTGGCGCTGCCATAGATTCCTGTCTGACAAACTCAATGCTTAGGTATGAGCACATTAAACACAAGGATAAAGTCCGAGCCACGGTGGGTTGGAGGCTGGTCCCCACCATTTCTCACACGCTGAGCAATTCATTTTGGTTCAGTTCAAGTGCATTGGTGAGTAATGAGAGATTCACAGTCATAAAGCAGGCTGCCTCGCCACCCCCATGTGGGAAGAGACAGAGGGTGGAGTGACCACAACGGGTTGCAAGGCATTCTGGGAGAAGGACCGCATAATGCAAAACAAGAGAGTCTCTTGGTGAGGTCAATTCCTAACCACCTCCCTCTCTCTCTCTCTTTCTCGTGTCTAACTGGTTCTTTAATCACTGGAGAGACAAGGTGCCAGGGAGGTGGGGTGATCAATGTGGTAGTGCATGATCAGAACTGATCAATAATACATTACTGGACCTGGAATGTTAAAGGTCGTCAGGTTTAGGGACTGGAAAGTGATGTGTTGTACGGACCTCTCATTTGCACAATGTTATATTTTGAACAGGGATTATCTCCACAATGGAAGAAGTGAAATGCTGACTCTCCACCATATAGTCCATGGGCCTATGCAGAAAAAGAAAAAAAAAACAAGACAAGACAACCAGGCTCACTGACAAACAGGCAAGGCAGAAACAAAGAGTGCAAGCGAGAGAGAGAGAGTGAGAGAGAGAGAGAGAGAGAGAGAGAGAGAGAGAGAGAGAGAGAGAG
>JAGFZM010000019.1:854805-931919 GCA_017657215.1 Limnothrissa miodon
AGAGAGAGAGAGAGAGAGAGAGAGAGAGAGAGAGAGAGAGAGAGAGAAAGAAAAACAAAGAACATGTGATTAGAAGACTGAAATGGTGCTGAATATATGATGTCATCCTGGGCAGCTCATCTCCGAGGAATTACATCACTGGCTCATTTCACTTGGCCTCCCTCAAAGCTGGGAAAGCTCTTAAAAGATGACAAGCTGCTGGTCTGGGAAGCCACACAGAGAGATAGCGGGAGAGAGAAAAAAGGTAGAGGGAGAGAGAGAGAAAGAGGGAAGAGTAAGAGAGAGGGTGTGGGCACATATTCTCTGCACGTAGCCATGGCAGTGGAAAGAGGTTGTGGGGTTTCATAGCGATTATTTGGCCACAACCACATGCTTGATTCCTTTTTTCCTTTCCCCAACCCCTGCAGAAGATTAACTCCTATCCCACGACCGCCCGCCCGCCTGCCTGCTCACCCACTCGCCCACCCTCCTGCCACTTTTATTTCATGGCCCTAAGAGGCTTGGGAGCCTTATGCAGGTCTCGTGTTTGTTTCCGCTGGATTCTGCAGACCCTGCCCCCAACACCACAAACACTTCCTTCCTCAACACTCTCAGTCTTCGCAAAAACCTGAAATGCCCATTGTGGCCACGATAATAAAGCTGTTTTATTATTACTCTGTGCATTTTCATTTCCATTTGAAGAGTGACAGGGTTCAACTTTAAAAAAAAGAGCAAAAACAAGTCGTCTTATTAAGGCTGCTGACGATTCACAATGGCTACGATGCTTTTCGCCGGGGAGTCACAATGAGATGCTGACCAAGATAATGCTGTGTTTCCAAGCCAGGGTTCTCTGTGAATGCAAATGGGGTTTGGTCATATGCAGTCATGTTGCCAAGGGATCAAAAGTGCAACGTCAGACCTCCCACCCTCAGCCCCTCTACTCTCGGCTCTCCTCTTTGACGGGCGAGCAACAACAAGCTAATTACGGGAAACCAAATTTCATTTTTAAGCCTCTGAGCCCCCGGTGTTAAAGAGAGACATCAAAAGGCTTTTTATATGCAAATGCATTCTGTGCTATAGTTTTGGAAATGAACAGTCCATGTCACGATCTGGCAACATAATTATCATTAGGCAGGGTGTTGCAGATGTCTCGATGATAATGAAGGTGAAATGCAAGGTGGGTGCAAATGAATTTGCGCCCCTGGACTATCAATATGGAACATTTGTTGTTGTTACCCACACAAGGTCTTTCAAGCCACAACACACACACACACATACACACACATAAATCCTTTATAATGTTCCTCTACAAAAATAAAATAAGCCCATCCATTCAAAATCCAGTGAGCAGAATCTTGTGACATTTAAAAAGGACAGAAAACATATGCCTAGTATTGCATGTCTGAGCACGATTGCATTGTGTCTGTGTGTATATGTGTGTGCTTGCCTGTGATTCATGAGGGCATCAAAGGTTCATCCAGGGGGTCACCCGGCGGTGATAAGGGACCCATCATCTGGTGTTGCACATCTGCGGACCCTGTAGCACGCACAGCCAGATTGGAGCTGCGCTTGATGAAATTTACAGGCCAAAACGTGGGCCTCTCAATTCACGCAGATTAATTTGAGATGCACACACAATACAGAGCCATACCCGGTCACGAGGGGTTAATGAGAGCTTAGTGCCCTCGACGCTGAATTGCCTACAAGGGCCGCTTGGGATTGTGGCGCATCGGCATAATCCGGCTGTGTTCCTATCTGTGGTTTACAGGTCGCACGCAAACATCAGGTTCCTATGTGCACAGGTTGGCAAGGTCCCTTGACAGACCTCTGCCTCAGGGGGGCCTACTGCTGCTGCTGCTCAGAATAGCAGGACTGTTTTCTGTGCCATCAAAACTGGGCATCTTACTCTACATCTGAAAGAGTGATAAAGTATATGTGACGTATGTGTGTGTGTGTGTGTGTGTGTGAGAGAGAGAGAGAGTGTGTGTGTGTGCGTGTGTGTAAAGACAGGAAAAAAGAAAGAGGAAGGTGACCTGAGAGTGGAAGATCATCTGACATGATAATGTTCTACTACAAAACCTGCACCCAATTTTCACAGCAAATTACTGCAGTACAAGGCAGGTCTTAGAACTAGGTACTTTACTAAAATGAAGAAGAGTTATGGCATATTTTATTATTTATGCCCTCGACACTGTGATTTCATGGATTTGTTGGCAGAGCTTTAAGTTTCCTATGCTATTAATTGTGGAATGACATCAAAGAAAAGTTTATGTATTTGTACTTCAAGGAAGTGTGTGTATGAGTGAGTGAGTGTGTGTGTTTATGTGTTAAAGGATAATCCATTGCGTGTGTGTGTGTGTGTGTAAAAAACAGGTTCTATGTCGGTGTGCATCAGTAGATAAAGAGCTCCCCTCCAAGGTCTTTTTGGGGCTCTATACCCTTCTAATAATAATAAATAAATAATAAACTCTATAAACAAAATGTTATCACAAAAGTAAATATAAAATCAATCTCAAAGAGAGACTATTTAAAGTCATAGTCTCTCTATTACCTACATATGGTTGTTTCATAAGCTTACAGTATATAATTCATGCAAGACATTTCAGACCTACAGTAGACATTTCAGAACTACTGTAGTTTAACCACATGACTAATAGATGACACTGAGGTTTGTTGATGTTACATATGAAGTACAGCGTGTCCTTCAGAAAAAGAACATGAACCCTAGCAGCTTTGAAGTTTATCTGGAAAGAGTGCAGAACGTAGGCAGTGCTGGAAACAACTTCTTCTATTGCCTCCACACACACACACACACACACACACACGTCCTCACTCACTACCTAAAATTAGAGCTCTGCTCAGCAAGCAGTGCTTGCAGGGGGAAATGGATGAGGCATGCTATTGTGTGTCTGCCAAGTTGTCTTTTTTCCCCCCTCATCCTTTTCTCAGAATAAAAAAAGGTGCCTACACAATATGGCCTACCCTGGAACACTGTATCTGACTGATAGGCCATTGAATAAAGTGTGGGCTAAATTCAAAAATAAAACAAAGTAGCACAGACATGCACGGAGAAAGAAAACCCATCTGCTCGCCCACCTCCACTTTGGCTTTTGAGCGGTGGACAGAGAGGAAAAACAACATTCTCTCTCTTCTGGAGGGTATGACATGCTTGCTCCTTAAGCAAGAATTGGGGAGACTGGTAAGTGTGTATTTTATCTGTAACGCAGCAGAGGGAAGAAAGGAGTAATTTGGACCTTGTGAGTGACTTTAACAAGAGAAAGAAAAAGAGAAAGCGAAACAGAAATTTGCATGATCCTGCTAACCTGCCCTCTTGATACACAAATAAATAAATACACAATTACAAACACACACACACACACACACACACACACACACACAGGCACGACCTGAATGTGCTAGAACATTCACACATTTCCTAAAGCCATCAACTTGAAGTCTCCTGCTTGTGCTGAGCCAGGGAGACAGCAAGAAACGTGTGTGTGTGTGTGCGTGATGGCCTAACTGTGCCCTGCCCATCAGCAGTCAGTCGGGCTCCATTAGCATGCATTCCCACATGTGGAAATGAGAAGAGGCTCAGTCTCCTGGCCCATCAGGTTACAGGCCCGAGTCTTCAGCTTGTTTTTCATCTCCCCTGGTGACTACAGCAGGCCCATGGGTCTGTGTGTGTGTGTGTTTGTGTGTATAAATATGCATGGGTGTGCCAATCAACCAACCCCACAATGCCTTGGCATGGCTGCCGAGGCACGGCCACACCTCCTACCCCACAACCCACCCCACCCCACCCTCCACCACCCCTCCCTCCTTTCCCGAAACCACAACGCCCGCATTCATCTGCTAACAATCATCCATTCATGCTTCCAACAGGCCTCCATCTCACCCTGGTCACCCAAGTCTCACTGCCTCAATGGAGGCCCGCAACCCGACACCACCGATCTGGGGCCGAGGCCTCCCTCTGTCACATGCTCCCCGGAGTCTTTCACTCACGGACACACACACACACACACACACAGCCGACGAGAGAGAGAGAAGGATCCATTTTCCAGCAGAGCACCCTTCTATCCTGTCCACCCTGCCGACTTAGGTGAGAGAGAAAGAAAGAGAGAGAGCAAAAGAAAGAAAGAGGGAGAAAGAGAGAGAGAGAGGAGGATGACCCTGACTGAGAGGGGAGCATTCTAACAGGCTGGGTGGAATCTGAAACCTTCCCCCTGTACAGTGTACGGCCATTATCCACGTCCAGACCGTTTTCAACGTGGTGGGCCATTATGAGGCAAATGAGAGGAACTCTGTGCACTAGGAGAGAGCCTGCACTGAATATGCATAGCTTCCTGCTGTTGCTATTCTTCCCTGGCATGCACAGGGGGAAACACTGAGAAATGTTTGATGGATACTATTTCTTTTTTTTTTTATCATTTTCTTCTGTCTATCCATCTTTCTCTCTCATCAGTTCTTTTGGTAACCCTCCCATTCCCTTCTTCCCATTTTTGGGCTATTTTGTTTACTGCCAGCGGCTGAGGCACACACACACACACACACACACACACACACACACACACACACACAGCATGGATAGCCCGGTACTGGCTCTGGCTCAATCTCATACAATATTTACATTTTTTTCCCCTGTCACTCAGCTCTGGCTGGCTCATCTGCTGGGCTCTTAGCTGGGGCTTGTACGTGCGCAGAGCCCCACAGAAGCAGGCAGAGTAGAAACAACACCCTGACTGATGGGGGCCAGGAAGGGGTGGGCTGAGGGATGGGCCGAGAGCCTCTGCAGGATAAAAATACAGTGCGGTTGCAGAGTGGCACAGAGGCCAAGGCTGTGTGTGTGTGTGTGTACGTGTGTGTGTGTGTGTGTGTGTACGTGCGTGCATGCATGCATGCATGAATGTGTGTCTGTGTATGGATGTCTGCGTGCATGTGTGGTTAAGTGTATAGACGGGTGGCAGAAGGGAGGGCTTTGTGAGTGTTTGTGTGTGAGTGTGTATGACAGTGTGTGTGCATGTGTGTGTGTGTGTAATGGATAATGCAGTGCAAGGGCGTGACAATGGGAAAACTCGCTGAGGCCGGGCCTCTCCATTAATCCCCACTGACACGTCTCCCGGGGGCCAGGATTTGTTACAAGTCAATGCTGGAGCCCTACAGTATGCAAAACAAGCTTGCCTGTCTGACGCATGATTTCAAAGCCAGCCGGAGTGCAAGCACGCAGCACAGCACAGCACAGCAAAGTAGAGCGCCGCCCCTTAGACAGACAGGAAGACAGCCATGAGAAAAACACACACCCACTCACACACACACAGACTGCCTATTTAACCCATTACTCACTCACATCCCCCCTTTCCAGTGCCTTTTCTCAAACCCTAAGGAGAAGAGCAAATTACAGGAAAAGAGAGAAAAAGAGAGTGAGAAAGAAAGAAAGAAAGAGAGAGAGAAAGAGAGAGAGAGGCAGGGAGTTTCAGTCCAGACAGACGATACTTGATGGGTGATGACAGGGAACAAACGATGAACTTCATTTCATCTGTCTGTTCACAGGCAAGAAATGTGGGGGGTGTAAGAGAAAAAAAACACATTTTAACTCCAATCCTCCAGGCATCATTTTTCCCCCTTGTCTGTCTGTGTGTGCGTGTGTGTATGTGTGTGCATGCCTGTGTAAGAAAAACAGCATCTGCTCTGGCGCATGCTTTAATGCCTTGGTTTTGTTACGACACATTACTGTACATCTGTAAAGGCGCTAAGGGGGAGGCCAACTGGAGAAATAAATCACTTTGATTGCGACTCGTTGCTACGTGCCATTATTGTGGTAGTTGAAGTGAAATATTAGAGCTTTTATAATAATAGGTTTGTCTATCATATATCACAAAAAGACACAAAAAGTAGGTTACAGAAAATAACTGTAGTCCGCAGAGGCAGTCGAAGCCACACTCAGTGGCTGAATGTATAGTGATGGGAGAAAAGTGTGTGGTAGGGATGTTGTCAGTGTTGTTACAATAAGGTCTTTTTTGGGTGACGGTGATGAAACCAGCCCAGACTAGACAGACCAGAGCTGGCATTGGAAGGGTTAACTTCCCTTAGCAGAGGCTCAGTGACGAGCGAGAGGACTGCCAGTGGTGCATTACCTCTCGAGTGCTACCCAGAGCTGCCAGGATTTGGAGCCTGCTTTGCTTTGGATTCACGTGATTGGCTTCACTGCTGCACCCCCCCCCCCCCCCCCCCCCCACCACACCTCCAACCCCACACACCCACCCCCCCCCACCCCCCCCCAACACCCCACAACCACCCCCCCCCCCCCCCCCCCCCCCCCCCCAAAAAAAAAAACACATTCACTCAAAAACACACTCACACACACACACCCATTTCCAGCAACCCTCCCTCCTCCTCCACCCGCCTGTTTTTCCACCCATCCCCTCTTGGAGAGGGAAAATGGGTCATATGTATGGCAGTTAGTACTCTGAGCACGTATTGCTAGCTTTATTTTTAGGACGTGCCAGAGAATTTTTTTCCCTCTCATCCTCACCCCAACATCACATCACACCCCCCCACCCCCCCAACCCAACTCCCTCTCTCTCTCTTTCACACACGATCCACGATGCATGACACGGGGCTTAAGTTTGCCTGCGTAATTAAATCCCTCCACTGCAGCAGCAGAGGGCAGCCGTTATTATTAGGACTGCTTTGACATGGCTCGTATTTCCTCTATCTCTCTCTCTCCCTCCCTCCCTCTGTAGGCATGACAGTGCCTTTTGGTTTATTTGAACTCCCTGTGCGTCCCCGGCCCCCGAGTACCAGGCTTGCCGTTCACTAAGCTCGTCGTCCCTCTGCCCATGGCGGCTTCACCTTGGCTGACGCAGTCTACTGAGCACGCCGACGGTGGCTGGGCTGCTGACTTGGTGCCAAGAAAGGAGATTCAGAAGAGACTGGAGAGAGAGACAGAGAGAGATAGAGAGAAGAAAGGAAGGAAGAGAAAAGTACTCCAGCAGGAGCTATGTCTATGCTCAACACTCGACCAAGCTTGGACTTGTTTACTTTTTTCTCTTTCCCTTTAAACCCATTTGTGGTTGCTAGGTGGCAGATGTTCCTGCGGACTCAGGCTATTTATGTAGCCGTGGAAGGTTTTGTCCCAACCCAGTGATCAGTGAGGTTATTCCAAGCGGCTGCATTCCAGAGAGGGGGCCTGGGATATGGCTGGGGGTGGTGGTGTTGCTGTTGCTGAAACCCCGGCCTCCATTCTCTCTCTCTCTCTCCCTCACTCAATCTCTCTCTCACTAACTCTCTCTTCCTCCTGGCTCTCCAGTTTCATCCGCTCCATTGTTCTCTGCAAACGAGACAGGGCGAGCTCCCGCGATTTAACAGTTTGAAGCTCGAGAGCGTACTGCTTCACATGACACACCGGCTTTGCCAAACAAACAGGCCCATGGCCTCTCTCCTCATGCTGTGAGGACAGCCAAGCCATGCTCACGATCTTTGAAAACACTATGAGGGCCCAAAAACATTGTACACTAATGCCCTATACGACAAAATCCGAGCATTCCCTACCCTAAAATGTAGAGAACAGAGGTGATCGTTTACCATGCTGGCCTTTTGAAAGCATCATAGATTTCTGTCCTGTTGAGAAAGCATGAATGTTCTTTGCCTCGATAACTCTATAGACTTCACATTTTATAAAATCTGTTAGTAACAGAGAAGATTTGAGGCTGAAGGCAAGCATCTTGTTATCAAAGAGCCTGTTTGCCTATGGGACAAATTGACTGGAGCAACAGTGCCCCCTACTGAAAGCAACAAAAAACACCATCCCCACAAAAACAATGAATGACATGGATAATTTAGTTGTTTGCATGTTTTCTTACCTGACTCACATCTCTCATTGAAAACAATGATCCTCTGAGATGTCATCTGTTGCATTCATTATTCACAGTACAAATATGGTGGTGTGGGAAATGGAACAGAATACACCCATTTTCTCTTGTTAATAACGCCTTCTGTTAGGAGTCAAGTGAGTTCAAATTCAAATCAGCAACTGACACATGAGTCTGACTCAGAGTGTGTTACCAAGCATGGCTAATATAATGGCTCTCCTGTGGCCTCTCTCTGTCCTCAGTGGTGCCTGTCCACGGGCAATACCACTGTGCCACGGTTGGCGACTCATGCCAAAGGACTTTGATCAAGTCCACAGCATTCGTCAACGAGACAGTGTGAGTCCAACACCCTACAGCAATGACTGTGCCCTGAACTCTCTGATTCTGTGTGTGTGGATCATCCCACCCCAGCTGCACACACACGCACACACACGCACACACACACAAACACCATCCCTATGTTTATCTTGTCACTGAGAGGACTTTGAGGCTAATTTAAATGTCTCATTTAGAAGAGGTTTAGCCAGGAAAGGAATGAGAGGTGAGCAGGAGGCAGAGAAAGAGAAGGAGGAAGAGGTAGAGAGAGAGAGAGAGAGAGAGAGAGAGAGAGAGAGAGCTGTCTCTTTGGGGAGCTGAGCAGGCAGAGCCAGTTGCCTTCTGTGACCCCTTCTGGACAGAGTGTGACTGTGTGCTTGGAGTTGGCAGCTGGGGAGGGAGGGACTGGGGTGTGCAGGATGTTTATTTACCAAGGAAACAGGCAGCCGTGCATGCAAACACACACACGCACGCATGCAGTGTTTTTGTACAGATGCACATGCCAACAGCTCCAACCAAAGCTCCAGGCTCCTGTTCCAGCCCGATTCCAAGCTCAGTCACTGGCATTCTCCACGGCCCCTTTTCAGACCACATACACACACACACACATACATGCACAAAGCAACGCGGTAATATACACACATACACATAAGGTCTCTGTGCAGTCGTTTGTGGCATTTTCCACACATTCCATCCAAATGAAGAGAGAGAGCAAGAGTGAGTAGAGGTGAGCGAAAGAGAAAGAAAACAGCCCTGGTATGAGTATGTGAGTTCATGGAAAATACAGTCTGTCATTTCATTTTGACAGGACATTCTGGGCCGCAGTTCAGTTTTCATATTTCATTCTTATTGTTGGGTAGGATTTTCCAGTTCCTCCCGCCTGGTATCCCAAAAAGCCCAGCTGCCGCTGCCAAAGCTCAGTAGTCATTAAAGAAAGGATGGATGAAAATAATTAGACCTTGGCATCCAATATACAAGCTCTCAGGCCAGCAAACAGAGTATGTTACTCTCATAACACTTCCTAGGGGAGCACAATAATTCCCTTTGTCCATCTGACATACATATATTCCCTTTGGACCCACACAGAAAAGGATGCCACTGGTAGCGGCAGGTAAACTTGGGAGCTTCTCAAACATTCAGCTCTGATCCAAGAGCCTGCTGTCAAGCTTCAGTAACCAACAACAACAAACCTGCACTCCACTCTTAAGGGATTCCATGCTGTTGTTATGGTGACCATAATCATTTTTTCTCTCTCTTTGCTTAGATGGAGAGCGATACACTGCAGAAGTACTCCTGTGGGTGTGATAGGAGACAAGGAAGGGGAGGGGGGCCCAAATGCTGACTCATCACATTTTATTGACAGTGACCCAGAAAAATAACCGTGGCTGCTGAAATATTCATGTTTTGTCTGGCAGACACATGGGCCAGTCAATTTACAGTCAAGAGACGTGCCTTTGAGGTAGTGTTCTCAGAAACGCCAAGGTAGTTTTTAACGCTTTTACCCATCTCACAGGCACCTTTCGTGTGCAGGCATGAAGCCAACACACATACTGTACATCAAAGTTTTACTGCACGTATGCAGAGGTAGGAATGTGAAGCCTACAAAAAAAAGAGCTTAATCTGGTTAAAGCTACATTGTACCTGACCCCTGTGTTAAAACATTTCTTTACTGCTTTGTGCTGGTAAGTATTAAATATGTCCTTGGTGTCTGACACCATATCCATGATGTGAAGTTGAGACTAAGGAAGCATCCATCCTTGGACCCAGGACAAACACATTTCAATAGCGGCTTGAGCACTGGCTTGAACTTCTGAGGTGTCTTGTTGTGTGGCAATTTAATCTGTGTGTGCACCATGTCTGCCTGTTCTCAGGTCTGCTAGGAAACCGATTTTCCATAATACCGCACTTCGCCACATTTCATTCCCGTCTGCTGTCCCCCAGGGCCATCTGGCATACGCCGTGCCAGGCTGAAGGTCTCAAATGTCAGGCCGTCAGCTCTTATGTAACTAGTGTGTCCTCCAAAATTTAAACAACTAGGCTGTGCTAGTCTAGCACAAAAAACACCTTACGTGAACTGATATTCCATCTCTGACCCAGTGATAGCGGCCCCTACTGTGGCTCTGTGTTAGCACAAATGGCACAGTTTTTGTGCCACGCCACAGACCATGCCCCAAGCTCTGCTAGGCCTATCTTATTTCCTCACCACAACCCCAGTCTCTCTCTCTCTCTGTGTGTCTTTGTGGGTATATGGAAAAGAGGGAAAGTGAGAGTTTGTGTCTATGTGCAATTACCTCCGAGCTGTTTGTCCGTCTGGAAGGCTTAGCAGAGTCCCACTCTGAACTGGGCCAGCAGGTCATTGGAGGACACAGGGGGAACACAGTGCAGTGCCAAACATTACTGATGATCCTCAAACTCCCTGTAGGTGTGCACAGAAGGAGCAAAAGAACACGAAAAGAAACGGCACTATTAGGAAATCCCTGCACCAATGTGAATATGAATTGGTACAGATGCAGACAGATGGCAAACAGCGATCTTCTGCAGTAAGTTCGCCCTGCAAAGACCTTTTTCCACCGCGCGGAGCTTTAACCATAGCCAAACCAAGTGTAATGGGGGCGAGTTACCGCCACGGCACTGTCGACAATGCCATTCCAGGAAAGTCTGAGTGCAACTGGCCTGGAAGGCTTGTGGCTGGATTCCCCCCCCCCTCATCCCTCATCGGGTTCATGCTGAGCGGGGCTCTGCTCTGCACCACCCCTATGCCAAGTACGTGTTAACGCTCCAAAATACATTTTAGCCAGCCTTCTGCCCACTCAAGATAAGCCTTGAGTTCCGAAGATTTTCAGTAGGTTGAGGCAAATGTCCTAATTCTTAATAGCCTACACGATCATGTTTGGGAACCATGTGAACTCAGTAAGGTACTCCTGGAATGGATTAGGAAGAAAAACCTGAAACACACGAAAATATAAATCGTATTAATATAAATCATTCTGCAGTTTTACAGCACATCTTCGTTAATATAGTTGCTCGTGCATGATAGTGTATGGTGGTATACTCTAATAATAGCCAAAATCTGCGATTTAACTGCAGTTTCGTTTCGGGCACATGTAAATCTCATTACAGGAAACTGATACTTGCCCTATACGAAAAGCAGCCTCGATCGGTAAATACTTTTCATTTATAAGTAGTTCACCACAAAATCCATCTTCTTCACATCTTCCTTACAAGACGGAAAGCTAGCGTGAGGTGCTGCTGCCATCCAGTGGTGGTTTGCTTTCCTCGAAACGAAAGCCTGCATATCTGCTTCGTTTTACGTGGGTTGTCAAATTACGTATAACCAGTATAACCAGTAGTCAGCAGTCTTTAAGTTTTCTTAACACCACTCAGGTAGGTCTATGTCGTCAGGCTGTTGAAATTCATAATATGTATATGTGTTGTCTCTGCATGCTGCACCTTAAATGCCATTTCATTTAACATGTTAGCCGGTTGGAAAACTGTAGGACCCATGACCAGTCAACTGACTGTAAGAACCACTGTTAGACAACCTGAAACTGAAGTGAGCTGACAGCATTTAGTGTAAAATGAGGAAAAAATTACTCAATTTACCCTGACCAATGCAATTTATTGGGATTGTGGACATAGTTGTAATGTCTGAAAAAGTATTACAAAATAAAATTTTCAGTAGCCTAGCCTCTAACTGTGACTAACTTTGGGCATTATTCCATATATTATGAGTCCATCTATAAATACAATATTATAGGTTGAGTGATTGTGTACATTTTATGTACAAAAAAGGAGGGATCTTGCAAAAATCTTAATCACAACAAATGCAAATGACTACACACCAAAAACAAAGGAAAAAAAAAAAGACGAAAGATAAACATGATTACATGTACATAGAAAAATCTCCAGAACTCTGATCATGTCAGAACAGCCTCTTGGTCTTCAAGCACTGAAGCATCGGTCACCAGTGCCGCAAAACAAATGGAAACAGGATGAAGGGCAAGGTCGTGATCATCCATCTTTTTTCAGCCCAGTGCCCCCCCACACACACACACACACAGACAGACAGACACACACACACCTCTCTCACTCAATATCATCTTCTGCCAGACTTTGAGCGCTCACTATTCGCTGCAATAGGAAGAGAGAAGAGAAAATGACTGTTAGATTCTCATTCATGAATAAGAGGTCCACAAAAATGGCAGCAGCATGTTCTGCTTAAGATGTTCTAGAGGTGAAATAGTTGAGAGCCACTGCAACAAGACCCTCCACTTTGGATAGTTCTAGTGTCAATCTAGCATTCTTGCTTGTCCCAAAGGCTACACATAGCATACGGGGGGTTTTGAAGAATGCAATAAACTCATTTTGGCCTAGTCATCAAATCTAACCGTTAACCTCCAAAATCATCCAGAAAACATAAAAGGCTTGGAGTCCTATACCACAACATTTGACACACTCACCTGACTAATGGTGGGGAGTTTGGTGAGGAGCATCTGGAAGACGGGGGGAGGCAGGGTTTGCTGCAGTACCTGCAGAAGCTGCTGTGGCTGTCCACAGACTGCAATGGCATTGGTCAGGTGATCTACACCCTTCTCATAATCACCTGAGGAGTGTGGGAAAATATCATTAGAAAAATACATTAGCCATTGACATCACCGGATGATTTATGATCTAAAAAAGTTTACAGTTGCACTATTCCACTGATATTATGGTGGTGGGCTGCAGAAATCTGGTAGTGAACACAAAAATATAAGACATTCAGCTTCTACCATCACAAAGCAAGGCTGATACAACAGATGTGCGTTGTCACCACAAGGCATCTGGTGTTACTGTCTGCACCCTAGGGCTTACCTTGTGCCAGTAGCTCCTCTCCAAGCTGGATTTCCTCCAGAAAGAACTTCTGCACAGCTTCAGCATCCTTCAAATCAGGCAGCTTGGAGAAGCAGACAGAATAGGGTTTAGTAATACCGACACATTCACGTCCCTGAGATCCTGGTGGGTAACGTTAAGATCATGCTAAGATTCACGCAGGTAACATGGCTGCTGTCAGTTTTACAACAGACTAATTATAACTAACCTTGGCAAGTCCCGTCTTCTCTTTTGTAACTTTTTTATTTTTCCTTCCTACATTCGGAAAGATTAGAAAATACAGATAATGCAACAATTAAAAATAATACACGTGTAGTCTGCAATATAAAAAATATGCGTACTAGCATCATAAAATAGAACTGAGAAGCAAATTTCCGGAATTTGTTCCAAGGTTACCCTGGCTTGATTCACAGTCCCAAAGATTCAGGTTACACCCCGAGTGACTTAAGTGGCTAATGTTACCGTAAGCATTCTGTCTACAGTCCCACACAAGTATACACACGTAAGCACAAGTAGGACAAACGGTCATGCTCTCATTTTTAAAACATAGTCTACACCTCCTTTGATGAAATATCGCCGAAGATAATACGTCTCCTAGCTAACGACAATTTAGAAAGTAGAGATAGCATAGCTTAGTTAGCACACGCTAACACTCACGTTCACGCAGTCTTTCTTTGAAGTTTGGATCACTCCGTCTTTTTCTGTCGAAATAAATACAGTACCCGATGAACAAGGCCCCGCAGACACCAGCCGCAAGTGTACTTGTCCTGCTGCCCATCATCTCCAACCAAAATTAGGAGGCTTATCAGCTTTAAACCGAATCACAATTTCATGCCAAGTACTGCAGCTTCCACGAAATACCACATGACAGAGAGAAACGCAGAAGGAAGGACCCATTCACTACGGCAGAAATATTTTTAGGTGTCCTTCCAAATGCCTGATTATTATAGCCAAATTCTATTTACAGTGACAACTTGGTGGAAATCAATTATCGAGCTTAACCATAGATAAATAATTTAAAATTCAATGCTAAATATTAGCCCTACCCGATACAAAGTAAAAAAAAAAAAAAAACAATAACAATTTATTTTCATAAGAAATGCTTTTCCAAATGCTATGATATGACAGTCAAAGAAGTTTTTTTAATGGTATTATTATTATTATTATTATTATTATTATTATTATTATTATTATGTCTATCCATCACTAAATAATAAACAATATTTTTTTCAGTCTGTCAATTGTCAAATTTCATTGTTGTACAAAAAAATCTGAAATTCAGTGTGGATTTAGGCCTATGAACAGTATCCTCAAACCAAATCTGTGGTTAGAGTTTTAGAATATTTTACAGTAGTTCGTTTATACAGTCTGTATACTGTGTCCAGTAGCCTAAACTGCCACTTGCTTCAGTGAAAATGCACAACCACTGAATCAGTCATGTTGTACAGTTATAGCCCTTTAGTGTTTCATATTAATCATTGGCTACAGACTAAAATAGTGAGCTGAAAAATAATCTATTAAACAATTCCAGTGTCCGTCACAGCCACATAGTCTTTTTGACAGGGATTATTATCTGATTTAGATGGCTGGCAATAATCACAGAACTGGAAGGTAGTAGTTTAACGTGTGCCATAAAACATTCAAACATTAATTTAGGTTTGCCATACATAGTGACCCAGTTGAACATTGGTATGAAATTGTTAGGATTTTCAGAAGCCACACGTATGTTTTACTATAACAATTCACTATATTACTACATCTATTTTTATAAGGTTTCCCTTCAGTGACTCAAAACCAGTTGGCTAATATAGAAAGTATGAGTCATCCTTCAAAGAGGAACACAAAAATTTAAATGCCGCCGGGGTGACCACCTCCAAACAGACAAAATGTGGGACAAGTAGCAAGTTTAAGAGGGACAACGTGGGACAGATGTAAATATAAATTTAGGCAGAGGCCTACAACATTGTACACCAGTTCTCTTACAGTAAAAAGGCTCTACATGATAGAAATGACAATTTGGTTAGATTTCAATGGTTACATTTCACTATAGTTTTTTGTAGTATAGTTTTTGTTTTTGTTTTTTACAATTTTTACCATATTTATGTGCTTCTTAAAATACTAATATGAATATGTGGTACTTCAACTACTGTGAAGCTGATTTGAAACAAACAGTCATTTAAGTTCACAAACTATGGCATTTATTTCAAACAGAGGCTTCCTTTTTGCTTACATTTGTACAATAAATTACACAATGTCCATCTTCTGCTGTGCCTAATAAATACTATAGAGCTTTCTTATAAGCTTTACCATTTCCTCTTTCTTCTCATTTCTCTCTCTCTCACACACTCTCATCCTGTCAGACCACATTTTTGCAAAGATCCATAAAACTTTACAACCCATGTACATATTTGAAAATACTTTTCAAACCACGATAAAACACAAAAGGCATCTAGTACGAGCACAACTAATCTAACAGAAAAAAAAGAAATCAAAAAGCATGTGTTGGAAATAGTGTGAAAAAAAATATGAACGAACCGTATGGTTCATTCTATGTATGAACTGAAATTGAACTCACATAAAAACAAAATGAATACAGGAAATAAAGACTGACGAGGAGGGGGAAAGGAACACATGCTTTTGCCTTCAGAGTGTACACAGCAACTACAGTTGAAACAGTAAAACTGCCTGTACAGTAAAGTACATGGTACAAGATATTAAATAGCTTGACTTAAAACACACTTCTCAATATACAAATGTATAACAAAGGCATACAAGTACATACAAGTGCCAGACGGAACAGACCTTCAGGCTATGGTACAACAGGGAGTCTATACAAAGAGAACATTGGAGGTTTATTCAGTGATCTTTCACATACCTATGATATTCATAATAAATCCACACTTAAAACATTGTAACCCTTTCTCTTGGTCAGAAATTGCAAGCCATTGCTAATTGGAGGAGTAGTCTATTCTCTCTCTCTCTCTTTTGGAAAGGCGATGCCTTTGAAGTGTGAACAATTTTAATAAAGCACCACAATTTGAATTACCCAATCTAGGTTTACGAGGCTCTACAGAGAGGTGTTATCTCACTTAGAACGGGTGGCAGGTCCTCTCAACTCAAATGTGACAGACTTGTGTTCTGAATAATTTCCAATTCCCTCCAAATCAAGCAGAGAAGATAGGGTAACAAACTGTGGCAGGGATTACAAAAGACATCACAGCGTACTTTCTATCGTCAGAACAATCAGCCCTGGAGTTCCATTTATACATTTCAATCTGTCCACTGTTGTGAATATCAGACCACCAAGTACTCCCTTTGACAATAAAATCCAATGCAGTATTATAAAGAAGTGCTTTTTTTTAGTGGACTATGCAAACATGGAGTGTTGGAAGGTTATGACGTTCAGAAAACAAAAAAGGAAGGAAGGGTGAAAGAAAGGAAGACATGAAAGAAAAGGCTACATGTCGAATTGAACAGATTCTAATCAATAGTAATCATCTAACGGAGACAAATACTACTAAATCTGTCACTGCACATCCAAATACTGCCACATTATGGTTTAGCCTCGTTTGGTTGAGGCGTGTATTTATTCAGTAGTAAGAAACATTTAAAATGTTTATTTACTTATTACCATCGACACCTTCACCTTCCTGGTGTTCCATCCCTGTCTAGTCACTTCAGTTTTTTGTAAACAAGACAAACATGTCTTATAATCATCTGAAGGGAATCGGTACAGAACGGCACAATAGGTGAGGGGAGTCTGTATAAGGTCTTCATAAGGCTCATTTAAGCATTAAATGACACCCAAACATAAACTGACATTCATAAGGCAATTGTTCCAATTTGTAACACACTCGTAATTCTGAGTTTTTGTTTTTTTTTTAAACAGGAATGAACATTACAGTTCAAGCTGCAGTAATGGCATGGTCAATATTTACAGGTAGCACCATTTAAGTCTTAAGAAAGGCTTTATGAAGGCCATATACATGACCCTTCACTAATAGGTCATCCAAACCAATTGAACTCTCTTTGCATCATTACTTCAAAGTGCCCAAAGAGAGGAATCTACAAGGCACTACAGCATTGCTCAATAATCATCCACTTGTTAGCTGTCAGTGAATTACCCCGTTGCTACACAGCTCTCTGAAGCCCTGTGTTTGCCTCCCCGAACAACTGGATGATGTGACACAATATTTTATTGTCACTGCTACTCAAACAGAGCTTAGCTGCTCTCAAAACAATGGAGATCCAATCTTTCTGTTGGTGGATGTCTGTGAATGTGGTTGGGCATACATTACACACAGGAGGAGAGAGGCTAATGGGACAAAAAAAATTATATGTCTATATTATATATATATATATATATATAAAATGCTGATCTATGTTACTTTAAGGGTGCTGTTGCATTAAACTCTAGGCGAGTTCTGATTCTGTAGGTTCCACAGTAAACAATGCTGGCGAGCCAATTCCTTTAAGGAAAAAAAAAACACTCAATGGACATAATTATTGCTTAAAAAGAACATTTCTGAACATCAACAACAAAAAAAAAACAGCTTTGTACTTTTTTTTCACCTGGTTCTCACCCCCACATGTCTGCCTTTGAATAAAAGTGCACTTAAGTGCAATTAGCTTGCCGAGGAAACAGTTGTCGATAGAAAATAGTGCTTGTTTAGGTTTTTTTTTCTTCTTCTTCTTGATTTCCGGTCAGTTTGTTGTGCCCCAGCGTCTATGTGGGTTTGTGTGGGTCTGTCCTGGTTTGTCCTGTCTGTCGGGGAAAGGGCAAAGGCAAGGGCAGGCCCCCGGGTGCTGGTTAAGTGCTCAGAGCGCTCGCCACCGCCTCAATTCCTGTCACCTGCACTCCACCGACACGCCAGAGTTCTGTGCCGAGCTGGAGACAGTGGGCTCGGCCAAGGTCAGCATCACGGCTGCCGTTAGAGAGCTGGAGGACGGAGAGGACGATGAGGAGGACGAGGAGGCAGCCACCGTACCTGCTGAGAGGGCAAAGGTCATTACAAACCACCCAATTAGTGCAATCCAGCAGAGATAAACTCATCATTATAATAGTCATAATTAATTATTTTGAGTCAAATTCAGTATTTCTCTGACTGGTGAAAAATGGGGACCAAAATGTTTATTGAGGTTTCCTAAAGCTCAAGTTTATGTCTCATTTTGCCTATACACTAGCGTTACATTATATTTCGTTTTAAGTTTTTCTCTAATGTCCTTTTGGATAAATTAAGAATCTCTTTCTATCTACAAAGAATCTGTAATCGGTTTTAGAATTTTTACAAAACATACTAATTTTATCATTATCAAATAAGTCTGTGACTAAATTAATCAGTTTGTTGTTGCATCCTTACTGCGAGGCACTAACTGTAAGGCAGGCAGCAGACTCACTTTCTCGTTCTTTTTTCTTCATGCGTTTTCGTCTCCGGTCAATGGATGCCACTTCGGACTTGAGGGAGAGATAGTGATTCCGGATGTCCTGCAGCTTCTCCTGAAGGAACGCTATCTTCTCCAGGCTGCTCATCTTCTCTAGGTCAGCTACATGCAGCATATAATACAAGCCATCTCGTAAATATCAAAATCTAAATACCAGAATAGATCTTAATTACACTGGATTCATTATTAATTGGCAGACACTATTTGTCTAACTGGTTATTGACTACTTCTAATATGAAACACCCTGATGCCCATTTCTGACTTTTTATGTGAAGCAGTGAAGTATTAGCACAAACTAAGATTAAGTTAAATATGTATGTACTGACAAAAAAAGTGCTGTTATACAATCTCTATTAATGCATTTTCAGTCATCCACAGCAATGCACCAGACTGATCTTTGATCTTGATATGATCAGATTTTAATCGTTGATTCTGTTTCATGTGTCTGATAAGTGTGTTCCATTCACTGTAGGTTTATATTGATCACCATCGTGTATGTAGTACAATACAATAGTAAATAAGTAGTCAATAACACTGTAAGGGCCCCTGTTGTCATGCTTTGACTTGATCAGTGTAACGTTGATCAGTGTAACGAGATGTTGGGTCTACTCACACATCTGAAAGCTCCACTTGTAAACGCGTGCGCCGCGGCCTTGGTGCTCCCGGTGATGGTGGTGGTGGTGTTGGTGTTGGTGATGTGTGTGCTCGCCATCCCCGTGCTTGTGGTACTTGTGGCCTGACGGGGGAGTCTTCCCAGGACACTTGGGAGAGATGGCTGGCTTCAGGTCCAACGTGTTGTGTTTGGTATGGGGAGACTTCGACGTGCTCTCACTGACCGACTGGTCCTCGCTGTCACTACTGTGTGCTGTGGGGGAGGAATTTGTAAACATGAAACACTTTTTGACAAAATGCTTGACAAAATAAAAAAATATAGAGTTCATGTCAAACAACACTTTAACTTTGCACTTAAATGATACAGTTATTTTACATAATTGCCATACAAAAATCCCCAAATATAGTATTGTTTATAATCTACCTTTTCCGCTTTGCACCCCATCACCCTTAGGTGTTAAACGAGCCATAAACTGAGTCACATACACACACACTCGATAGATAGGTAGATAAATAGACATGTAAAAGCCACAAAAACATGTTGATTCTGGAGGGGACAGAAGCAGCCGGTCCTGTGTAACTGCTGGTGGTTAAACTGTCCGTAAAGCACTTTGTTACGAATCAGAGGCTCATTATACTGCTCATCTCCATGCAAATCTGATCATTATCTTTCTGATGGAGAGGAAGAAAGACCTAGCAGCTGGTACTACACATGGCCGACGCACAGCCTCTTGTGCAGAGCAGTGTCACCCGCAGAGCTTGTGCAGTGCAGTGTAACCCGCGAAGGCTTGCAAGTAATCCTAGACACTACACTACTTTCTCTCTCTCTTTCTCTCTCTCACACACACACACACACACACACACACAATCACAAACACACACATACCTGCTTTACGATTCTTCTTAGGATGCAGACCCATGCTTTTGTGGCTTCTCTTGTGTTTCTTTGATATTACGCCACCTTGAGATTCTTTGTGTCGTTTCTGACTGGCTGATGCTGTCCATGGAAAAAAAGATGAAAGATCACAAGCCAAAACTAAAGTTAAGCTGTTGTGTTATACCGTCAAAAAGACCTACAACTAAATTGGGCTTCACAGCACATTTCTCACAGCAGGTGAAACCCATATTTTGGTCAGGCATTTCAATAAAGTTCAAAGAAGCAGCAGAGACAGCCTGTGCTGTAGTTACCCTTGTGGTATAGCAGGACAGGTTGGCATATTCTATTTAATGTTATAAAGTCAAGCCAGCTGCCAACTACATAAAAACAAAACAAATGGCAGGGAGCTCCTAAACTGAGAGTTTGGTTTAAACAAATGGAAACTTAATCTGTGCAAACTTACCTTTGGATTTCTGCTCACTGTCTTGTTGGCTGCTGTTGCTGAGGTCCAGGCTGCAAGTGCTGTTGCTGTTGCAGGAGAGGCTTGTCTCGAACGCCTTTGAGGGGGAACCTGCCCTCTCCTCTGGGGGAGTCATCTCCTGCAGCTCCCCTCCCAGACTCTCCACCTCCACCTCCACCGTGCTGCTGTCAGACTCGCTGCGGCCCAGCCGTCCGTCCTCCAGCAGAGGCCCTGCAGGGGAAGCCACTCCCGGGGACCCCGAGACTGACCCTGTGGCCGAGGCTGGGGTGGCAGGGGCCTGAGGAGGAGGCACAGGACTGCTGCAGGCTGGCGTCCGACTCGGGGCCTCTGCAGCACCACCCCCTCCTCCTCCTCCAGCTCCTCCTCCACTTCCACTACTCCCACCGTTGCTTAACGTGGGGGACTCGGGCGTGGTTGGCGGTGTGTTGAGCACAGAGTTGCTTCCGCTGCCGCTGCTGGTGGGGTACTCTGGCATCTTGTCCTCCTCCATCGGCTCCTCCTCAGGTGGCTCATCCTCCTCCATGTGCTCGTTGCCTTCAGCGTCTGTGCCAGTGCTTGGCTCCTCTGGGGGCACCACTGCCGGCGGTGGTGGAGGGGAGTTTTGCGCCTCTGTGTCCGAGTCTGAGAACAGCTCTTTGAGCGTCTTCTTGGGCCACTGGGCCTGGATGCTGGACCACACGTCCTTCTGCCCTTTGGTCCGGCAGCCGCCCGCTTGCCTCTCCTCCACGCTTCCCATTGCCACCTTGGCTCTCTTGTCAGGGATCTCCCAGAATGCTGAGGACGAGGCTCGCCCACCCTTTGACTTGTCCTTCAGGCCGTTGTACTTCTTGGCGGGGGAGCCTTTGGTCTTTGGATGGCCTCGCGGCTCCTCCTTGGTTGTGGGTTCGGTGGCCAATGTGGCCTCGTCTTCCGAGCTGCTGCTGGATGCTTCTCCTTGCTCCTGTCCACTTGGTAAAGTTCTCTCCTCTTGCTTTTTTGGCGAGCCAATCGGGAGCCAGTCGCCTGACCTTGTGATCCTGGATTTGCTCTTAGCCTGAGTCTTTGGGGTGCGATCTGCTGCCGCAGCTTCAGCTTTCCTCTTGCGCGGGCCACTCTCCCCTTCAGGCTCCAATGACGCCCTGCGCTTGCCCGTTTCAGGGCTTTCTTGACAACTTGCCTCCTGGGTGTTGTTTACTGCCGGCAATGCTTTGAAGCTGTCCGGAGCAGGCCCGCCCTCCCAGCGTTCAAGTGCTTGAGAGGGTTCAGAAGAAGTGTGTTTTTGGTGCCCTCCCCGGCCCATTGGCCCCTCACCTCTGTCGTGCTCCGTGTCATCCTCTTCCTCCCTCTCACTGTCATCTGATGAAGTCTCAGAACCTAGGAGACAGCATAGAGTTCAGAACTATGAACAAATCCTTCTGCTTTTGCTAAAACCCAAGAGAACATAATTACTATGTGACTAGGTTATGTTCTAAGCATCATACACCTGATATTCAGTTCTGTGTCTTGTAATAAGAATAGATGGAGAATAGTTGTAATCTAATGTATTTATGTGTTCATAGTTGCAGTTGATCTTTATTCTATGACTCTTTTTTAAGCAATAGTAAATCTTTTGCACAGCACTAAAGACTGTGGAATGACCCATCAGGCATTACTCAGCTGTACTTATGGAGTAAACCAAGCAGGTGCTAGACTTGCCTTTTAGGCCATTGAGAATGGATTTGATTTCGCTGGACTTGACTGGACTTTGCTCGTTACCTTTGTCATCACAGCCCTCTGTCTTGGTGAAAGCATCATTTCCGGCATTTGGTTTGGACGACCGGTGGACACGATTATTTTTTGAGGACGTCATGTCCTCTTTGTCACTTAGTCTCTCTATTCGCTCTTTGTCTTTTTCTGCTTTATTCTGAAACAAATAAAAAACCATAAAAGAAAAGTTAGTTATCTGTAAATATTTGTTCCGAAATAGTATTTTTGTGTCCAAGATTCCGAGATAAGGTACACTACCCACCTTTATTTTTTTCCGATGCTTTATTTTAGGTACATTCTTATTGGCTGGACGCACAATCTTATCCGCTTTGACCCACTCATCATACCTGATTGGGAAAATTAAATGATCAATGCTTCCATCACAGCTGCTGAAGGATTTAAAGGGTACAACTAATGCTACGCAAATAGGCACTAGCCACACAATGCACACAGACACATATTTGCGCACGCGCACACACACACACACACACACACACACACACACACACACACAAATGTCACACAGCAAGCTTATCCACAACAAAAAGGCCTTATCTAAAGGGTGTAAACTAAATTTGAAAAGAATTTCCAAACACAAGACAACAAATAATATTCAAAAGCCAACATAAATGAATACATTCTATATCTTACTGGCCCATGATAAATCACAAAATAGATCTTCTACAGCATTATCCCTTCCAGCAAACAAGCAAGGCTACTCCCCAGTCTCTTACTGAACTGCACTTGAAAAAGACTTCAAAGTACTCTCCCTGCTAGATGGGGACCTCTTCTTAAGCCGCCTACAGTACATGAGAACACTGAAGACACAATCTGCAGGACAGAGAGATTTGCTCTCCACACAAACAGCACAGCACAGCAGCAACACTGAGACAGGGATCCCCATAGATAGAGACAGCTACAGCAGCATGGCTGCGACACACAGGATCGTCTGTCTGGGTCCTTTCCTCGCCAGGGCAAAATATCAAGCTGTCGGCACTTAAAAAAGGTCAGATCACTTTCATTTAATCACTTTCATTTTCAACCACTAGATGGCCACAATGCAGTCTAACAAAAAAAAAATAAAATAAAAAAAATAATCGATAACATGGAGCTGAATCTGGGCAGGGATTTCCTGAAAGAGCAATGATTAGGAAAATGTTTTTTCTTTTTTCAGAATTTGGGGGGGTAGGAGAATTCCTGTTAGAGGGCATTTCCCCATGTTTTTATTTATTTTGTCTATTTGTTTTGTTTGTTTTTGTTGACAAATGAAATAGGCATTAGGCATGAATCCCCAGGTCCTGCCTTACCTGACGTTCCAGCCACAGTAGTGCACCAGGTAGAGCACCTCTCCCCCCTCCAGGTCTGACTCTTTGACAGTGGCTTCGTACGTCTTCTGATTGCGGCCTCGCCCATACCTCACCTGTACCTTCATCCCAGGGGGGTAACACTCAAACTCTTCCCCTTCCTCCCCCTCCTGACTGCTGTCAGCCCTGCAAGAAAGACAATTCAGCACTTTCCTAGCCCTAGGACTCCCACAGAACACCACAAATCCACCACCACCACCACCAACAGGACCACAACCATCCCAGCCCTCCCCTCCCACCCCCCCCCCAGTGGAGCCCCAGTCTCACCTCCCTAGCCACTAACCTACATCCTAACCCTCACCTAAACTAACACCCACCACCCCTGCCCACCCCCCAACACACTCTCCCTGCTATATATAAAAGCTCAAGAAGGCCACAAAGAGGGGTCATCAGCAAGGTGCCTTAACTTTAGACTTCCCCTTACATCCCTTTACTGTACATACACACATACACACACATGGGCACACACACACACCCACTCCCAAACACAAACTGGACTTTATAAACTTAAAGGACAGCTGGTTTTAGTGATTTAAGAACTGTAAAAGAGGATTACCGTGGAAATCCTGCATGAATGTGATCTACTATTTGTTAAACATTTATGTCTGTTCTGTTCAGCTTCATTCAGTTTTCCCAGATGTCTCCAACACTAAAACACTGTTGCCTGAGCTCTAACGGATGGTAATAATGGTTTGCTGCGGGCAGAGAGTGTGGGGGGGGGGGGGGGGGGGGGAGGGGGAAAGGGGGCTGGGTTGCACAGGTTGGCACAGAGTAGGTTGGCACAGCAAAGCACAGCACAGCAGCTTAGGCCACTACACAGTGATGTTAGACAGCAGCACGGTGCGAGAGAGGCTAGAAGTTTTCTAGAGGCCGCAATCTTCACATACACATACACGCGCGCGCATGTGTGTGAGTGCACTGGCACACACACACACAAACACAAACACACACAAATCTAAGAAGGCACAATGCCTAGTTCTCCCTCACGCATGTTGCCAGGACTGCACAACTGCAGCTGATGCTCTCTCTGACTGATTTCACTACAGTGAGGCTGGCTGGGGATGGTGCTGCCCCAAACACCAACGACCACTGCGAGTGCAAGGCAAGGCAGGACCCAGGATCCAAGCTTATTGATTGCTGGGGTACATTAAGGTGCTTCAAAGGGGTGGAGATCAGAGATCTACTGAAATGGCAGGGTATACACTGTCACTTAGTGTACACTGTAGCCATCAGGGACAAGTAGTGATGGCAGATGAATAAAAATTCAAGATTAAACCAAAACAGCAAAAACAGTCAAAACAAACATCAAAGAAGTAGGATGTTCTGTCTAACTCTAACCTCTTGAACCAATTGACACAGAGACCAGAGGGCTGCAAACATTTATTGGACACCAAGCATGCTGGCACAACTTAAGAGAAGCAGACTCGTTATACTGAAATACACCGCTTTGTAAAGAAAACCATACTAAGATGTCTATGACAACTGCAACAGACATTGCTATCTGTGTTAAATTTGCTGCGCAATAGGCAAGACAATTGCACAGGAGAAACAAATCTAAAGATTTTGAACTGAAATCCACAAAGCTTCACACTACTGGAGGAGCACTACCACTGCTGCTAAAGAACACCCCGGGTCAAAAAGGAAACACAAATCCAGACTGAGAAACAAAAAAACAAACAAAAAAAAGAAAGGTTGTGCCCTGAAGACAACTGCTTTACCGCCAGCCCAAAGAGAACAGGAAAAAAAAAGCTGAAAGCAAGAGCTTTGGGGGAAACTGAAGCTTCCTCGGCAGAGGAGAGGGAGAGAGAGACAAAAGGGGAAAGGAGAGAAAGAGAGAGAGAAAGAAAGACAGAGAGAAGAGAGAAGCAGCAGCAGTATTTCAACAGGTCTCACATCTATGCACATGTCTAGGGAACTCTGTCCTATCTGTTCTACAACAAAAAAACAGGGGGAAGAGAAGAGAGAGGCTTGGAGAGGGAGGGAGCAGGGTAAGAAAGCGAGAGGGAGAAAGACAGGAAAAAAAGGGGGAGTGACATTGAGAAGGAGAGAAGTAAAGAGAGAGTAAGTACAAGTAGCACAGGTAGATAGAAAGGAGAGAAATGAGGAAGAGAGAGACAGGTGAACAAAGGGGTAGCACAGGTAGAGAGGGAAAGAGAGAAAAAAGAAAAAGAGAGAGAGGGAGAAATGAGGAGCGCCGCACAACATGCAGTTTAAGTAGAGGCCGGCTTTGGTGCCTAGAGGCGTGTGAGCCGGGGAAGGGGGAGGCCATGCAGATGACTGGAGTGTGGAGCTGCAGCCTCTCCCACCCAGCACACAGCCACACACATGCAGCCAAGTGAAACAGCACTCCCTTCTCTCTCTCTCTCTCTCTCTCTCTGCGTTTCCCTTTATAGTTCTAGTTCTCCATCTCTCTCTTTCTCTCTTACGAGGGCCCACACAGCCATGCATAGATTACACACAATGTGTAACGTTCTATCAAAGGGGAACCGGCACAAAACACTTGCCCACTTACCCGGAGAGGTCCTTGTTTTCCGACTCGTCGTAGGGTTCCGCCTTCATGCCGTCTCGTGGCCCTGATCCCTCGGCTCTGTGAGGGTGGCCAACTTCAGTTTTACAGTCCATCTCTTCATCTTCATCATCATCATCATCATCATCATCATCATTTCCATCGTGGTTACCCGCACCGTCATTGTCAGCGGCTTTGTGGTTGTTCTCTTCTTTTCCTTCAGTGTCTTGGTTCACACCAGTGGATTCTGAAGTCTCCTCCTGGGTAAAGACAAGTAGAACACTCGTGAAGCTGAAGTAATTTAATGTCTTGAAATGTACACACACACACACACAGTAAATTGTACAGGAGTACAATAAGTGCTTTCTACATTCTCTACTGTGTTAATTTTATTGGAAAAATGCATATTTGTAAGGTGTAACTGCACTTGCCAGTGATGTATGTCAGAAGGGGAAGTGCAGCTCCAGTTTTATCTAAGCTAGAATTAGCAAAGCCCCTGTTGGCCATCACTCAAAGGGGTGATCCCACAAAATACCTGGGGGCTCTGGGAAGTGAGACAGACTGAGATGTGTACTACTGAAGGGTGGATGGAGGGAGAGAGAGGGAGAGAGAAAGAGAGAGAGAGACAGAGATAGAGAGAGAGAGAGACAGACAGAGAGAGAGAGAGAGAAAGAAAGAAAGAAAGAGAGAGAAAAAAAGATTCAGAGAGAGACAGAAGAAGGTCAGTCCCGGTCATTCACCTTAATGGCAGACTGGGAGCCGTTGGGATCTCCATCTTTGCCCATCTTTTGTTCCTCCCCAGGGGTGTGTGTTGCTGGGGTAACACTTCCTGCTCCGGCTCCCCCGTCGGTCTTCCCTTCTCCTTTGGCAGCTGGCTTCTCTGTGGCTTTCAGGGGGAGGTCCATGCGAAAGGTAATTCCCGTAGAGGTACAGTATTCTTCAAAGCCATACAAGTACCTGAGAAACAACACAGAGAAGCAGACCAGTTAGCCACATATCAACATCACCCATGAAAACAGCATTAGTGCTAACAGAAATGATTTTAGAAAATTGCTGTGGTTGCCGTTTTGCCACACAATGCTCTTGCTGCACAACATCTATACAACAAGTAATAAGTAGTTACATGTAGCAGTAACACCTAGATCCATAAATAGAGTGGGGGAATGAAGCAGCTGATGTCGGGGAGGCTAGGTATGGCGAGAGAAGTGTTGGCCCAGTGCCTCTGGCACCCCCACTGACTGTGGGTGCTCTCCAAGGACTGGGGACAGAAGTGGTCCACAGATAATCATTTAGCCAGTGACAAGGTCCTCTAGCTATTCTGAGAAGTGTAGCTGTGAACACACTGACACTCACGGCGCGGACAGCTAATGAGCACATCGCTGGAAAACTCGGCTGCCTCTGTGTGTTTGTGTGTGTCCATCAAGCAGAGAGGTACAGAGTGTGTGTGTGTGTGTGTGTGTGTGTGTGTGTGTGTGTGTGTGTATGTCAAGCAGAGGCAGAGAGTAGAGCCACTGCATAGACTAATGCTCACTGCTACACTAACATGAGGGGAGTTAAAACAGTACAAAAAAGGCTGCATCAATCCTGCATCACTGTTGGAGAAATACAACAAAACAATAGCAAAAAAATACTGTTTCTTTTTGATGTGATAAAAGCATCAGTCTACTCACTTCCTGTAGGCACATTTCACATTGTAACCAGCAGCAGAGTTGAGCACAGGAATCCCTAGGTCCTGGTATACCTGCTTCCAGACAGACCCGCTGTCAATCTGAAAGAGAAACAAAAAGTTTTCATGGTCTCATTGGAGAAGACTACTCATTGTTATGGAGAGAAAAAGATAAAGAGACTGTAGGCTACTAAAAGAAAAATGCCTTACATTGTCAAAACCTCCAAGTTTATGTACGAGCCGGTAAAGCTTGAAGAGGTTGAGGTTTCTGTAGCCCAGGACAGGCCTCTTGTTGATAGGGGTCCCTGTGGCGATAAAGAGGCTTTAGTGAATAGGACTGAGAGCTCCAAAGGGATGCACCATGTGATGCACCAAAAATGGCCAACAAACAGAAAATGTAAAAAAAAACAACTATATTGACAACTATACTGTCAGCAACCTTTTAGTATTGTGCTGTCCACACATCCTCTCAAGTTGGCATGTAAATCTATCTAACCTGTGGCCAGCTTTCCTACATGACCATTCTACCACAACTGGAGTTAGTTAAAAAAAAATGATTGTCACAGGCTGTCTGTCTGTCAAGTGCAGACAGACAGCCTATGTCTGTCACAGTGAGGAGCAATGCATTACAGGCTGGTGATAACAAGCGCAATGTGTTACATGGGAACCCTGGGTAAAACAGCAAAACAGCTACGCATTGTTTCTGGCTGTCAACACTCAACACATCAAAAGCGGAAAAAAAACTGATTGGACTGTAATTGTGCGCTTGGAGAGAGCTGTGCGGTGAAGGGAAATAGTGGGGACTCACCTCGATCCTCCATAAACTTGTACAGCTGCTGGAGGAAACTCTCACGCTCCTCTGGGAAAGGCTCCACCTCCTCCTGTGGAGAGAAGAAGAAGTAGAAAAAT
This sequence comes from Limnothrissa miodon, assembly GCA_017657215.1. Classification (NCBI taxonomy): domain Eukaryota; kingdom Metazoa; phylum Chordata; class Actinopteri; order Clupeiformes; family Clupeidae; genus Limnothrissa; species Limnothrissa miodon. The sequence continues at coordinate 883,422 of JAGFZM010000019.1, forward strand.
GAATAAATAAATAAATAAATGAATAATAAACAAATAAATAAATGAATAAATAAATAAATAAAAGCGCTGCTGGAGAGAACACATATGGAGCTGCGTTGTCATTCATCTGAAGAGAATCTAACACAATTAGGGTTGGTGGGAAATGGAGACAGACAGGGTAAAAACATAGCCATGGGCAAGAAGAGGAGAGGGACGGAAGGGAATCACTCTTTTCCTGTGATTGAATGAGTTGTGTGACTGTAGCACAAAGGAATCTCGATGCCCCGGGTAAAGAGTGTAATCAATATTGTAATGAACTTTATCGCTCAGGCCTTCCAAGGAGCTGGCACAATAGATCCTGGACCCAAAACACATTTTCACACTCTAGTCGGAATGGCTTCAAAAATCTGCCAGCGTTCACTTCTATCAGATGATTTTTTTTTTTTTTTTTGCTTTTTAGAGGCCTTAGGAGGGAATAATTTTCAAAGACCTCTCTCTGTCATCTAGCTCACAGTATGATTTAGATTTCCCCTATCTACAAAAATAAATACGCCAATATAATTATCAGCCAGTGAAATGAATGTGAGGTAACAGGAGTAAAAGCTCAGTCAGCATGCTCTTGAAAGTGAGAGAGACCAAGTAAAGAAAAAAGGAGAGGAAACATGTCTGAAGGTGAGGAACAAAGAAATAAGAGGCTTAAGCTTCTTCCAGTGTCACGTTTCTTATTGTCTTAGCTCAGAATGTTCTTTATCATGGACTTGGCATTTTCAGGGTGGCAAACAGACACAATATCCAACACTTCATAGAAAATATGACTGGAAATAAGTGGTGTTTAACTTGGTTATTAATAAAAGCAATTATCTGAAATGCATAATGGATCACTGTAAAAATGCACATGTTCTATTTCCAGTCTTTTATTTAATCGAAGACGATCAGTCAGACGATCTATTACAAATCAGAGTAAATGTGAATGTGAGTGTATATCCACCCTGTAAATGTATGGGTACACTCCCAGCCACACACACAGACCTCTCCGGAAAACTACTGGTAACCTATCAAGTGGAAGTGACAGTACTGACCTACTTTCTGGTTGCAATACCAACTGCAGTGTGTTAAAATTCAAACAGGCTATGTGGCATAATTTAAAAACTGATTTACAGACTACGTGTGTTTGTGTGTGTGTGTGTGTGTTTTGAGATTACCTCTTCCTCTTCACTACTGCCATCTTCATCCTGCTCCTCATCCTCATCATCATCATCTTCCTCGCTGCTGGAGCTCTCGTCCTTCACTTCCGTCCTCCAGGTGGTGGGGACGGCTCCGTTTCGCTTAAAGTCCCAGGCTGCATCAAGGGCTGCGGTACAAAGACACAGGGTGAGCTCTCTGGTCTCCACATCATGAGCTACATGGCCCACATTTCCAAACTGAATCCCATTAAATTACTGTGGTGTTATAGCTGTTATTTGTGAGATTGGAAATAGTGGAAACTAGACTTGAATGCATAATCTCAAAGAAAGTGAAAATTTTTCCTAAGGGGAAATTCAGGGCAAGACCTCCCACTCTCCACCCTGATGCCTACAGTGTTTTTTCCAAAATATTCTAAAAGATTCAGACACAAAATTCTCAAAATAGCCATCCGTCTGGGCTGCCCTGAGTCAGATGACATTAAACTACCCAGATTGCAATGCTGTAATTGAACACTATGAGCAGAGTGGTGCTGGAAAACTGGGGAAAGGAACAAGACACATAGAGTGAGTGAGTGAGAGGAGAGAGAGAGAGAGAGAGAGAGAGAGAGAGAGAGAGAGAGAGAGAGGGAGGGAGGGAGAAAGGGAGAGAGGGGAGAGGCACTGCCTTTTCACAGCATCCATCCAACAAGCCGTACACATATTTTACGCCTCCTCCCACAAACACAGCATGCTCCTGTGTGACTGGAGACAAGCGCTGCCACTGCATGTCATAAATCCGATCCCTCTTTTATTCACTCATGCCCCCGCAACATTTGACACAGGCTTTCACCATCCCAGACTCATCACCTGCATGTGAGAGGGTGTTCTCCTATGTGAGACTCACATTAAGAGAGACAGAGACAGTGTTGTAGATGCTGTGGCGGAGTATCAAGGAATTCTGTATAAAGTTTCTACCTCTGAAGTGAAGTACACTGAAATTGTTTATCAAAAGTCTGTCTAATAGTCTCCTGTTGTTTGTCAAATCTGAACACATTTAGGTTAAAGCTCAAGTGATCACTAATCTTGCTTAGTTCATGGTACATCTGCAAGGTACAGTGCAGAAAGTTATCAACTAGTCTTACCTGCTTTAAGGGCTGCGTCTGCCTTTGGCGCCGAATCGCCATCCAGTTCTCTTACATCTTTTCGTAAAACCGTGGTGCTGCAGGACACACATAAACACCAAGCACTGTTATTCAGACATCTAGCTTCTAAAGATATACAGTATAGTGTGCGAGATACTGCTTTGTAGCACTGAGGAGCAGATGGAAACAGCAGGTCTGCAGTATCACAGCTCAATCAGAAAAGTGTTCAGCAGGAGTTGTTAAGCTTCATATGTAGTCTGCATATTTACCTGCATTCATACATAGCATTAAAAGTATTATGATTATAATTATTTTGCCACTTCAGAATGGTATAAATATAGTGGTTATGTTATGTTTATAGTGGTTATGTTTGTTTTGTACAGTATACACCTGCATTAATCATAAAAAGTAAGTCTAAAAAAATTGGCATTTAAGCTAAAATAATGTGGGTCAAAAGCAGTGTGGCCAAATTAAGAGCCCTCCAAGTATATAATTTATTTGGAGTTTCTCTTTAAAAAATTCACTATTACATAAATTTAATAAACAGCATTTACAGATGCATTTGATTTATCTTGTACTTCTTTACTTGTGTAGGTGGCTGTGGCCAAATGCAGCTGTATGCAGAGGTAATGAGTTTTTAACGGTCTTGTTCATTAATACATGGCCTCATATAGTACACTAGAATGATTTAAAAGTTCCACACAAACCCGTTTTCCCCTCATAAAATGTAATATATTTTCAAAATAGATGCATATAGTTGGCCATCTTCATCAACTTCCGAACTGAATAACTTTTCTCCGTAGGTGCTTACAGACTGGCCAAATCAAGGATCTTAGTTTAAGATACAGTCTGTTCAACCCCAAATTCACACACTGACTATTCTACTTATGTTAATGGGTGATTCATGTGACCCTTTGCCTAATGTTAGGCACCTTTACCCTCAATCTACTCATTCTCTCTGCCCCTAAATTGGACATTTTACTGTGTGAAGCATCCAGTTCTGGTGTGATTTCTCCAGCAGAAAAGGGTGGCTTTCTTTGAAATATTAAGTTTGAATTCTAAAGTATTAACCAAGCTAAACTATGCGGCCTAGCTCAGTTAGTGAATCTAGTAAAGACAATACCAAAGCATATGTTCACTCATCTCTCAGAGCCCAGGGCTGAAAACCACAGCACAGTGACTGCTATTCTGGGACCGCTCTGGTTTTGTGTTTGAGAGAGCTACTTTGAGCCAAAGTTCAATTAGACAATAGATTTGTGCAGCAGTGAAACAAGTCTACACTATTACACCTACAAGGCATTAAGGTTACAAACAAACATGTGTCCCCTGCCATTACAGGGTTCAAGTCTAAAAACAACTGACTAGATGCAAAACGATGGGACTGGGATTACCAAGACATGAATTAAAAACCGTTTGTTCCCATGGATACTCGTTGCAAAAGGGCAAGGGGATTTGTTTGGCTGGGGTTGTTTGGATAAAACACAGCCAGTAAACTTTGTTTGGCAAACACACTGCTTTTGTTTTGTCTGGTTAGCTAAAGTGTCAGACAGCACATTTCTATCAGCTAACACTAGTCTTTTCAAGAGAGGGTGTGAATTTGTGTGTGCGCCTGTTTGTGATGGGGTAACCTACAAATATAATTCTGCACCAAGGCAGCATCCCAGAATGCAATGAGAACTAATAATGTACAGAAGTATTTAGTGCTCTGTGAATTTCCTAGTCCAACACCTCTCAAACCTCAGACACTTTTTATGGGACCATGACCAGACTCCCTTTGTAGAGTTAATATTCCTTTGTAAGAATAAGATTCTGCAAGAGAATTTAATTGCTAGCAAATTCTTCCGGTGTCTCAGGACTTTGCCAGTCCCAGTGTATGGTTAAGATTAAATCAATTGCGCAGAACAGCGTTTTGGAGGAAAAACTCACAATTTTCCATCCTTGAAGGACCGGACAAAAATGTTGTCTTTCTTCAATGCCACATCTTCATGGCAGTCTGGTGAAATGACCTAATTAGAGAAAGGAAAAGAAAGAATAGGGAGAAGAAGGGGGTGGGGATGGTGTGATGGAAGAGAAATGAAAAGAAAGTTTAATATCAAGAATTGTGGAGCGTAACCTAAATCATTCGTATTTTCAAACCCATACAAAAGGGATATGATCTGACTTGAATCACAAAACTGAAGGTTGGCAGGCTGCACTGTCTACCAGTGTGGTCAGTCATGCTAGAAAGGAGCCCCAGATGGCCAAATGTGCTGACTTTTGATGAAGCTGCTTATAAAAAGGGAGTGGGATAGTGGGAAAACCTCACACAGTATGTGAGGAAACGGTTCCATAAAATCACCTCCACAATGGTGTACACAAACGCAGATTTACATAAACACTTAGCGATCATGGAAAGCAAGCATTCACATTTACTTGTAGGACTTCCTGCTCACATTAGCTGGGCTGTGTTACAGCCAGGACGTACTCCTGCCTGCCTATGCATCTTCTCTGCCCTCCCCTACACTAACTGTCTGTATGTATGTTTATGTGTGTGTGTGTGTGTGTGTGTGTGTGTGTGTGTGTGTGTGTGTATCACTGCCCTCTACTACAGGGCTGACGTCAGTCGAAAAGCCCCCGCTTGCGTTTCTGTTTTTTTTTTCTCCCTCTCCTCCCTCCACCACTCCGTTTGCTCGGAACTCTCCACTGTGATTATGTCACAAGGCAACGCGGCAACCAATCGGTTGCTTTGTTGTCATGCTGCGGTGGTGGCACAGATCAGCCATGGGGAGGCGACAGAGAGCACAGAGAGTATCCCAGGCAAGCCAAGAACAACAACCGGGAGGTGGAGTCATGCTGATTTCACAGAAACAAATAAAGGAACAGAGTCATGACACCCCTCCTCCCACCACAACCACCCTCTTATCCTCCTCTGGTGCACTTTCGCTCCACTGTTTTCCTCTGTCTCTGTGTGCTTGTACAGCCATTGTTGTCCCTTTATCACAAAACCAACCCTTGGGCAAGACCCTTGTGTTTTGGTCATTTATGATCATTTATGCTATCTCAATATTATGAACATCTGCCTTAAACAGTTATTTAAATCCATGCCTTTTTCATAGGCATGGTAAACTTAGAAAAGAGTCATGCCATGAGTTTAAGAAAGCCACAAGTTAATAAGTCAGTTAAACATGTTTCACTTGGATATTATGTTTTTTTTTATCTATTCGGGAAAACTTAGAGAAAACTACTTGGCAAACTTTGGAAAAGCCTTGAGCAGACTTTAAGGAACTAAAGTTGACTCACCAGGGCAGGATACCATGACATTGTCTTCTTCTTGTCCCCTGTGGCCACTGCCTCCACACACACCACCTTGCCGAAGAGATCATCGTTCTGTCGCTGGTCACCCTCCTCTTCCTCACTTGAGGATGACGAAGATTCCTCTTCTTGACTAACAAAAGACATGACATGTTTTGGCAAGTCAATGGAAGAAACAACAAATTACAAATACAATTAAGACATACTTTTATCCCAGTACAAAGAACGTTTTTGTCCCTGGAGATAAGAAAGGATCATGTCCACAAACACACACACACACACACACACACGCATACTCACACAGTGAGTGTACGTCACACAGTGTACGTACACTCACTCTTACTCCACCTTTTAAGACCAAACTGTGCCAAATTAATTCATTCCTGTTGGCTCTCATTTACGGCCACGTGAGCAGACAAGGGCTTTCTAGCGCTGGTCAAACACGGTCAGTCTAGCCGCTCGACTGCTCAGCTTGCTGTGTGAGCGAAAGTCCGAGACGTCAAAGCGAGAGTGCGTGTGAGAGAGAAAGCACTCGCAAGTTCCTGCTAACAACTGAGTGTCTCACGCTCCTTGAGTACTCCCTGTGTATTACAGCTGGGGATAATGGCTAATTAGGCTCCATCCACTGATGAGTCTACTCATTTTCTCCTGTTCAATACGTTACGTGCCTCACTAGCCAGCTTCAGCTATAATGCAGCGACTTCTGCTACACACACGCTGTCTTTTGTTCAGTTTCTTTCTTAGTTACTCTTTTCCTGTCCACCTATTTTGACAAGGTCTTCAGTGTTGATGACCAACTACTTGTATATCACTTGTATTAAAAAGCCATGTATTTATTTTTGCGGCTAAAATATCATCGACTAGAACAATACTACTGCCATTCACCTTTTACATCCTCGTATTTGACAGGGATACTTAGAGAAAGGAAATGGAAATTGAAAAGGGCACCGTTTTTCACAAGTGGACAGGCTTGCTTCAGGCTAGTGTTATTCTATGAGAAACAGCACTTCCTAAATGGCACAGTGACAACTGAAGTAAAGAGCCTTTAGGAATAACGACAGACTTTAGGAATAACAAGAGACTTTGGGAACAACGAGACTAGGCTTGACTTGCATGTCTCTGGGCTAGATAGCTGCCCCACTTGCGCCAATACCATGGGATAACTTCGCGCCATGTCTGGATCTCAATTATTCTGGAATATTAACAATGCAAATTCAAAGAATTATAAGTGACTATAATCATGGGAATAGAGAATATTCCACATCAGATAAAGTTCAGGTTTTCCATGCAGGCCCAATTTCACATAAATCCAAAGTCTCCACCAGCTCCCATCTGGAATACCTTCATTCTACACTGGAATTAGGATTTACAGTGTGTAGCACAAAAATTCCAGGTGAAAAGTGATTTCAGGCCCTGCACAGGGCTGTACAATGTGCTGTCTGTGCTCGGAGTAGGCCCTTGCTGCCTTTGCAAAAACGACTCCCAGCCCACTCCTAAACTGTGAGCTCAAACCCAGGAAGCATAATCACATCTACTGATGAAATAGGACTGGGAACTGAGATGGCCTTCAGTGTGGCGCTTTAGGTGTTGCATGCAGATAGAGACTTGCATGTAGAACATGTCTAAAATATGTTTGAGACGCACTAGTCCCCCACACTGGTAGCCTGAGTCAAAAGTGCCTGGTAAGTGGTAAAAGGTAATGAGCTAGACAGAAATACACACACTTGTTCCTATCAGTGCCTAATGTTTTTTCTGTACAATAAATACCCTTCTGGCCAATAGAGTTGCAAGTAATTACTCACAGCATGACACACCAAATAAAAGCACAGACACTCATTAGCATGTTACTTCAATCAGTCAACTGTTTTGTGTTGGCACGTGCTTTGGTAAGTACTAGTTCTAGGCCAGAACTCCTTACCGCTACTGTGTCTGCGTGATATTTGTATTATAAACACCATATACAAAGCTTCTTCCACTCCTTAAACAAACTCAGCACCTGCCCTCACTAATGCTGTTTGAAGAAAGCTCAGGAAAGCTATTGACAGAGATAGACGTGTGGGTGGGCGGGTTCATCTGAGACATGAAACTCACACTGGATTGGATCGACGGCCTCGGTTGCTCTTCTTCCCAATGACTGGAGTTCCAAAGTGTTCTGGATTGGTAAGTGGGAGCCTGTCCAGCGTCTGTGACACAGAACGGGGCAAAGCGCAGGGATTACAAATTAATCCCATGGAATAACATGGTGAGCTATCTAGACCTCATGGTGCTCAATCAACTATGAGCACAAAATGTTTCTAAAAATATTCATGCCCCCACAAATCTTCAATTTAGCTGCAAACAAATGACCAATGCACACACGTATAAACATATAACTACACATAATTACATATAGCATAACTACACACACACACACACACACACACACACACAGTTTGCTTCCTCTAAAATATAAAACAAGTGTCGTGAAAAAAGTCTAGATGTGAAGGACAACAAACAGGCGAACCAGCACAAAGGACTTGCCTCGCTTTCTGCAAAGTGACGCGCTCCTTTTAGACAGAGCGAAGAGCGCCTCAGGGTCTTTTCATCACCGTCATCGAATACTGCAGGAAAAATACAGAATAGAGAACAAGCAGCTTAGTTTGTGTTGTGTCTATCTTTCTCTCCGTCTCTCTCTGCCTCCATTCCCATCCCTCTATTTTGCCTTATCTCGGTCTCTCTTCCTCCATCTCTCCATCCTGCTCACTCAATTTTTTTCTCCCTCACTGACACACATACACAGACGAGCACCTTTTCTCCAGCATTATCTAAAAACACTCCTCTATCTCTTAGGAGAGTAGACGGCTGCAGCAGCTCCACACACACTGTGCTAAAACCACCCACTACTTTTATGGATTTGATAGGAACATATTCAGTGTGCTTCACCAAGGCAAAACGAGCATAAACCGCTCCATCCCAAACACTTGTTTAACTTTTCAAAAAGCACAGAATGCATTTATGTATGAGTTATAAAAAAATGAATTGTTTTTCAAATAATTAGCATCAGTTGTGGTTGATTACAGGAACAGGTGCTTTAGTAAGAGAGCTACCAGCACTTACCAACAGTGTACAGGCTGGCGTCAGTCAGCTTGTTTATGGTGGCTTCTTGGTAAACTCCTTCTTGGTTTTTCACTTCAACCACAGCACCTACCTAAAAGCCAGAGATGTCACATTTAGTGTAGCTCATATGTAGCTCAATTGTCTATCTCGGTCTGCTTTTCTTATACAAGGCTATAGTTCAACTTATGGACTGTAGATGGAAGGCAGCACGTCAGAAGACCACGAAGAGCTACAATACCACGCGGTAGGGTCAATTAATTTAAGCAGTAAGAAATAATGCTGATGTGAAGAGACTAAAGATAAGACATTTCTTTCTGCAACTTAAATAAACCACTACACTTTATTGATCTCTGAAGCATTTAGAAATTGTGAAAGTAATCCTTACTTAAAACTGGAGATACCTGAACTTACGTTAAAAGGCCAGTGTTTATTTTGACAATACAAGCATGAAGCATCTTTTCAGGCAACAGTAATATTAACAGTATATCTGGTATGACAAAAATAACTCAAAAACTAATGTGCTTTTTAGCTAGTTCCCCTGTCCGACCACTCTATACGGATATGCAGAGCAGGTGAGAATTCATTTTAAGAGGCAAGCCTCAAAACAAAACCACACATACCTTTAGAGGTCCTCTGATGTGTTCATCATGAACCTCTGCGGTCGATGCGTCTGGCTTGAAGGTCACCTGGAGGGAAGGAGAGAGAGAAACATGTGAGGGGATGAGGGAGAAAAAGCAAAAGAGAGAAAGGGAGAGAGAGAACCAGGGGGAGGGTGTCAAAAAGGGCAGACAATCAGTAACCAGAGTAAACAGACCCCTCACTGGCCACTTGCTTCAATTCCCCCAGCACTGGTATGTGGCCTTCGCTAAGGGGGATGGTTAGAGGTGTGGGGGTGACCGAGAGGAGTGAGAAACAAGCAACAGGCATCTGGCCCACAGGGGAGAAGGAGGTGTTTATTAGAGCTGATTATGCATGAACTTCCACTTAATGAAAGGGGGGTTGGAGCTCATTTCACACGTCTTGATCTTTCAGGGTCGGACAGCCTGCTAATACCGGCACAGTTGCTGGAATGTATGCAGCTCTATTGTGTGAAAATAAAACACCCTCCGACAAGCTTTTCAGCGGTTAAAGACAAAGGCAAACAATTCCTGCACTTTCCCTACACTGACTTTCCTTGCCAAATCCCACCAAAACATTAAAGTTCAGCAGTTGTTATGCCGTTACACCCCCGCACGTCCACTGGCTTTACCCAATGACACCTCACATCTGAACTGGTGACATTATCTGTGCCCTGCACATGTCCAATTCCTCACTTCCTCTTGTTCTAAACACAGACAATGGAGTGCGGTGATAATATCTCGTGGACGTGTGCATTTAAAACGTATCAGTGCAGAGTTACTAGGGCTGCGCTCTGACATGGATATTTCAAAATAGGCGTGGATCAGACTGGAGAGCACAAGTCAGGGAAGTTCAATGGTGCCCAGGTCAAAGAAGTGTCAACAGCAAACAAACAACAACAAAAAAAGAAACTAAATAACACTACAAAGTAAAAAATACTGTTCAGAAGGGTGGAAGCGGGTCAGTAAACATGTGCATTCCTGCCTGCAGCGTGCGCAGTTGTGTTGTCATAAAGCAGCCTCTCAGTTCCAAGGGGGCCCTGACCCCTGCGACACCAGCAGTGAAACCTAGCCTCAGCCAGGTGCTAAATGCTTAAGCGGCAGGCGAGAGGGAAAGAGAGAAGATGAGTACCAGCAGCACTGGTGGTGACCACTGACAACACTCATGGAGGACATTGCCCAGACCAAGACCAGAACTCTCAGGTAGGCTGCAGCTGGCTGCAGTGCAGTCTTTCCATTGCTTAGAATTACCAACTGCTAGATCCGCGCTGCTCAGACAGTGACAGGGCAGGCGTTTGAACAGGACTGGCTATGTTAAACTTGTTGGATCAGACCAGATCAGATCGGATTTCACTTTGTGCAAAGACGCTTCTGTACGCTCGAGATACATTACTTTGCAGTGGGTGGGCACTTTAAACTTCAATTCAATTAGTTCTGCCGTTAAATTATGTTCACTGACTGGTTGCTTGAAAAATCTAGTTGGGAAAAAATAAAGCCTTAGATGAGTAATCTGACAGTTGCTTGGCGAAACAGAATATTGAGCAGAGGTATTACAGCTGCACTAGCCCGACTAGGAAACTCCAGCCGACAAACATAGACTGACGTCACACTGATACAACTGCCAAGGTTGTGTGTGTGTGTGTGTTTGTGCGTGTGTGTGTGCACAATCAGCTAAAAGCATTGCTGCAAGATCCATCTTGAAATCTGAAGCAGTGCACACAGTGCTGCTGAGTGAGAGAATTTTGGTTGGTTGTTTTTTTTGTTGTTGTTGTCAAGTCTTGCCAGCAACATATGGCAGACCCAGAAGCAAAGGATTGTCTGGACGAGCGATACATGCCCAGGCTGCCTCCACCTGCAGATGAAAGTGAGACTCTCAGCTGAGTGGACCTAAAAGTGTTGTAGGTCGGCGTGGACCTCTCCACAGCAATCACTGAACCCCAGCAGCTGGTGTCTGTCGGGGCAAACACAGCTGACTGCATGGGGGGCTGCATAGCGTTGTGTTCAACATTGATTTACACAACAAATTACACTGTGTGCAAATATTCCAATTTACACTTGTCAGAATGAGAATAGCATGTTTCTGTCAGAAGGCCATTTATATGGTTAGATGAAGCCATGAGAATGCCAAAGTGGTTATGCGGCTTTAAATTCTTCTCAGAAACACTACACTACTTACTGTAAGCTGTGTAATGTCTAGTATCACTGTATCAGATTTAAATATATATGCGTTCATACACCTTGTTTCTACTGCAGCAATCCAAACCTTTTGCCTCCACACAGAAACTGGAAACGGCCTGAGACACAGGTCATGTGACTTTTCTTACGGAGACGGCAGACACAAGTTGCCAGAGGGTTGTGTCAGAGAAATTTGAATAGGGTTCTGGTTGTGTCTATGTTTGTCACCTTGATATGTCTGCAGTTAATTTCCCCCGAACACTGTGGCATCCCGTGACTCTGGTGCAAGTTGTCCCACCAAACACTGCTTCATCCTGGCTTAACCCAAAACCGCCGCTCTACGCACGGCTGATGGCAGCACCACTGGGCAGGGATGCTGGAGATGATCTTGCCTTCATCTGAACTCAATCTCTGACAAGCCCTGCACAGCGCACGATTTGACAGCACTACATTCAGTAACAAAGACAAAGCCAATCAAGGTTGTTCTATTCCTTCACAACAGTCTTAAACATGACATTTATTTACCTCCTCTTCTTTACTAATGTCATAGAGCAGCATCACATGATTAAAGCAAAACGGTTTCTGTTTTTAAGTGTACAGACAAAGAATGCAATCATCTCCAAACAAACTTGTGGGAGAAGCTGCCTTCAAATCTTTCCTCCTCGAGAGTGCAAGACTGGTGGATTACTTTGGATAAACAGTGTTCTCAACAAACTTGTTACAGCTGCATATGAAAACAAATGTAAAAATAATGTAGACGCCCCTTTAGTCTGTAGATCTGACTCACTGGTGTGTTTGATGAATATTGTACATTGCGCAGGAGCAAGAAAACACCCATTACACCAGACTGGGACTTTCCCTTTTGCTTTGGTGAGCCCCATCCATTAACCAATACACATGCTATGACATTAGTATTAAACTAAATGAATAAATAAACTGTATTCAACACCCCATGGAAACACAGAGCACACAGGGCACAAAAGGGGCAGCAGTAGTTTTGTCTCGACTGTAATTTATTACTTAATTACATTACTATAGCAGGGGATTGATAATATTTTACTGACATATCATAACAATTCAGTAAAAAGGCAATTTATTTTTAAAAAGTTAAAAAGGCAATTCAAGTTTTTAAAAGTGACTGATAAAATCTGTGAGGTTAATGATATCATAAATGCTTGAGAAGAAATGAAATTGTCTGCTTCATATCAAGCTTAGATAAGCCGTGTTGCCCTAGTTCTACCTCAGTAGTTTCCCTCGGAACAGAATTAGAATGCTGGTTTCTAATGTAGACAGGATAGTAAAAAAAATGCCGATCAGAAATGTTTCACTTTTACATTCCTCTCAGATCACAGGACTGCTGGTTATTATGCACACCCTTCACAAAAAAATGGTGAAGCTGCCTTCAGCTACCCTGCAGTCCAGTTATAGATCAAACTACCCAGCCAAGTGCCTCAACAAATACCAGTTTTTTAGACCTGAATCAACACCGCCCTTTTCTCAATGGCTTTATCTTTTTTTTGTCTACTTATACATACACAATCACATACATTCACCTATGTTTACTTGTTCCTTCTGCTTCTATTTTAGTGCTAATCTGCTCTATTTGTATAAATCACATTGAGTCTGCCTTCAGTATGAAATGTGCTACATAAATAAATTGCCTAGTGCATGCACCATCTCTAACAGGAGTAAACCAATGCATTGCAGACTGACTGACACCTTGTGCTACTTACAGAGACCCACAGGAGCTTGCAACAGTCTGGCCGCACTAGAATGCGTGCTGTCAATGCATGGTAATGCCCTTCTTTTCCAGACTGAGCTTCAACCTATGCAGCAGGTGGCGGTTTGTGGACACAAAAGGCTGAGTCGGATCAATGGACTCGCCGGAGAGCAGAGAAGTACAAAAAAAAAAAAAAAACCATGAATACATGACACCCTGCTTTGACGTTTTAGGTGAGGGCCTGGGTGATGGACTGTAGGGCCGCCTCAACGCTTGACTGAATGTCACAGCGCACCCCACCACACCTCACCCCATCCACGCTGCTGTACACATGGTTCAGGGCTTTTCCATACCACAGAAGCGGCAACGGCAGAGGCCACCTTCTTATCTTTTACAGCGTGGCGGCCACACTCGGCTGGTGCTGGTGTGGTGCTGCCTCTGCAGCCGCTGTTGCTGCTGCTGCTGCTGCTGATGCAATGCCTCGCATCAGTCTCTATGAAATAGAGAGCGCCTTTGCAGCACAAAACATAATCCTAATTCCCTAGCAAAAGAGGGCACATCGGTGTAATGGGTCTTTACACATAGAGACAGACAGGAGGGAGAAAGAGAGGGTGGGAGGGAGAGACTGAGAAAGAGACAGAGAGCAGAGCAAAGCAGGAGTGAGGGAGAAAAAGAACAGAGTGAGAAAAAGAGAGACAGAGGCAAATAAAAGAGTCATCAACACTATAATTCACCAAAGAAGTCTGGGAAGAACACAGAGCCTTGCAGTAGCTGAGTCTTGTGAAAGTGTTCTGTAGGGAGACAGAGCGGGCGAGCACGCTGCCCACAGCTAATGATGTCACTGGTGATACCATGATAAGAATTTGATTAGCTCTCTTCAGCAGGGGTCCTGGTTCCTAGCTGAATTGACTAATCTGATTTCTACCAGGACCACAGCAGTAATGCAAGGCAGCGGAGGGAGTGGGAAACCAAGGAAGTCACTGGAGGGAGAGAGAGAGAGAGAGGGGAGGAATAAAGGAACAGAAGGAAAACAGAGAGAGTTCTGTACAGGGTGAATGTGAGGGGGTGGCAGAAAGGGACATGAACACCAGTTTCCACTTCAGAGCTGAATTAAAAAGTTCAAATAGATGGTTTAAGGCCAAATCTAGGTTAAAGTGTAAGATTGTCGATATTTAGCAGACACTTCTAATTGAACCAACATGGGATCACATGGGCTCAAACCCTTCTCACTCTGTATTCAGTCTGTGACATTACCACTTGCTCCATGTTATTGCAGATCACAGTGGGTTGTTTCTAAGCCACCTACACGGAATACCCCGCCGGGGTCACGAAGTACACACTTCTGTATGGAGAACAAACGTGAAGGGTGAAAAAGAGGCAAAACAGAATTTGCATGAACGACAAAAAAAAAATCCTGACGGTGAAAACAAGGCAATATGAATGCGGCAATGTGAGCAGTCAGGCTCTTTGATCTTATTTTTAAACCACACAGAGGGTTGCGGCACCATATGGTACCGTCCCGTTTGTTAAGCTTGCAGTCAAAAAGAGATTAATTCACCAAAGCACTGGAGTGGAATTCATTAGGTGGGAATATTCAAAATCACAACAACCCGTGTCTAATTGCTGTAATCCTCCATTTGTGTAACAGCAAGTAGCAGTTTCTGCTGCAGTTATGCTGTTTCGTGTCTACTTTGATCAGCGTTATTCCGTACAGCAATCAGTTTGCAAAATGGACATCTTATTTGGAGCCACTTGACACAATTTACCAGTTTAAATTAGCAGCAGCTTTTAATAAATATCAGAGTGAAAGCAGAGCAGCATTACTCAATGACGGCATTGTGCTGCCAGACAAGCAGAGCTGATGGTTTACCCGTCTTTATACGAATTATCCTGCAATTATCTTCAAGTCCACTGCACAATTAAAAAAAAAAACTGCATAGTCCTCCAGAAATGTACTCCCACATCCATTGTTCTCCTTGCTAGCATACATTTGGTCCAAAAAGGGATATTGTCTGCATTATGCAGTATTGTCTGCATTATGGAAAAAAAAGGAAACATAGTTACGGCCAGGGAGCCCGTTTGTTTGTAGAAACATGCAACTGCCAGAATCCGAACTGTGGACGGGAAAAAGTCCAGGGAACATTGGACAACAGAACAGCATCAGTCTCCCACTCTCTCTCTCTCTCTCGCTCTCTCAACTCTTTCAACATCTTCAATCACTTCAATCCTTTCTTTCCGTTCTCAGAGCCACCACAAGCAGACAGGACCTTTGAGTACCTGCGTCAAGATGGAAAAATGCCAAAGAGCCTCTCTCTCTCTTTAGCTTGGAGGACAATGCTTCAATCAGATCACTTAAGGCTTCCGCCGACTACAGAAAAATGCTTCATCCTGAGGTGGTCAGAGCAGAGGCTGAGCTGAGACCTCTTGCATGGAACTAAGTTAATAATACAAGACATCAATATTTCTCTGTCACTTCAGCAAATGAGCCAGTCAGCATCAATACAGAAAACAGAGCTCCGGATAATTGCGCACAGCACAGGACTTGGAGTACACACCGTATCCAAGTCAACATGACCACTAAACAGGCTGTGACAGCAGATGATCTACTGTTCAACTCTCACATACCAGATGAAAGAACTTTCTAGGGATGTTTCGCTGCTATCTGCATAATGTTCCCCTCATATATTTTAATTCCACCTCTTTCAAGTGGGTTCTAAATAATCAATCCCTGCAAAAGCTTTTTTTTTCAGGGATGGGTGTGTATCAGACAAACTCATCACTCTTTTATCTATGCAATCAGCTTGGGTCTACACAAAGCCACATTAGAAGTGTATGTAGAAGTGTATCTTACTCATAGAATAACAATGAAACAAAGCACACACAGACTGTTTTTTTTTGTTGTTTAGAACAAACAAAATATGTCTGGGCATTTCCAAGTCTGCAAACAAACAGGAATTTAAGTTCTGAACACAATACTATACCAGAAAGTAAGAAGCTGAATCTGTGTTGTGTATCCCTGTGCTGAATGCTGGGTGTTCTTACCGCTATAAGATAACAAAGAGCCACTTTGGAATCCCGGGAGGTGCTTACCTTTGCCTTGACCAGCCGCTTGGCAGTCTTGATCTTTGCCTCACAGAAAGCTCCTCTGTACTTGGCACTCACATCCGTGCCCACCGTCAGATATGGGGGCTCCTCCAGGGTCTGGGAAAATGGGGGCGGAGGGAAAAGAGTGAGTACGACAGAAAATAAAGAGCGAGAGAGAAATCCAAGCGAATTACACTCACAGTGGACAGTTTCAATGGCAGAGCAGTGCTGCCAACAGCATGTTGGGGCCTTGGCAGTGCAAAATGTTAGGAAGGGCGTAGGGGTTGTGTCATTTTTTAATACCACATGAGTTCAATAGACCACATTCAATTTATTTCAGATAAGATTATCCTTTTGTTTTTACATAGCATGACATGGTGTGATGGCAATGGTGGTGCAGATGGTAAAGCTGCAGTTCGGCAATCGAAGCCCAACTCCATCTGACCCTATAGATGCATCCTTGAGCAAGATACTGAACCCCAATTGCTCCCGGTGGTGGGATGGCATGGCAGCCTCCGCCACTGGTGTATGAATGGGTGAATAAAAGGCATACATTGTATAGCGCTTTGAGTGCTCATAGAAATAAAAAAGCACTATATAAATGTAGTCAATTTAAATGACACGATTTTGTTTAAAATGACATGGTGTAGCGAATAAGCCCCAACTCTACTTCCTGACTACGCATGATGACCCTCCCACAGTATCGATGGGTTGTAATTCATTTCCTTGAAATGTACTGTGTGGATGAAAAGTATCCTAAGAAGACAATTACACCACTTCAGCTAATCCCCATTATATTCATGGCTCTGACCCTTCAAGTGGTCATTGGTGTTCCTCTCTGCTTGCTAGAGGGAGATGGACAGAAAGATGTGTCCTCACCCTTCTCCCACTTCTCACTAATGGACAGTAAGGGGATAACCAAAGAGGCCACTTGTTTGAAGGTAACAAAGCATCTATGACAAGAACGGGAAGAGCAACATTAGCTGCTAACCGATACGGATGCCATCAGTCACCTCTGAAAGCTTTTACCATACACGTCACAGCAACACACACACACACCAACACACACGGCCTTGGGCTGCTTGGGCAATACACTTTGAGCAGCTATTGAGATCCGAGGTCAAGAGGTGAACACTATTAGTCTAGTGCTGGAAACTGACCTGAAATATCTACTTGTGACTAAAGCTTGTGACTCCAAAAGTAGTCGGGCTACTGATGAACAAATGAGGCTACTGAGCATCAGCGGTTTGTGTTCCGTTTAACCTTTCCTTTACAGTACATTCTCAAGAGCATTCAAGGTAAAACAAGCACTTCAGTTTATCCCATCAAACAGGCTAATGTCACTCCGATATAAGTATAATCATCACAAGTCCCTGGACACGTTTGGTTAATGTAAGCTATGTAAAATGGCTCAGTTCTGTGGGTCTAAAGCAGACATGGAGTAAAAACTGCCCCAGGAAGTCTTCTGCAGAGATCTTTTGATTTGAGAATCCCCCACCCCTCCCAAATGAAGGCAACTGCTTCAGCATGAATAGAGGACACTCGTATTTTAAATGCTCGGGTTTGCTCTTTTTGTATCTACTCCTCAAAGAGCTCTATTCGGCTGCCTCGTTTCCTTGGCAACCAAAAATTAGAGCACAACCACGGAGCCAGGGTGGCAATAATGAAACATGAAGCTCCATGTACTAAGCCATTCAGTCTGCTTTTCCACAGACAATGACAATCTAATCCAAGTTCCTCAGACGTTCTGTCTTGCATGGGCTCACCATTGTGAGCCGCACTGGATTCAACAGCAAAGGTAGCCTACCAGTTGATGTGCATGTTCCTGAGTGAGGACAGGTCCTGAAATATTACTTGCACATCAGGCTCCAAGAGCAAAATGTCTTGGTGCTTCACTTTTCAAAAATGTTTAAAAAAGAAAGCCAGACCATACAACAAGACATTCAGTCATTTTCTATTTGTGTGATTGACTGACTGAATGCAGTCTGCAGTTCTCACTTTAAGAATGTCATATTGTAACAAACAACTATCTGGGAAGGACAAATATTTTTATCCATTGTCCTTACTTAAAACATATTTAAAAATACATCAATTAAGTACTAATCAATCAAATCTTCAATCACTACAGACAGCAGATTTAAGCATAATACCATTTCCAAATGCAGGTCTAGTCATAGCAACTGTTATTCCTTTAACGCCTCACAGACATATCTGTCTAGATGCTTCCTATAAATAAATGGTTCATCCATGGTAACAAAAAACAATCTGCCCTGCAGTGCGGATACAGCATGTTGACATCTGAATGAAAATATCCACAGCTTTCTAATATCCATCTTACACAATAAATGTATCTTTGAAATAAATATTTAAATGTAAAAATAATTTTATAAAAGAATGTAAATGTAAAGAAAATAATTAAAGGCAATCCTGTGTTCTCCAGAAAGGCATCAACCAGCACAAGTGGCCTCTGTCATCCTCAGCTGAGTTGGCAGCATGCAGTGGGACTCTGCTATTGGGCTGCCCCCTCACATCCTGTGGTGCTCAGTCTGACAGGCCGTCACCGGGGCCACAGCACAGATGTTCATTAACATCACACAAACACACGCAGCTTGGACAAACCCGTTCCCCTGCTAGCAGTGTGTCCGTTGCTGACTTTTACGCCCTCTCAGTCTTGTTACCATATAAAAATATAAACACACTACCAAAAACAGGATCTCGTCCTGCCACACACACACACACACACACACTCACACAAACCATCACAAATAAACCCCTCATACTCCTAATTGCGAACAGGCATCAGGGACAGATACTAATAATACTTTGAGGAGCATGTAGAACATGGGTGTGGACTGCTGGCTTTAAAATATTTTCCTCATTTACAACAAGTAGTCATTCTAAACCGTGCAAAGGGACATCTTGTTTAACCACTTTACCAAAGAAAAAGTCAACTATCTGGACAAGGAACAATCAAAAAGTGCCTTGGGCAAAGATAAATTAAACTCTTGATCACAATTTAAGCTTGTTCTCTCATCACCCCAAAAAAAAAAAAAACAAAAGTCATTGAGGGCCGCAACTTCAGAGGGAGATAACAAAAGACTGTTTTATGATCGCTTGTGGCAAAGAACTCCTCGGTAACACAACACAATATTGAGGGTGTAGCAGCTATTACATCTTGTCTGTACTACAATTGCTCTTTCAGTCATATAATCAAATTATGCCCATACTCTAATGAGCCGACTTGCTTTTGAATATAATACAATCAACAAATGCCAGACTCAACAAGCACTGTAATAATCCCAGGCTGTACAACAGAATGGAATCTGGCAACAGCCCACAATCTAACCCAACAGAGTGCACAAAAAGGCAAGAGTGTTGGTTTGTTTTTGTATATTTAAATTCAAAGACCGTTTAGGCCACACCAATAAAATTAGTTGGTTCTCGGATTTTTTCAGGAAAAATATGGAGCTAGCGAGCGAAATAAAAATAAAAATAAAAAAATGTTCTGAAGGTAAATTAGCACATTCACAGTTAATGTACGTTGAAGAAATTTACTCATGTGATTAGGAAAAACTAAATGTGGCCTAATTTATACACTTAACTTTCACACATCACAGCACACATCATGCAGGTTTTAGGCAATGTACAAAAATTCATAATTCTGTCATTCTATGTTATGTAAAGGTGTGACAGTTTGTCATTTATTTAAGAGTTTGAGAATCTAAGCACCAAGCAGGCTGGCTGTGGAATTGAGGTATGACATATAATGTAGACTACCTTCTGTAGCCTACGTTCAAACTCATTTTGACACAGTTCATCACAGGGCATTAGAACGCCAAAATCGCACTGATTCACCAGATAGCAATTAGATAGTGACTAAAACTCAGTGATCAGCGCAACGGAGATGAATATTCATCAACGTGCAGTCACGTGAATCTAGAAAAGAGACGATTTTTTTCCATGAGAAACAGAAGCGTGTGTGTGTGTGCGTGCGAGGATGTGAGTGTGTAGGCACATGCTATTCATTTATTTATTGATTGATTTTGATGGCAAAACACTTTGAATGTTTTTTTTCGCCTCTCAATCAATGAAATATCAAACTCACCTCCACAGAGTTGCACAAGCAGACTGTTCTCGGCACCGTGAGTACAACTGCGCAAAGTTCTCATCCTATTTAATTTCAATGCACTTGTCAAATGTTTTTCTCTTCTGATCAAATATTCTAATAATTGCACTAGAAAACACTGGCCTAGCAGAATCCCGTTCCACTGGCATCTTTCCTCATACCATGCCTCTTGTCTCTTGTTTTCGACGTCACTTGAACGCAGCATGCTGTTTTTTTTTTTCAGTATTATAGCTATTAGCCACGGTGTTTTTTTTTATGTTCGTGTGAGTTCGAATTCAGTTTTATTTTTATTTCATTTTGCATTTTTTTCAAGCGGCGAATCCGAGAACCAACTAATTTTATTGGTGTGGCCTTAGTTGTGTATCACAAAGTAAGAAAAGTATACAATTTCCCTCAATATACTGTACAGTTAGACAATGGGCCTACAGTTACTTATTTTGTAAAGCTATGCAAAATAGCCAAAATCAAATGACATCCTGAATGACCAGTCATCTAAAACCCACTATGTGGAGTCAAGACTCAAACTACAACTTCAATGACTATGCTTGTTGGCCTCAAATATTTCCAACAAAACGCATTCACTAATTTGACTTCAAATAGTTTTAATATGGTGCAATATTATTGTAATTTGTGTGATTAAACAAAAACCTTTTTTATATTATACTATTTTATACTATATATGTATACTATTATACTATAATATGTATAATATAAAATACTATTTTATATTATATGTAATCAAACAAAAAAAAGTTTTTATATTCCTTAAAGTTGGGCTAAAATTTAAAACTGAGATAAAGTCACAAGCAAAACTTGATATTTCTTAAAAAGCATTTCCCCCTCTCTCCATTCAATGTTGAACCTGTTCATTATGGGAATTTTATGGGAACTGGTAGCATGGATGCTAATAATTGTCAACAGAAAAAGAGGGGGGGCTTGGAGGCCTTAACTGATAGGCCAAAACACTAACAAAGCATTCTGGGATTTGTAGTATTAGGGGTGTATGTGCTGGGTATGGTGGGGCAGCTTTAATACACATTTAATGATCTTGCATGACATGACACCGATCATCTGTCCTCTTTTTTCTTATTTTTCCCCTCTCACAGTTTTTTTTCAGAGGGGTTACCCATAGAGAGAAAGAAAGCCTGGTCAAAAAATGTGGAGAAGAGTCAGGGCTGTTTGAGACGAATCAGCCCTCAGGCTAACCAGACAGAGCAGTCATGGCCTCTAATGAGGTACATGGACCAGAGAGAGGAGACGTGATCACAGTCCACACACTCCAGTCATGTAACCTGCACCCATCCAGAAGAATTCCCACCAACCTGAGTTCAGCCAAGTGCTCCGTGTGAGTGGGTCGAAACTAAGAGTGCGCTCTCACCTGCCCATTTTGATGCTTGAAGAATTAATCAATACATCTCAAGGATGAGAGGCGCCTCCATAAATCCATTCATTCATAAGAGTTTGAAATCTTTTGTTTCAGCTACAGAAGAGTAGTGGGGTTGAGTTTATGTCAGGTGATTTCTCTTCAGTGGTCTTTTTAAAATGAAAACCTTACTTGCACTGCCCTTCAATGTTTAGTTGCGAATAAAGAACAATGTATTCCGCACAATGTCACATTAGAACAAAGTGAGAGTCTACACCTAATTGTTCTCTGAAAGTAACCACCATTTTCACTCACTAAGACAAACATTACATTTTAAAAAGGCAACGGCACAATTATCTTAAGTTTATTCTGAACAGAAGTCACAGGTCAAAAATAATTGCAATAGTAATTACTGTGCGTTCACACCAAAAGCGACCAAAGCTGCAAAATCGCCGGATGTAATTGACTTTGTATGGACAGTAAGCGACCAAAGCGACAAAAGAGTCAAAAGCGACCAGCTGCAAAAATTGAGCGACTAAAGAAAGTTAAAGACAGTTTAACTTTATGCAAATTAGCTATGACACGTTTCGGCTGCAAAACACTGCCGACCAATCGGAATGTAGATGCTCTGCGCTTGTTTGGCTCTCAGGGAACATACTGGGAAACTTCGTTCCTGCACTTTTGTCCAGCCGGTGTTATATGGCCCAACGCTTGTCGAGATCGCCACAAAAAGGCTATGATCTGTAGCTTATGTTGCACCCAACATAGTAGCCCAAACGAAATCCCTTTCCCTGCACTTGCAATGCTTTGTGTTTTATATTCAAAGTAGAATGAGTGCACATTACGATTTGCAGATCACCAAATGCCATTTAGCAATACCAAAACCTTTAACACTTGACGTGATTTTGTTCTTGGTTGTAACTTCAATTACGTCGAGACCCTCTTCAACAGGACAATTTGCTACTGAAACATGCGGAGCCTGAGCGGCTCCTTTAAATGGGTAAGCAAAATCGAACGTTCGAATCCCTAACGTCATGAGAGACTTGGGCGACAAGAATTATTTACTGCAGCGACAGTTTGTGAACGACAAAAGCGATTTTGCAGCTTTGGTCGCTTTTGGTGTGAATGCACAGTTAGTCTGGAAATCTAGACATACCCTAGCAAATGTTTTTGCTTTGCAGGTATGTCTAGAAATGAGCCGTACCTGTACAGTATGGCCCCAGGAGATGTTCTCCCATGGTTGGACTAATCACATCGCCCTATACTATACTTTGCTTTTTGTACAGCACATTGAAATTCCTTTGAGTATGAAATGCTCTATATAAATAAACTTGCCTTGCCTTCAACAGAGTCGCCTATACAGTTTAAAGGCAGTTTGACAACTGCTGATGTAGCCCCTTGGATTGAGCCCAGATGGTCATCAATACTCAATAACTCTTCTGTAACTTTCTGAAAGGCTACAGTCATTCCACCACTTGTTGAAGAGGTGCATATACCAATAACTGACAACCTACAGAAATGAACCCACAAAAATAATTTGATCAGAAAGGAATTTAAGATAATTCTGTTAGTCCTCCCTCAGGAGAAGGAGACAGCAAGTGCAGAGAGGCAAATTCCTCTAAGCTCGAAGCAGCTGGAGGCACCAGAAACTATGGATAATTTCAATACTTTCAATCCTAAGGACATTTCAATCCCTTAAATGAAACACCAGTTCTGAATCTTGGCTGAAGGCATCAATACTAAAGGGACTAGCAGGGTTGGGCGATTTGGCCTAAAATCGAAATTTCGATTAATTTAATTTTAACTGGATTAACGATTTTATTTATTTATTTATTTTTGGCCTCATAGTTCACTGAAAGTTTTGCACAGTAAATATGCTCACATATTAAAAGTGAAAGATTCTTAATAAAGGGTGCATTGATTTTAAAATAATTGAAGGATACGCACTACTACAACTACTACTACTACTACTACTAATCATTATTTGTTGAACATCAATGTTTTCTTTGGTACAAGCTGCTTCTGTTGCTCAGTTGTCTTAGTGTTTAAGCTCTCTATGGTCAACATGTCGGCGGAATAATGTAACGGAGCGGGGTCACGTGACTCCACATGCGGTAGTGTTTTCAAAGGGAAAATAATTGAAATAATTGACCTGGAAAATTTTGATTGATTATACGTTCTGAATGTTGATTTCAATTACTTTTTCGATTAATCGCCCAGCCCTAGACACTAGATATACCATGACACTTTGGTCATAGATTTAAGAGTCCCTACAGATGAAATCAGGTCTTGGTAACATAGTTGGAGTATGGCATGTTTAAATCCAGTGTCCATTTCAATGCTTATATTAGTGATTATGAGTGCTGAAAACTACATAAGAAGGTTTTTAGAATAAATTACTCTGTAAGAATGGTTGGTGAATCATTGTGAACAGTACACTAACAAACAACTTTTTTACATGTTTTGTGTACTCAAATGGTGTTCTCAATAAGAATGAGGGTTTTTACAAGATGTTATGTGGTTGTGTCAGGCCAATCCGTACTAGTGCATATATTAAAACCCATTGTAAGCTGTTAATCCTTGTTTTGTATATGGCCTAGAGACAAACAAAGCAGACAGACAAAGACAGTATCATGCTAAAAAAAATAATTA
This sequence comes from Limnothrissa miodon, assembly GCA_017657215.1. Classification (NCBI taxonomy): domain Eukaryota; kingdom Metazoa; phylum Chordata; class Actinopteri; order Clupeiformes; family Clupeidae; genus Limnothrissa; species Limnothrissa miodon. The sequence goes on from JAGFZM010000019.1 coordinate 907,830, forward strand.
CTAAAAAAAAATGACCTCAGGTGTATTTTGTGGAAAGTAATGGACAAGTGGATGGGCATTGGAGTGAATGACTCGGCAGATGGTAGATCGCTGGTTGTGCAAAGGGCTTAGAGACTGCAAAGGAAAATTCAACATTGTTGAATCAGGTCCATAATAGGTTCTGTTCAGTTTTTGGAGTGATGAAGCACCATTCCTTATTACCTTTCATTATTAGGCTACACACGCAAAAGGAAATATATTTTTCTTGTTTTATATTTCTTTCTTAATGAATCATGATGTTGGGTATGCTATTCTGTGGCCTAAGACATTTTTTCAATGTACCTGAATTAATATCTGAATAATGTGCATACTTCTCATTGACATTGACTTCTCAACATAATGCCGTCATTTATTGTAATGTGAAGATAGGATTATTCAGGAATTCTTTAATGTGCAGATAAACACCTTATTTTGATTAATTCTGTAAGGTCTACAATTTATATACACACAGTAGCTTGTCATATAGTAAATGACAAGTTTGTAAATATGCAATCAAGCTGTGATGGCAGAACATGCATGTAATGTGATGAAAATGAAAGTTGATTCTCTCACAAATTGTTATCAAGTTTATGAAAAGAAAGCTCAAGACATTAGATCTTAGGTGTTTGCCATGTTCTCTGATCAACTGACAAGAATTTGTGTGTGCAAGTGAGGGGGCTCGTATGTGCATGAGAAAATGTGTAGACCCACAATACACAAATTTAACCACATCATTATAGGCTATGTACTGTATAGGTGAACTTGAATCAAATGTTTATGTGAGGAAAGATGTATGTCTCAGACCTGTTAATTGACTATGTGAGTCTTGAGAGCCCAACAAAAGCGAGGTGTGTTGAATGGCATGAAAAGCTTAATGGCGGGGCTGTGATTTGTGCCGTGACAGCAATTTTTTCCTGACATTTTCATATTTCAGAATCTTTGTGCAAAAGCGCCCATGGTGGCCAGAACTTTGGGCACCAGCTCCTACTGGCTTTTCATCCCTACCCACCTCTTATAACCAAGCACAACACCACTTATTTATTATGCCTTTGTCAACATTTTTGGTGTCTTCCTCTGGATTCACAAAGTTTTGTATGGGATGTATATGCAGCAACTGGATACGATTCAATCCATTTTGCCAGGAATTAAAGCCACAACCCTATTTCTAATTGGCTAGTAGCTCTTAGTATGAGAGAGTGCACTGCGCCTTTGTTGGATCCAGAGAAATGTTTGTTCATTGGTAAATCTCTGGACAATTTTTTTTCGCAGTCATGTCAGTATGCCAGAGATCTGGCACAGTGTGGCATTAGCCCTGCATGTGTGTTTTTTTCATATGGAGAAAATAATGGCTTATTGACTGTTTTTACAACTCTTCAATTCACCTACCTCTGTTGAGGTGGAAAATCTTTCCCAGACCCTGTGCGGCCTGATTAAACACACATGTTTTGTTCAGTTCTATGGCAAAATGCGCTCAAGAGCAGGGAACGCCTTTGTTCCCTGCTCCACTCACCTATGCACGAAGACTTTGATTCACCTACACTCACATGCTAAACACAAGGGAAAGGGATAATTCCATTAAGACAGAGTTGAGAAAAGCCAAAAAAAGGTATCTCATTTTACCAGATCCCTGTGTGAGATTTAGTAAACAGTAATAAAATCCATAATCTGCTGTCTGTTAGTTTTTTTTCACTGTCTGTTAGTTTTTTTTACTTCTTTAAGAAATGCTTGCAGTGGTTGTAAGGAAATACAGCAAAGTTACCAAATTTAAACTTTTCCAGATGCTATACTTTCAAAAACATTCAAACTGTGTGGAGGGTTTTCTACCATGTTTTAGTGTTGAAGTATTGAAACAGTGTGCATAATGGCCTTCAGTAAAATAGACAATTAGTGATTAATGAAATAACTACTTGTTTGCTTTTTTAATATTTGTCATTGCTGGTATGATCTACTTAGCCTTGTTGGTCTTTATCTGGCAAAGTACTTAGTCTTGGTGATGATAGATCTGACAAACTGACAAACACAGTGTTTCAACACAGAATACAAATAAGATCAGTGGTGATGCATCTGCAGGCTCTGCGAATGAGTAGGTGGTGTGCAAGATAATTTCATTCTCAAAAGAAGTTTGTATGACAACCATTGTCAGTTTTCATATTAATAATAGTCAACAAAGTTAGAACAGGCTAACCTGTCAACTGTTTTGTCTAGACTGCTCTAATGAGCCCAATATCAAGCTGGCCTTGTAAATTAACTTGTTCACCCCACTAAGATCTATGCAATTATATTAACAGAATATAATATAAACAGAAGACTGTGCAAGACAGTATTGTTTCATGTGAGGTGAAATAGAACTTGCAATAGAATTTGTAAGGTGGACTGATCTGTCCTTTTCAGGCCCCCTCGCACACAACCAAAATAACACCACAATACACCACTACACAGGAAATGTAAGTATCCATGCAAGTTGGATCACCACATCAATACAGAGAGGCTCTGCCACAACCGCAGAAGAACAGTGTTTGGTTGGTCCATTAATCCAGAGTTTAGCTGTGCTTAGGCTGCCTCTGGCTCTTACATCAAACCGAGTGATTAACTGTAACTCCATGCCAGACAACCTCCTTCAAGCAACCATGAAATATGTGTCACACAATCTACTTGCAGGAAACAGTGCAGTCTGCAGTCTTTGTATGACAACACTGGGATCATGCTCCTTCAGCTGTGTTAGTATGTGCTAGTATGAATGTGTGTGTGTGTGTTTGTGTGTGCGTGCATATTTGTAGTTCTGTGTGTGTGTGTTTGTGTGTGTATGATCCGAACACGCAATCCTCTCTTCAAAACCATGATAAAGAGATGGGGTTGAAACAGAGGAGAGGAGATAAAAAGAATCACAGTTCACTCGGCCTGGTGCAGCTCTCATTCATTTCCTCTTGCTAGGCTTAAAACCCTGCCGGCGGGACTGTCCACAAGCACACGGTTCAGCTACGGGTCAAAGTGCTCCCCTAGCAAATCGTGACAGGATCAGTCACTGGAGGCTGGCAGAGGCTGTGCCCATTTAATGGGCTCTGCGTGTCAATCATCACAGGAGAATAAAGTACCAACTCCATGTATGCTGGAATTCTGAGCTGCAGACATGGCACTGCAGTGTTCAACTGGACAAAGAGCTTCTCTCAAACAGAAAAAGAAGTTGAAAGAAGGTTGGAAGAAGCCTGTGGGACTACGCTGCTGCTGTTTAGGTCCTTAAAAGTGCCCTGCCCTATCCATTACTGTTTGTGTCCAGCATATTTTGAAAATAATGATTTGTTACCTTTTGTGAAAACAGGTTTCGTACGTTTACGTCTATGCTTGCAACAGTAACAAAAAGCAGTTAAGTTGTGGAGAGTCTGTATACGATCTCTAAGCAATTGGATTGTAATTCTCTGTTAAGCGCGCAAGTATTTTCTTTTGCAAAATTTACACACTTTTGTACTGCACGCATTCTGCACTGTGGACACCTGCCCCTCCCACAGAGCTTAAATTCAAAATCAAGGTGGATTTACGAAAGAGGCAGTCTCTGTGCCAAGAACTTTCGGATTAGCCATGTATATGCAGTTGTAGTCAATGGAAAGTGCAAACCAGACTTTAAATTTGATTAGGCATATGACACACATGACAAGAGTAAGAATATAGGCTATCAAAATCAAATTCTGGCCACAAATCAATTAACACATTCATATGATATATAAACAATGTGCAATGAAAAATTATTGCTGCGGCAGCATAGTTGTTCATCAAGAACCCGGCAGAGGCCTCACGGTCCAGACAAAAGCACTGAATGTACTGGGTGTTCTTAGGGTGTCCAGACAAGGGCGAGAAATGTGTGGTCGTCTGCGAGCTCCTCAAACTTTTTCCCACTCAAGCAAGAGTGCAAACAAGGGCAGGACTGGCATTTTCGTTTTACATTTTGAAACCATGAAATATGGTTGTATTTATACTTGTTTTAATTATTTGACGTGTTTTTAATTGAACAAATTGAAAAACAGACAGTTGCGTAATATCATGTGATGATTTTGTCTTATAATTTCTTATGGTTGTGATAAATGTAGCTCAGAAATAAGGTTTACTTTGGCATGTTAAAATTCAGCCCTTAAACTGACATCAAATGCCACATACAATTTCACCATTTAGTGGCGCTTGACCTTAAAGGTACAATGTGTAGCATTTTTAGTTGTTCTAATCTACGTCTATGTTACCCCTTCACAAAGATGTGCTTTTTCATAAACATTTACCACCACCATTAACGTCAAGTATTCTAAATGGTCGATTTACTAGGCTTGAATGGCTGGCGTCGCTACATTGAAATACATTAGCAGGATTAGTAGCATGCCGTAGCTGTAATACATACTTTGAACTGCGGGGTGCAAGGCTAAATAGTAGGTTTGCGACATTTCTACACATTGGACCTTTAATACAGCCCTCAAAAGTGCGTAACAGTAAAAGGACTCAACTCAGGAGGAGAATACGCCTATGGAAACTTTACGAGAAATGCCCGACTTCAGGGTTCCTCCACCTAGAACGCACAACTGGCTTTATGGCGCATAAGTGACTGACTTTTAGTCTATGGCAGAATGTCTCATGCTGAAAAGTGCATAGCTACACTCTTTTTTGACATAAGCCACCCAGAGAATTCCGCCCTTCGTGAATATAGGGCGGTGGTGGCGCAGGTGGTAGAGGAGCCGTTCGGCTGCAAGGTTGCGGGTTCGAGCCGCACTCTACCTGACCCCATCAAAGTGTCCTTGAGCAAGCAAGAAATTTAATTTTGATTCCTCTGTATGTCCAGTATATGTAGAGAATTGACAATAAAAGAGACTTAACTTAAATATCCACATCATATGTTACTTCCTCAGAAATGTAATCTTGACATTTTTCTTTATTTTTCTCTCTTGCAACTTTTCTGTCTGAGAACTAATTTAAATATTCTCTCATTACGCCTACAGAAGCAAGAAAGGTTCCTGGTCTTTTTTTACAGACGAAAAAAAAGTTTCTGATGACTTTTCAATGGCCTCAAATTAAATTCTGTGACCCTGCCACGCCACACAAATATAGGACTATACATACATTAGAGTCAGTTATAAAATTTAACACTTTCTTCACTCACCTAAAAAAAAAAATCTTGCAAATTGATGGCAGGTTGTCTGGGACCTGAGACCGGAGCTTAAAGCAGCCATAAATACAAGAGGTTACTCCAACTGCTATTCAAAATATAAATGATGCTTTTAATGGTCCTTTAAAAAGCATGTGCACCAACACTCCACAGTCCACAATGCTACAAGGGAAATAGTTTTGTGGCCTGATGAAGTATAGTATGAATTGTGTGGAAAAATGGTGCACAAATGGTGCACAATACCCAGAGGGCACAATTACAGCATCTTAACAGCAGGCAGGCCACCATGTCAATGTAGTCAATAAAAATTGTATGCTATCTGCAAGTGTTCCTTTGGTTGGTCAGACATCATGGTCAGACATTCATCAAAAGTTAAAATTATGAAATGTTTCCCATGGTTTCCCATCATAGCATTCAGCAGCCTGTCTCTATGCATATTTCTGCCTTTATTAGTAATATCCTTGTGTGTTTAGCTGATACTAATAATGAGACTGTGAAGATTAACTACATAAACTTTTCAACATGTACTGATGACAGGAGGCACTGCTATGGATTTGCTGTGATACACTATATTGACTATGTATTATAACAACAATGTACCACATGTAGAACTGATCTGTGAATTGTAGTAGGACTAAGTTAAAACAATGCTTTGTAAAAGTGGATAATTTTCTAAAATGTTTGATTCTTACTTCAATCACATAAAGACACATTTAGTGTACCATTGTCATTGACTATAGATTACAGTTCAAGCAGATGCAAGCACCTTAAATACATGAATGAACATGTATTGCAATATATTTAAACGGGAACGTAACAGTTCCTGTACTCTGTTGTAATTTGTAGGTAAGTAGAAACCACTAACTGTTTGCATTGGTATACTGTATATTTGCCTAAGCTATAGTAAAGCCAGTTGACAAAACACATTCTATGACAACAGCGATCCACTTACAAGGGAATTCTGCAACGCAATACCCTATTCATTCCTATGGGACGCCGAAAGCCTATGTAAGCGGTGGACATATCACACTTTAGTTGCTGTGTTAGGTACTGTGTGAAGTCATTCCATTACTTTTCTGAACACTTAAGTGAATTTACAAATTTCGTGGCCTGAAAAATGGCTTGTCAAATTCCATGATTTGTTCAGGTTTACTAAAGCTATTTAAATAGGTTTCAGAGGTCTATGTTAAGGTATACTCGGACCATTGTAAGACCAACTAAAAGATGCATACCATCTTTGAAGTCCTCGAGAAACAATCTGAAGTTACATGAAACATTACCAATGTGAAATATGGATGTGTGGCAGGGTACTTTTATGGAGCTGGGTGCCCTCAATTGATTTAATCTGTTAAAAAATAAATCCAGTTATTACCATAAGTTACTCAATGATGGAGGCACCTTCCTACTGGACAGAAAATAAACAGCTGGCTGCTGGCAAAAAGTCACTTGGCACAGAATACACACATGCATGCGCGCACACACACACACAACATACACACACCTTCCGTTGCAACTCCCAACTTCAACATCCTCAACCAAACATCCTCTCAAATGTAGTGTGATATGTGTCCCAATGTAATAACAATGTCATATAGCACATTCAATATGTGCACTGTGCAATGTTGTTTCACAACATATAAATGTAAAATTAAGTAAATAAATAATAAATAAATAAATAAATAAACCGTTACTAACCTTTTCTGACTACATTCCTTGACAATGTGGCTGAAGCGAGAATCGACCCACCATCATGGATAACAATGCATTTGATTGTTAACCAAACAATGGAACACGGAAAGGGGGAATGTAGGAGAAAATTAAGCTTTTCCAAAGCTAACACGCTGTAAAATAATCCTGCTTTGAATCCTCTCTTTGTACAGGCCCTCTCGTCACTGCTTTTGCCTAGCCAATGGTGGCACAGCGCTCTCAACATTTCAATTCCCACTTTGTAGCCAATACACAAAACATACATTTCATATTTTTAAAAGGGCAGCAGGGGGTTGAGAGCAAATAGAAAAAAAACCCAAACCTACTGGAACTGGATCACAGAAGCAGATGCTGGTCAAATGGAAATTCAATTTTCCACTGAATGTGAAACCCTGGCCTATGCGAGTGAGTGAGCAGGTGCAGGAGGCCACAGTTGTAGCACTTGTTTCATTCTCTACTAATTGTCCAGACTAAGACAAACATGCAGAGGGGATCAGGGCGAGACGCCACAAACAGATGGCATTATGCCTAGTGTGTGTGTGTGTGTGTGTGTGTGTGTGTCAGTCTAAGTGTGTGTGAGATCGCAAACCAGGCAAGATCTGAATAGCAGTCTGTATCACACTCATACAAGCCCACCACCTAGATTTCCAGATTCATGAAGCTGTATTCATGTCACCCCATAACCCTTTCAACAGGAGAAACTACTACATGTATAAAACTTCTAGCCTATTCAAACTTCTACTATACTAATAATGTATAATAACAATGTGCAACATGCAACACAGATCTGTAAATTACAGTAGGCTCACGAATTGTTGGAGTAGGTAATGTTCTGAACTACTTCTTTGAGTACAGGACAGAGAGAACCACACTGACTCGAAAAAAATATCTATCTCTTTCTGCACTGTAATGCACTGCTTTTTGAATAGCTGTGACTACAGTGTATGAAAGAAGGCAAAATCTTCAGGTTACAGAAAAAAAAACATCTCATATATCTCACATAGATCTCACGGATAGAGAAATTCAAAGATATTAAAGTTAAAATGCAAGTTAACCATGCAACATGTAAATGTAACTCTTACTTTAATCAATCTCAAAGGCAGCATAGGTCACAATGAACCTCTCCACACCAGAGCAAGAGTATACTGCACATAAAATGTGTTTCTAACATTGATGACACAGTTGAGAAACTGCAGCATCCAACAAGCCTGACAACCACATGGGTTTCATTAGCTTCAAGGAGAGGTTGGACAAATCTTGACAGATCAAAGTATACAAAGTATTCATCAATGTGGATTAACTAAGAAAGTAGTTGACCTGATATCCACATATTGCTGTTTGGCTTGGGATGATCCGAACTTTACTAGGCTTTCCTATCTGTGCTTCACTCCCATCAGGTTCCACTTTCTCGCTTGGTTTTACTTTTGTCATAGTGGTACACAACAATGAAAACGCTTTCAAAACTGCATACTTAAAGACCAAATATTTTCATGTTGTGTCTCACAACATGCCACTGTTATAGGCCAATGGGACAAATCCTGTGGGCCATTCCCTAACACCTAGTTACCATGGAGACAAGGCAAAGCCTTTTCACTGTCACATTCCAAGTATCCTACTTTGTGGGAGACACAATGGTTCTGATGTTGTCAACTTGCTAGAAACGGAAGAAATACCAAATTCACAGTCTAGAGCAAAAGTGGTGTCCACATAAAATACATTCCATTAAATCAAAAACTTGCCTGCATTCAGCCCAAAAGTCATGCTGCAGTATATCTGCATTTAGTCCAAAAACATGCCTAAAGAAAAAAGGTCCTACAGGAATAAAATATCATCCAATAAGATGATCCAGTAGTAATAAGATGATCCAGTATCATCTTATAGTGCTTTATCGACCAAAAATACTATGCATTTATGTCTATACACAATATATTTGGTAAACTAACGACTAAGAATAGACTATTTATGTCAGCATATGCAGCTGTCAGTAGAGTGGGAGACAAATTACTTAATGTGAGCTAGTTTCAAAAATCCCAAAGTTTCATTATATTCTGGACACAGATTGAACTGCTGTAAATTGACCCTACTTTATCTCAACCCTCTTTCACTCAACTGTATGCTTGTTTTATTCTGTCTATGCCTACATTAAGCATTCATAGAACAAGAAATACACGCTATACATGTGGAGTGCTTATAAAAAAAAACAATTCTCTAAATGGGGCACATTACAGTAAGCCAAGAATATGCTCGAAATTCAAGTTTATGGGGACTCACCTTCATCTCCGCAAGGGGCCTCACTGCTCCGCTTCAGTGGCCGCTGTGTTTTGAACCAGTAGCTGTGAAAGACATGTAAGCATAAACTGCATGTCCTGTATGTTATACAACCAGTGATGCAAACAATCCTTCCAGTGACATATGCTTCCTCAACGGCCCAACTTGTTCACTGTGTCGAATAACATTTTAAAAACAGGACAATCTCAAACTTGGGTGGAACACTCATTTATCTGGCATGCATGTAGCAAACATATCGATACAGTGCGACATTAGCTATCAATGCATTCATTCTTTGAACTCGTCGACGCGCGGTAGCATAGCATACAGTGGCACGGGGAGGAGAAGAAATACAATCGTTTTCCTGGTAGACAGCACAGCACCGCGGGGGTTGGCTTAAACGTCGTTCACAACGTCCGCCCTACGGTTTTTACCGTGAATTTGATGCTTCCATCGTGTGACAATTGTCTGACCTAGGAGACACTCGCCAAGTTAAGCGCATAGTCTGATCAGATGAATGAGAGAACATTTTCAGCTGTTTATGTAATGATCTCGTGTTGCTCCGGTCTCAACGTGATTTCTTTTACCATGAGACGGCCATACGGCAAGTTCATCCCAGTCATCCTCTGAAGAAAGTAAAACTTATTGTTTACATGTTTAGTTCAATATGACCGAGCAGGCCAATTGTATCGATAGAAAGACACTGACAAACCCTTTGAACTTGAAAGTCAGAAAAATCCTACGAAGACAAAAAGACAAACTAGCGCCGTACAAGAGAGCAGGTTAGCATAATGTCTACTGCGCTACAGCATTCGATGACGCCATTTCTGTGCCACACAGCAGACACTATTCCATATGAGGATAAAGCACAACACAAACTAAATTGACTAGACTACCCGGACAGCGAAAGACTATAAAGATTTTTTCTAAGAACCATGGGAAATTGCAGTCATGAAATTTTTTTTTCTGACTGGTATTGTTGGGTTTAGATTACCTCGTCAAGTGGGACGGTAGTTACGCTATATTTCAACGTGTAAAGAAAAAGCTTAATGACATTAATAGTCCATAACTTAACAAAATAGACCAACATATAACCAAATTCAAAGTAACAAATACACACTTACACAGTAGCCCATTTGCAGGGGGGTATAATACCAACAGAGAACATTATTCTCCGTACGAGAGAAAGCAATGATACGAACTGCTGAGCCTGAGACTACATCGGGGTGCTTCACACAATAGAAAAGCTGTCAGCCCAGCGAACAAGGTCAAGCTGTACAAAGTCGCTTGAATCCTTCTATTCGGAAATTATGTTACATGTCTTAGCAGCTTCACAATGTCTACTTGATGCCACAAGTAACAACCGTGTTGTATTTCGTCTGTTACAATGTCACCCTCGACAATTGTGAATTGTGACAAGAGGCTCAAAGAATTGGCTTAACATTTTTTTCGAACAACATCTTCGCTTGTTACTGCAAATTATGGTCTCGGGAGATCGTGTAAACTATAGCTTCAATATGGTACACATTGCTAACTACGATACAACTGAAGAAAACTGGTTATGATGACTGTAGGCTCAACAAGCCAGCCATTTCAGTTCGCTCTTGTAGGCTTGTCGCTATTGTAGACTACATGACTACAGTAGAACAGAGGAAGTAAGCCCCGAATTTCCAGAAAAGACGACGATAGAGTATACTGAATTATGCACAGGCACATCGCGCGGTAGAAAATACAGTTCGAACAATATATCGTCACGCGCTGAATCATTTCAGAATCTCTACAATGAGGGAGTTCTTGGGTCGCCTGCTTGATTCAGCCAAGCACAGCACAAATGCAAGATTCGATCGACCCTTGAAACTCCAAACATGCACACGCTGTTTTTGAGAGTTCTAGTCTACTATTAATTCGAAATACTCTCAATCTCAATATAGCACACAAAGCCTTACGTAAGGGCTGCCCAACAAGGCAGCATTTCCCCATCAGTTGGGCTATTTGATGGCGAGGACCGATGTTTAGTTTTAGCAAATTCCAACACAACATATGTTGTTTTCATGCCAATATATTTAACCAAAACACTACATGATATGGATGGATAATGAGCCACAAGAAGGGTGCTCCTCGGGTGAGACGAACAACCTTGCAGAAACGAAAATCCTGTAATGTTACTGCTTAAGTAAACAAGGTTGATGACAATACACGAATGCCTCCGTTTTTTTTGGGAAAACGTTCGTGTCTGTTGTCCATTCAGCTAGTCCAGTCTTAACGTTATGCTGTTGCGACAAACGACTGCAAACTATCACTACTGATCGATCTGTCTTTAACGTTACTTCTACCCCGCGATATAAACCATTTCTAACACGTAGCCTACTTAGCGTAAGACCCCAAAGTATGATTTCATAAACAACCTTACCTTGATGGTCTGTCCAACTAAGACACTGAGTTCCAAGTAGTCCTTTGTGGAAAAAAATCTGAATTAATCCATTAGATCTAAAAGGTTTGTCGCTCGACGCCAGAAAATGTTAAAGCAAGTCCGCAAGACCTCAGTCGGTGTTGAGATGTGATTCCGACAAAGTCCCTCTCCCCACTCAGGCTCTCTTTTTTCTATGATCCCTCTCTCTTTGGGCTGAAACTGACTGACAGATACACAAATCCACCCACGGAACAAGCCGTGTACAACCATTGGCCAAAATCTTCGGGTATCCGCCTTTTGGCTTCATGCATTGGTCCATCTTGTATCATTTGTTGTTACTTTTTTGCCTGCGCACCGGCCAAAACGTTTTCATCGTTTCTGGGTAGTGTATTTTTAAGGGCCATATTTATATCCTTTGTTATATTGAGTCATGGGATGCAAAGCTTAGTATCAAAACTGCAACTCCCATAGTTCGCAGCGTGATGGGTGAGCTAGACAGCAGACGGTCGTTCCTGTTATCGCTGCCCCACCTACTCGTGCGCGCTTGCTCCGTAGAGAAGCCATGGCGTATTTAACTTGCTGTGAATGCGGATGAGGAGGATGGTACGAGGTCTGGCCGTGAGGCAGAGCGCATCGAAAACGCCAGCGCTCTTTTTCTTACTTGCTGCGAAAAATCCGTTTTCGAAAGCCAGTCAGATCATTTTAATCCTTGCTGACTCGTTGTTTTTATCAGGATTTAGGATATATCTATGACATTATTGGATGAGACCAGTTATAAGGCACAAGCTAACGTGCTAATGTTAGCAAGGAAATCAAGAAAAAACGTCGAATAGCGGAAGTGCTGAAGTACCCGGATTTCAATTTGTCTGACAGAAGGTGGGTGTGGTGTTTACAACAGCAGTCATCCCTTGCGGAGTTGTTGCTGATTAAACAAGGATCTTATTGAGTGTTGAGTGCTGTTCCTACCCACAGCTCCTGTAAAAATATTCAGTCATAGCCAAATGCTTAACACCTGGAGTAGGGCCTATTGCACAAAACTACGATAAGGGATTAAGCCGAGATATCTTGGTTATCCTGGCTGATTTAACCAATCATTTGTCAGTATAGCCAAGATATCCCGGCTTAATCCCTTATCCTAGTTTTGTGCAATAGGCCCCAGGTCATCAAGGTCTGCTACAATGTTTAGATGTTCACTTTGTGTCTTGTTTGGGCCTTTTTCTTTCCTAATGCAACAAGGAGGCATACACATTAACATGTAGCTTTCCAGCGCTTCTACTGACGATCTTGATGTATTGATGAATGGGAAAGTCTATTCAGGTGTATGTTCAGGGCCTGGCCTGAACATGTCACAGGCCAAAAGTTTAGATCTATGCCAGATTATTTGGTCCTGGTTGTGTTATGGTTCTGCCATGAGTATTGTTCTGAAGTTTTATATATTTTTTTCTAGATAGTTTTTTTCTTTTAGTGTTGCTTTCTAACGGTTTTCTGCTTGTTTTACATAGTTAGATTACACCATTGGTGTAGGGACTTCTTTATTGTGGTGTTCTGTTCAGAGACATTCTCTATTGCCATGGTCTCTTTTTTTTGTAAATGTCCATAGGCTACTTAAGTTTGGCTATTTCAGTGTTGTAGCTGTTTCTTTCTTCTGACAGTCTGAGATGCCTGAGAATCTCCAAGTCTCTTCTGTTTGGCTGTACCTCTTTTCCTCCAACCATTTTGTAGCTATACTCTATGCTTTCTTTATATATATATCACAACAAGAATAATGTAATGAGTGCACAGTTTTAAGTTGCCTACTACACATAGGCCCATATTGATGCAACCTATGCAATAGGGCTGGGCAATTAATCGAAAAGTAATCGTAATCGACATTCAAAACCGATAATCGATCAAATTTTTCCAGGTCAATTATTTCAATTAATTTCCCTTCAGAAACACTACCGTAAGTGGAGTATGATCCCGCTCTGTTGGGTTATTCCGCCGACATGTCAAGCATGGAGAGCTTGCACACTAAAAAAATTGAGATCTCCAACTTATAATAGTGAGCATATTTAGTGCACAAAACTTCAGTGAACGACAATCGTTCATTAATCGTAATCAAGTTAAAATGTTCAATTAATTGAGATTTTTATTTTAGGCCAAATCGCCCAGTCCTACTATGCAACATATACACAATAGTGCAACAGGCTTGTGGACATGGATGTGCACCTAATCTAATTTTGATAACAAAAATTACATCAGAAAAAAAGGATTATTTTGACGTTTTGCAAGTTTGCTCAAACTACAGTACCGGTAATTCAAGTTTTACTAAATGACTCATACAAATACTACATCACAGGAATGTAGGGGATTGTAAATATTGGAATGGGAATGCAAATGTCAAAGTCCAAGGAAATTCTCAATTTTAATGTTACTAGCCTATACTCTTAAGTTACTGTAAATATTCAAGTAGCCTTACTAGTGGAACATGCTGTGTCATTTGATATGCCTCTTGACTTTTTCTTCTTTATTTTTTACATAATACTGCTGGAACTGTATGAAACTGTGGTGATAGTCAGAGTGTGTTAAGTACACACATCTGTGAAATATCTTGATATGCAAAGTCTACAGTATAGTAGTGTATAAGGTTCCACATAATGTGTGGAATTAAATCCGCAAGGGGTAAAGGAATAGGTATATAGGAAGTCTTTGAAGAATTGTCAATGATCCTCTCTAAAGTCTCCCTGTTTTATTGGAGAGTCTGTGAGCTACACTTGAAACCTGGCCACTCGTAAGGCAATATCTACAAGCACACAGAGGCGGGCCTAGTTGTGTCAGGCTAGAGTTCCAGCAGTATCATGGTTCTTGAACTTAAACTGAAATAAGTGTGTTTTGAAAGGTGTTACTAATGTCCTAGTAAAAGTAAAGGCCATAAAGTAGCCTCCAATATTTGGGATGCACTATTTTACATTCTCTGATCATTTGTCTGATGGTTATTTTCTTGGCCAATACCTTAATTTAAAAGCTCTTTCTCACACTGCAGAATGTCAGCCCTGACACTGTATAACGGATCTGTTTTGAGGCTTCACAGATCTGTGTTGAGTAAATTTTTCTGTGTTTGCACAAATGTCAAAATGTTTAGGCGAAGCAATGAAAATGAATAACTGAAATTTTAAATTCGGAGAAACACCTTTATAGTCTCTTTCCCCATTCGCTCTTATTTACTGCTTTTCCTTCTTATACATTTTCGTTATTCTCTTTGAAGTCGGGAGGGAAACCATTTCTTAATGTTCATTTGATGTCTGTGGGCTTCGTTGGAGCCGTCAACTTCTGTTATCCTCCCCTGTGCTTGTTAGCTCAATGCAGCACAGAAGAGTCAAGCGTGTCAGATACAGCACATTTGATAAGCACAGCAATAAGCAAATAAATAAATAATGTGCCCACATCAATCCGAGCGAAATGCACAATGAGCAAACCTGCCACAAAAATAATTGCTTGCGTCTGCCTGTGTCCTGCTATTTCCAGCGGTTAAGACTGAGCATGTGTCTGTGCTTTTATTCCCATCACTAGAGCAAGCCGTTTCATTTGTTAAGAACACCCATTAATATTCAGTGTCTTCCTTCCTTTCATGTCTGCCTCTTCCTGCCTCCTACCTTCCGCCATCCCGGACCCCTACCTGTATGTAGAGTTATTGATTCACTGGAAAGCGCGAGGAATGGATGGGGACAAGGGAGCTGCCACTGAGCAGATTCTTCTGGAACCCTACAAGTATTTGCTTCAGTTGCCAGGTGAGTGGCTTTAACAATGTACATCCTGTTGAAGCCCGGAGAACACATGCAGAAACACAGTAAGTGCTGGGCTGCATGGTGGTTTATTTCAAACTGTAGTCTTCAATAACACAGAGTATTCAATGGTCAACTCTACTCAGCTTTTCCAAGGGATGGGCAATGTTATCTCAAAGTCATACCTGATCTCTAAAGTACTGATCTTTAAAGTAAAACCGTAAGTTAATATTAGTATATTTATTATGTCTAAGGTCATGATATAATACATTTTATCTATGGCTCACACCTTTGAGTACATTTTAAATGTCATCAGGTGTCATAAGCCTCAATACAATTCATGATGGCTGTTTTTTAAATAGATTTACGCTGTATATCAGTAATGGGGGGGATGTAGTACATTTCTACTTTAATCACAGACGATATACCATCCCTCAGGAACTTGTAAGCTGTGCAACATGAGAGGCGGCACAGCAGGAAGAATTTCAAATCAGGAAGTGTTAGAACTGGTTGTCTGTCAGTCTGGAGCCTATCCAGGATGTCTTACCGTTACTTGAGTTTTTCATGACAAAAGGGGGTCAAGCCATTTATACTCAGTAGGTTTTGCATGCTGATTTTGCCGAGTTTGCTTTGGCTATCTCGTTCTTGCTCGTTTTATTGGCTGTTCATTGATCAACCTATGCTTTTTTTCAATGGAGATTTTCACTGGTTTTCCTTTTTTGTGTGGGGCAAAGCACGGGAACCAGACCTGTATTCTTTGCAGTTGATGTTCCAGTGTTGTTTACTGTTTGTACACTGAAGGTTCTTGGTATGTGTGCATGGCAAAATGGAAAACATGATGCCAATGAATGGCAAAGAAAACAAACAGGTCCTCCAAGCCAGCAGTGAAGTGGCAAGATTGCAAAGTAGATGGCGGATGTCGTATTCCATTGAAGGTTAAAGTGGGCCACATGTGTGGGAGATTGTTGTTGCGCTGTTGACTCCCAAGTTATTGAGTGCACTGCCTTCATGCTAACCAATAAGAACCTAAGACCATCCCTTTATAGATGATATTAAAATCACCAAATCCCCAGGATCCAGTTATAAGCCATTATTTAACACAGAGCTAGCCTATATAAAATCAGTCAGGGCAGAGCCGCTAATACTGCCTTCAGCACAAGCAGTGGCTGGCTGTGTTGTTTGACATTATGTTTTTACATTATATTTTTTTCTTAACTGAGTAAATAAGTGCTTTAAAAACCTTTGTTTACAAGACAGTTTCGTTTGCCATATGTTGTTGCACTTGGAAGGAGTTTAAAGTATGGTACCGCTTAAGTGATTGTGACATGTTCCTGAGTTGTTGGTGGCTCCAATGAGATGTAAATTTAAATTTGCTACCAAGTTCATCTTTGTTTACCCAGCTAGTGTTTAACCTTCACTCTAAGCTACTGGTCCACGTGCCATTTGACTTGATGGAAGCCATCTGTTCCAGCAACTATCCTAATAATCTAAGGTGGATCAAATGGACAAAGAGCAAATGTTATGAGCATATATTATGTGATTTAAATGAATAATCCAATAATGGAACACAACCTGTACTGAGATGAAAAATGGTTTCATTTTTTTTTCTTTAAGCAATGAAAAGTCTATGTAAATTCAACCTAAAAAAACTAAACTAATGTAAAAGAAATATATTTTTTACAGTAGGGTTGACTGTGTTATACATGACTTATTTCTAAAAGAAATTGATCCCTTCATTTGTATTTCAACTTTTCTGTGCCAGAAGGGTACCTACTTTTATTTTATTCTGCAAAACAGATTCTGGGTAATTTGGAAATATCTATTAGGAATGTCACAGACTCCACTGTGTCCATTGTCAGTTTCACATGAAAATGAATTTAATGCTTTTATTTTAAGGCACAGGGTTCTGATCAGCTGTTTTGGAGCGGGTACATTATTGTGCATTTCTTTTTATCTCTCTTCGCTTTAGTAAGAGGTTAAAAAAAATAATTCCTGACTGTATCTGTGTGAACAGAATGGGGGCCTTGAGGTGAGCATGCCCAAGGAGAGACATCTATATTTAGATAGGCTTGTGCAGGCTGTCTCTTTCAAAGCATGCTTCTTAGCGGGCTAGATCAGGATTCTACTGTTGTGTCTCCATGCAGAATCGCATGCAAGGTCTGACCCTGTCAATAAGAAACAAATTATGCCACAGTGACTCAAACCATTTTAATCAGTCCTTCAAGCATTATGTGGGTTTTAGCCTTGGCTAAGACAAGACCCCTGACTTCACAGCTTTATTAATAACCACCTTACCTCATCAGAAGCTACTTTGCAATAACAGATTAATATTGAGTTGCAGTATAAATGACACACAAAATGTATAATGGAAAATAGATGTCAGTATCGGCCTGATGGCTCTTTAAAGTTGTAAACTTATATCATAATCAATGTGATGTCCAGCATCTTTTCCAGGCTATGACATAGACTTTCACCTACTCATACAGGGTGGTTTGGGTTGCATGTGATGAGTGCTCTTTCAAAGTTACATCCTGTTTTATAACCACTGGCTTCTGCACGCTCCTTGTAAAATAGTATAGAAAAAAAACAATAAAGGGCTGTGATTTATTTTCCCCTGTGGCTTCTGTTTGATTATCTAACATGTTCAGTCACAACCTTTCTGACCAAGTGCTGATTTCAAGGCTAGCTTTTCAGGCAGGTCATTTCTTGTGAACAAAAGATGAAGGCCGTAATGTATGTTGTGTTATTGAGTTGATGGCCTCTGTAATTTTACTCACTTCTGGTAGCCTGTTCAGTTGCCTTTCCAGTCTAGCCTCAGTCAGCTGGATATGTCAATAATGTAACCTTAGTTTTAGGCCACGATACTCTTACTCTCTCGTCTCTCACAGAACAGATTTTATCCTCCCAATCTACCAATCCATCTTCTGTCTATCTGCCCCCCCCCCCCATCCACCCACCCACCCGAACAGCTGTTATGTTAATGTAAAGACACATTTTTATAGCTGTGAAAGCTAAACTGACATGTTTAGAGTTCTTACATGATGTGAAGGGATTTTTTTTTTCTTCCTGTTAAGGCTGTCACACCCTACGCCTTTAATGTCACTAGTAAACATGTTTAAGCACTTAGCTTAAACAGCTGTGCAGTCATTGGGACACATCATTTTGGAAAAAAAATACCACATTTATTTACCGCATTTACCACATGTAACGATTGTTTCATATTTTGCTTGCTAGGCCCGGCGATAAAGATACATCCCTTGCCTTAATGAGGCACATCCCTCTCTGGCATTCTGAATTTATTTGCCCGCTCTTGCAGAGGTAGGGCTGGCCTCCAACTCTCCCTGCCGTGCTTGAAGGGATATTTTTATTTCTAATATTTATCTTACTCCTGTTGAGTTTGTCAGCCTTAAGCCGGGGCCTGATCGCTGGACCGTTCCAACACTGATGCGTCTGACAGGGTGGAGACTATGTTGTGGCTGGCCCAAACAGGGCTTTTTTTTCTTTCTCCGGAGTAGCTTTAACGATCGTGACCGTGGCGGGGTAGGGAATCATTTGCTCGATTGTGGAAGGACTTTTTTTCTTTCTTTCTTTTTCTCCTCCTTTATTTTTACTGGCTGGACCTTTTAGAATTGCAGTGGAGGGGAAAACCAGAGGAGCTGTGGGGAAGGGCCGAGCAAAGTGCAAAACCCCCAAAAAAGCTGGTCACAAAATTGAATGGTGCGGATTTACTGTACACTCTAGGAGTGCAGGGACTTCACAAATCATCGCTGGACTGGGATTGGAGCTGGGTAGTCAGCCAGAAAAGTAGATCATTAGATTTAGCCAAAGCCCCAAAATAAAACCTTTGCGTGCAAGGGAAGAAAGCGAGGAACTGAGGGTTGCTGAAAGGATTCTCCCCCTTCACTGTGTTGAATGGAAATAGGAGGAACTGCAACAGTCTGTAGTATGTCTGGGCCTCTGCCCATTTAGTCCCACACCCCCCTTTTCTCTCTGTTTGTGTTCCTGGCTGTGAAGGGGAAGTGAAAATGAAAGTTAGTCCTACATCTGGAAGAGGGGTTTCCCAGCACTGGCGTGGGCCCTGCTCCTGCTATCTGAAATCCACAATAAATGGGGAGTTGTCAGTTATAGATAGATCCCACTAGTTTTTGCAAACTAAAACACGTCCATCCATGTGTGAATATACTTGCTTGGGAAGGCATGACAACACTGGCAATAATGTATCCTAGCCTACATATTTATTATAAATGTGATTTATCTGTATTGTTATATTGTTGTGGTCATAGGTTTGTGACCTATATG
This sequence comes from Limnothrissa miodon, assembly GCA_017657215.1. Classification (NCBI taxonomy): domain Eukaryota; kingdom Metazoa; phylum Chordata; class Actinopteri; order Clupeiformes; family Clupeidae; genus Limnothrissa; species Limnothrissa miodon. The sequence continues at coordinate 927,430 of JAGFZM010000019.1, forward strand.
GTGATATACCTTTCATGTGCATTTTAATTTCATCTGCTTTGTTGTCTGAGCATGTAGTCATTTTAGTAGTTGCTGTGTTATAGTACTTAATATTATTATAACTTTTCAATGCCAGTTTGTACTGATTGATACCTGTTGATGACACTTGAATTAATCCATTTTATTACATTTACTTTTCTCTTTTTAGGAAAACAGGTGCGAACCAAGTTGTCCCAAGCTTTTAACCATTGGCTCAATGTACCTGATGATAAACTACAGGTAGGAGCTCATGTCTTTAAATATCTGCCCATTCTACTGCAGTCTCAAACATGCTCAATCTGTACCTCCAGTAACTGTACATGTCCCTTATGGCCAAACCAGAGTGTAAGTGACGCCAACGAGACATACTGTGTAAAATCTCAAGCTAGTTAAGATGGACAAAAGAGGCATATTTTGCATTAAGACAAATACTCTCTTTATTGTACGCAGTGACTTTTAAATTCACCAGAAATTTCACCCAGTAAGACAATATTACTAAAACACTATGGAGGCCCTGCTCCAGCCACATACTTGAGTTACTATCCTGCAGGGGCTTGAGTATGATTGTAAAGTCTTGGTTAGTTTATGACCAGAGTGGACCTTGAACAGGTTAGCTGGTCTTAAGTCGTATGGATGCAGACAAGGGGGCCGTACTCATATAAAGCAGGCCAATAATTCATTTGTTTTACTCTTCCACCTCTTATGGTGCTGTGCAGAGAAATGTATGCACTGTCAGAAAGATTATTTTGAGCAGAGGTCATGTGATGTAATTTGCTCATGGCTTGTTTGAACCCTGTGCTCGTTATCTCGGAATTTTTATGTCTACATTTTTTTTTTAGGATTTGTGTTGATCACAAGCCTGGTTTTTCAAATGAATTTATGGTGGAAAGATTTTGGTGAGACTCGACAACTGTCATTGGTATTCACTGGAAGGGTGAACCACAGATCTGAAAGCAAATCCTGTCCAGCACTGTCTGTGTGGATTTAATGTCTGGGATATTAGTTTGTTAACTGACACTTTTGAGAGGTTTGTGTTTTCTATGCGTCATAAGCTTGGCATAGATTGAGATAGCCCTCCTAATGAGGCAGATACTGTAACACATTAATCTGGACAGTGCCAATGAACTGCTTGATGACTAACCTAAATATTTCAGCTTTTTCTTCAACTTCTGAGATTACGTCAAATGGCACCTAGTCATTCTAGTTAGGTAATTTCCAAACTGGCACAAACCCCTCGCTGCTTTTTCTATGTTTGTTTTCATGAGAGCCTTGTGTGAAGTTTCCATTTCCTGATTTACTGATCACGTTCATTACATTAATCACATATTGCACTGAAAACATGCAAGGGTTAATTAACTCCATGGATATTACACATTTAATGTGATGATATTGACATTGAGTTCATTATCCATCATATACCACTGTTGCGCTAAGTAGTTTTTCTAGGAAAACTATTTTTATAGCCACAGACTTCTGCCACACATTAACTGATCCAAAATGTTCTGGGATAAATTGCTTTTACTAGTTCTAAATGGATGGTTTCTATTATAAAATTAGGTTGTTGGTTAAATGTCGTTGTCAAGCATCACACCCAAATGCAGTGTAAAAGACTTAAAATGCATCCCGATCACAAGTTATAAGGTTTTTGTGCTGGGAATGTATATCAGGTCTCTAAATTACGATCCTGTGTTTAAACCTCACAGTGAGTTTGACAAATTAATATGTATGTGATGTACGGTTTGAAAAGTGGAACTAGTTGACAGGTGTGCTGCTATCTGAAAATGATGCACATAAATAACACCTCACAATAGGAAATTTGATGAACCAGTGGTAAAGCTATAATGTAAAAGACAGCCTAGATGTACATCTAGAACATTAGTAAACCTTACTCTGAAAATCTCGAAACTCGTCTTTCAACTGGCTATGGTGCTGAACTCCTGATCAAATCTTTGTGAGTGGTTCACATATTAACTAAACCACAAACGATGACCATGCTTTAAGAGCTTGGGAACTGACTTCAGCTGTGCATCGCATTCATGGACACAAATATTGTCAGGTTATGGTAAAAAACCATTTCCATCACCAACATATTGCGAGTGCAATAAAAGTCATTTTCGATGCTAAAACAGGTTAAATGGACACCATGGATTGTACAGAGACAAGCTCCTGCCAGACATGAAGAGAAAATATCTCCTAAAGTTTACTTTAATGGCTGATATAGAAATCATAATGAGATGCAGAGTAGATTCTAGAACTCAGATCTTCAGAAGCTTACGTTACAAAGGTGGTGGGGGGTGTAGTGCAGGGGTACCCAACCAGACTATCACGGTCACCAGTCATTTTAGATCTCCGCGGTACATTGTGAAACATTCCATCAAAAATGCTTTTTAGATGTTAAATTTACTCTCGCTTTGGCTTTGATGTGCAGTTGACATAAATGCGGTCTGCACAGTCTAGCTGCTGCAAACAGCTGCCTAACTCTCAGTAAATGGTGTCTTTGGTCTCTTTTTCTTTTCTGCATGGTGACTTCTATAGTTTACGTTACTTTCAGTTCAATGTGACTTGTTCAAATTGTTCTCTGTAGTCATATTGTCAGCAACTTTGCTGCACACTTACGTGAGATGGCAAAGTAGACTACTGTAGTCTAGTCTTAAATTTGAGAGCTCTGTCCAAGGATGAAAGACTGTCTCTTTGACATTATTCACAGAACATAAGAAGGAAAGAAAATGCTTGTAGGAGCCTCATATGGTATTTTTTTTTTTTTGAAGAGCTGGCAGAAATGTTGATATAGAGCACATTGAAGAGTCTGGAACCAGGACTGGAACTCCTGTTATTTTCTAGTCCTTATGATAATGTTGTCAATGGGTATTCTGGCCAGGGGTGGTTCTCTTGGAATTGGGAACGTTATCCACCCCCCTCCCCAAAAAATGTCCTACCTGATGTGCTCCACACCCAGGCATCCTCAAATAGTAGTAAATAGTAAATAAAGGTGTTCTCTTCACTGGAACACCCATACTGATGATTTTCGTGTCCTGATAATCATTACACCTGACAACAGAAATTCTTCACATGACAATTAATACATGAATGGACACACACACACACACACACACACACACATATACATTTACTCACTGACTGAAGAATGATGCCCTAAGCATCAGGAGTAAATCTAGTGTAGGTTTCCATCTCAAAGTTATATTTGACATTAGTTTTGATTTGTACATCCTCATCCAACACTGTTTACATACAAAAAGCTTGCCTCTCCTCACATGGTCACCCTCAATTTGTTCTCTCTCTCGCGCTCGTCCACACAGAGTCTGTCTTTCTATTCTCACACACACACACACACACACACACACAGACACCACACACACAGTTAATGTTTCCGCAGCATACTGCTGTGCTACTCACTGCATGTGCCCCAGTACACATACTGCTGGCCTCCCTTCCTCTCTTAATTGAATTAAGTCCAGGTGCTCTTCTTGACTACCCGACTGGCTCAAAGCCTGTTGAGCACCATACACCAGGCCTGCTCCCATGGTATGCAGCACGGTATGCAAGCAGCAGAGGTGGTCTACTAACCACATGACTGGTATCAATAATCATTCACAAATGAACCGCAGCTACAGATTATTGTGTCCCTTACTACTTCTGACTGTACTATTTGTCATGTACTGCATACCAGACATAGTACTACTACTATTGTACTCACCATTTTTGGAAATGGTGAGTCTCTCTCTCATCTATAGACACACATGCACATACACTCTCTCAATTCAATTCAATTCAAGTGGGCTTTATTGGCACGACAAACATTTTTGCATTGCCAAAGCTTACAATGTTTACACACAAAGTATGGTACAGACATAAAGCATGACAATTACTGTATATCATCTAAATACTGTATAGCATCTAAATACAGTATAGCATCTAAAGACAAAAAAAAGTAAAATACCAGCAAACCAATAGATAAATGTGTATGTGTACTCTGTGTGTGCATGTTTGTGGAAGTGTATGTTTACATGTATGTGATTTAACATGGGTGGAAGTTGTATGTTCCTGGTCGTGTTACTAACCGCTGTCCCTTGTGTTTTGGCATTCAATTATGTATCTGGCAGCAAAAGCTGCAGTCTGACCCTGCTGTCCCAAGTAAGACAGACAGTATTTCATCTTCTTTTAGGTTTCTGAACCCTGGGATTAGGGTTGCAAATTTATCAAAATAGATATTGCGAATGTTTTTGTATTTCTCGCAGTGAAGGAGAAAGTGCACCTCTGTCTCGACCTCATCTGCCATACAGTGACCACATATCCTTTGCTCTCTTGGCAACCATGACTTTTTAAGTCGGCCCCTTTCAATGGCTAGGTTGTGATCACTGAGTCTGTATTTGGTCAGGATCTGTCTCTGCCTTTATATCTCTGCTTTCTCTCTCTCTCTCTCTCTCTCTCTCTCTCTCTCTCTCTCTCTCTCT
>JAGFZM010000019.1:942824-991650 GCA_017657215.1 Limnothrissa miodon
CTCTCTCTCTCTCTCTCTCTCTCTCTCTCTCTCTCTCTCTCTCTCTCATGGCGAGCCATTCCACAGATGCATAATAACCGTAACACTTCAAATGCAGCACTGCCCTCTACTGGAAATGTATTGAAGCACAACAACTGCATACTGCATACTCAAGTGTGTGTGGAATTCTTTTGATGGATTGGAGAAGTTACATGCCTTTGCTTTGGTCATTAAGTACTATACATTAGAAGAAAAACATGAAATAAATTTTTAGCACCTAGTCGACACTGATTACTTAAGGAGGTAGACAGTGATTTTTCCTTATATTAGTGTTAGACTATGTGCTATTAAGCTTGACTTACTGTGTGAATAGTGTATTACATGCATAGCAGAAGGTAATGTTTCATTGTAGAATCTGATTTACCGTATTTGATGCTTGTGATTCTAATGTGGTTGGTTGAACCCTAGACATTATTCAGTCAGTACCAAAAAGTTGCACATCTTTTAAAAGTGCGCGTTCAGCTGTGGTGTGTGTATTTTTCAGTGTCCTGTGATGTCTTTTATCACACCCAAGCACATAGTAATTTCTCACAGACGTGCACATCCCTAATGAAAAGTACAGTATTTGATGCTCTGAGACTACATATCATGTCAGGATGTGCAGTCAGTGTGGGACCCAATGATTTGAATGGGTTTCACACTAGAAATGTTAAACATTGCCATATATTGATTTCTCAGAGACGTTAGTAACTTATCTGTTTGTACTTAAATAATTTATTTACCATTATTTTTACTAAATCATGAGTGGAATTATACTCTAATTCATCTTTTACTATTATTAGTATTTTTTGACACAAGCTATTAGATAAATTTGCATGTTGTTGAAAAGAGACTGCAAAAAGCATAATCATAAACAGTGTTTTATCAATTTTGGTTTTATTTAGTTTCAAATAAATGCTTTGTTCCTTACAGGTGATCATAGAGGTGACGGAGATGCTCCATAATGCCAGCCTGCTGATTGATGACATTGAGGACAGCTCCAAGCTGCGTCGCGGCTTCCCCGTGGCCCACAGCATCTATGGGGTCCCGTCGGTCATCAACTCGGCCAACTACGTGTACTTCCTGGGTCTGGAGAAGGTGCTGACGCTGGAGCACCCCGAGGCCGTGCACGTCTTTACGCGCCAGCTGCTGGAACTGCACCGTGGCCAGGGGCTTGATATCCATTGGCGCGACACGTACACCTGTCCCACAGAGGCCGAGTACCGCGCCATGGTGCTCCAGAAGACGGGCGGGCTCTTTGGCCTGGCCGTGGGCCTCATGCAGCTCTTCTCCGAGTGGCCGTACGACCTCAAGCCCCTGCTGGACACGCTGGGCCTCTTCTTCCAGATCCGCGACGACTACGCCAACCTGGCGTCACACGAGTACAGCGAGAACAAGAGCTTCTGCGAGGACCTGACGGAGGGCAAGTTCTCGTTCCCCACCATCCACGCCATCTGGGCGTGCCCCGACAGCCGGCAGGTGCAAAATATCCTGCGCCAGCGCACCGAGAACGTGGACATCAAGCGCTACTGTGTCGACCACCTGGAGAAGGTGGGCTCCTTCGCCCACACACGCCAGACCCTGCGTGACCTAGAGGCCGAGTCCTATCGCCTCATCCGTGAGTTGGGGGGCAACCCGGAACTGGAGGCCCTGGTGGAGCACCTAAGTCTCCTGTACAAGAACGAAGAGCCAACGAGCAACAATACCTGCAGCAAAAGCGGCACCAGCCGCAAGACTCAACACTGAGTGTGCTGGTCTATTGCCCACTCGAGACATGATGCTCTTGGTGGATGGGTGAGCAGCAGCAGCAGCAGCAGCAGCAGCAGTGGTTGCAAAAGACTCAGCTGTGACTGTAATGTTCTGCTGACCCTGTGACATTTGCAGACACTTACTCTCAAAGCTTTACTCTTCCTGGTTTCAGTTGTGGGTCAGTGACAACGGGAAGTCTCAAAAACAGTGGGGTGTGACATAGCATTTCCTCACTGCAATCCTCTGTTACTTTTATATTTTTCAAATCCAAACAATCGTCCATGTCATTGACTCTGTGCTAAAGGATATTTTTGCCGCTCACAAGAACAAAATGTTATTGGTGTCTATTGCATTCATTAATTCTAAACAAAGGAATTCCTGTAAAGTTCTTGCCCAATGACTTCTTTATCAGCAGATATCACAATGTTGTGTTGAGGTGAGCTTATTTTTGATGGTCCTTTGAATAGGAGAATATTTTTTAGAGGGATGCTGGTGTCTGTATAAAATGTGGTATTTGGTATTGCAGAGCAGAGTTCACAATAGAATTGCACTTACACACAAGTGCTGTTCACAAGCTACTCCCTCTCCCTCGTTTTCTTTCTTTTTCTAACAGCCATTCTGTGCCATGACTAGTCACCAGAGAGTGCCCGCCGACTGGCATCCCTGCAGGGGCGAGGAAAGGAGAGAGAGAAAGAGAGAGAGAGAGAGGAATGCCCTGGAGGTCTCGGCTCAGACAAACCGATACTTGAACAGCCTCACTCCCCGTCTCCGCTCGGAGACTGTGCCGGAGGAGAATCCTAGTGACTGAAGCACTGCCAAGCCTTATGCATGTTGCACGTCTGCTCTTTTGCAGTGCGTGGCGGGTTCAAGCCCATCACGTTCTGCGGGTGCGCACAGACACCGACGTAGATGCCGGAGTACAGTAATGGAACTCTGAATAATTACTGTAGCCAGAGCTGTGGTGCCTCCGCGGCGGAAATGCTCAGTGACAGGGACGTCCAGCCTGCTCTACTGAGACAGAACTGACCTCAATATGTCTAGTTTGACACGGAAATGTCCCAAATGTGAAGCTGCAGTGTGTTTTTTTTCAGGAGCAATTCTGTTCAGTTCTGTGTCTGTATCTTTTGCTACCCAACTGTTTAACTTCATATTTACTTCTGGATTTGGGGGAATAAAAAAATATGACCACACTACTACAGTGGCTACTAGTAACATCAATAGGAAGGGCTTTTTCCTAATGAGTGTGTCTGCATGTACTGTTATGGAGAAGTCAGTGGTTATAATGACGTTCTCAATAAACTCTCCACAAACCATCACCATCAACATGTATATGCTGTATATTTTCCAGTCATTTTGTGTAATCTGGTAAACTTCTACCTATTTGGAAAAGACTGGAGAGCTGGTATTTCAAGTTATTCTGTCATTCCAAGTTGAATCATTCAAGTTCACTTGGCAATTATTTCACAGAGCATAGAGTAGGAATTTTGAGCAAATTTAAAGCAGGGCTAAGCAACGTTCTGTTTTTTTCTCTCACGGGCTTCCTCTAAAGACCGCTGTATTGCATTGTATTGCACTGCATTCTATTGGAGGCGGACTGCTGCTGTTGAACATTGCAAATGCTGTATCTACCGTTGTAGGTCACAGTGGCGCATTCTACACCGTTCGTTCGCCGTGTAATGACTCATGTTAGCATCCTAAACAGTATGAAACAAATTAATTAACTGAAAAATGTTGCTTAGTGGGCCTTTAACATGCTGAAGTCTATATTCTGTTCTATCTGAATTTTGTATTGTAAATATTGGTACCAGATTTTAACCCTTGAGAATTTGAAGATATCTTAAATATTAAGTTTATAGATAAAACCAGAGAACTCTGCTAAAACAGGTAGGAGGTTGCAATTTTTATGCCAAAACTATTCTAAGTTGAAAGCTAAAATGTGTGTTTTGTTTTGGAGTGGGACCATTCAGACATTTGACATGCAATGACCTTGCACTGTAACGGGTCACTAACATTCAGACCTCATTAACTGAAACAAACCCACAGCTAAACCCCCTGGTTGTGTGTAAAGTGAAAATGTGGCAGTCAGGCCTAACGTGAGTGCAACTTGTGTCAACTTGGCTCCAATGAGATGTCACTTACCCATGGCTCTAACTGCCCAGTAGCCAGTACAATCCTTACAACTTGACTCCATAAACAACTGAAGCGTTGGTTTCCTTTTTCCTCTTGTGGTGGTTTGCTATGCAAACAAAATAAGGGAAAGCGGGCCTGCCTTGATTATGAGCTCTCTAAGGAATGAAAAGTTCATTCAAGTATCATTCAAGAAATTAACCACAGGTAATGCCACTGAAGCCCTACCTCAAGGCCTTCCCTACCATGTGATCTAACCTATCATAACACGCCTCATTAGACCAGGTACAGCGCCATTCTAATAAAAGATGGTAAATGAGGTTAGTAGTCCCTTTATTTTAGAGACTTTCAAACCAAGGTTCACTCAGCTTTGACTTTTTGCCTCCTAATATTCTCTGCTAGCTCTTGCAGGCTTCATGCAATATTCAACACTGACATTTTTTGCATGCAAACAGTGGCCCTTTCCAGGTTGCCAGCCTTTCTAGCTCCTTTCTGCCCTCATGGTTTTCAAAGATGTCTCCTGCTGTCTAAGGCATGTAGTGGCTGCCCACCCTTAGTGACTCCCTTGCAGGGGCTACTCAAAACCACACATACTCCCAATGTGCAGTCGGGTACCATGCATGGTAGCCTCTGTGTCTGAGTGTGGTGGTGGTGTTGCGTATGTGTGTGTGTGTGTGTGTTGGCTGAATGTGAAGCGTGACATATAGTAAAGTGCTTTAGTGCTTAGAGGGGTGGAAAGAGGTAGACTACTATAAAAATGCACTCCATTTACCTTTTTCCATTTACATCTCCTTTTTGCCAGGGATAAATGCAACCGTGTTTTCTGCCAAACAGAATGCACTATTGAAGTCAGCAGTGCTAGTTACCTATAGTAGCGCCCATCGTATTGTATATGAAATCTAATTTGGATCAATCCATTGCTCTGCTCAGGGTCACCATGTGCTGTCCGAAGGAAAAAGAATGAGAAAATGTGGTACAACAATCGTGAACTGGCAATTAAAGCTCCGTCCAGACAAATTGCTAAGCTATGATACACAATGTATGAGAATTTTAAGTAATATACTGGCACAAACAGGTTCATGGTTCATGTTACTTGTGAAACAAACACAGACAAGTGAGTGAACTGTAAGCAATTTAAATGTTTAATTGAGAGGTAGGTTGCACTCTGACTCTATACAACCGGCAGCCTATAATGCAGATTGACAATGTTGTGCTAGCCAAGTGAACGTGACTGATAATAAGGGGGTGTAACTGTAACTGAAGGCAGTGACAGTAACGAATCAAGGATTCACAAAAAAACTTTATTACATGCATTTATTTACTGCCTGGGTGTAGAGCTGCATAGAGAATAGGGAGGGGGGTGAATGGTGTGGTTTGGTGCAATGAATAGTGTGGAGAGCAATGACTGGGCCATCTTCTTCAACTTCCATCTTCTTCAACTGTGACACTAAAGTCATCCCCTCTGTGCTGTAGAGATTGTCAGGATCACGTTACTCCTCTTGTACACTCTGCGTGGATCCCACATCAGTTAATGATCATGTTACCATGGGAACAACATCACTGTACAGGCAGCACAGCAACCAGCAGAGTGGCGTGTCACTTTTTTTAGGAGTAAGTGGCACTCCACTAAAACCCAAAGCACTTTATTTCAGTGTCATTTTTAGGCATGTTAAAGGTACAGGCATAGACATCTTTTATGCCCAAGTCTGCGTCATTTTTCATTAAGGCATAATTTTCATAATTTTGCTTTAAGACTACTTAATCTAATTCCAAAGGAATTGTTGTAAAATTTCCTCACACATTCATTCATACCACACGTTAGCAGCTACTAATCCCCTCTACTTGTTTTATGAGATTTTAATAAAAAAAACACAAACAACTACATACCAGTAGGCCTACAGACAGAACAGAAGGTAGTTTTTGCACTGATCGTTTATGTCATTCTCAGCATTCTAGAGTTATTTCTTATTACAAGAATCCAAGAAATACAAGGACAGAGAAAGGATTAAACATTGACCACCACTGTGTTTCATACTGTGCATTATACAAGTAACCTAATGAAGAAGTGTAAAGAATTTATTCAGCTTACTCTCATTTCCACTCTTGTCCAACTGTTGATTAATACTTAATGAGTCAAATCACACTTGCATCACAGCATCAATAATTCAATAATTAAAGGTTAACTTCTCCCAAAAACCGAGTCACACAGAACCTTGTTTAAACATGAGAGTAGGCAACTGCACAAAATGTCATGCAGGAAAATTATCAGATCTGTCTGTCTGTGTAAAGTATTCATTTTGTGGCTACAAATAGGTCATGGAGGCATAGAAAATCAATCAAAATGCCTTCTGACGGCGAACCCCTGTGTTAGAGTGGAAATAAGCCATTAGGTGGAGCAATCTCACTGCTAGAAGGCTTCATGAACAATGCTTTCCTTGCAGTGCAAGGTCGAAGCAAGCAGCCTCTCACAGAAGAGTTTCAGTCAAGCCGGTGTTTGAAGGCAGACTGTAGAGACTGAATGCAAATGTACCTGTAGTCTAGTCCCTGCCAGAGCCGAGACAATCAGGAGCTCTCAGAAGTTAATTTATTTATTGCTGTGGAGTTTCAAAAGGCGTTTGTCATTGTAAAATGTCATGGGTTTCATGTAACTCTTTGTTATGTTTTAGTACAATTTCATCGAATGCCCAACAAACCGCCTTAAACACAATGGATATTATAAATTATATTATAAGCTTAATCTACTAAATTTGATTTCAAATTGAACATCTGTCCATCGCTTTCAATCTGTGCATATTCAGTGTTCATTCACAAACCTTGGTCAATGCAAAGCAGTACTGAGCAATTACATCCAATATCATTTAAAGAGGGCGATGTATTAAAAAATAAATAAATTGTATATATATATATATATAATTTATACATATAAATATAAATTATATATGCACCTGTTCTTGGCAGGGTTAAGGACTCAAGGACTTACTTTGAAACCACATGTGAAACTGCTGCCTCTCTGATTAAAGTTTGGCTTCATTGTACCTTCATCAGCCTCCTCCGAGGTTCTCTTCCCTTACCCCCTCGAGAGTATCACTCTGCTCTACTTCGCTCACACTGTTTCTCCTCATCCCCGAAGGGCACCAGGCAGTAAACACAACCTTTGATGTCAAGCAACTGCTGACAACAGGAAAACTTTTAGTAAGGGAAATTTTGGAATAAATACAATTAATTGGGCTCTCGGAAAAGGCAGTATGCAACTGTCTATGGAAAAGTAAATAAGCAAAAATTTTAGACATTAAAGAATGTGTCTTCCTGAAGGATATTTATGCAATATAATCAGAATTAAAAATAGCTGTTTCTAGGTAGAGGTACCACTATATACCAACTACCCTAAATCTCAAATTGCACACCTTGCTGTTAAGAAGGCTCTAAGAAGGCTAAACCAATGCTTACAAATTTAGCAAAATGTAATTTTCTGTTATGTGTATATTATTTTAATATGTACAATACAGCATTTAAAAATATGGGATGATATATCTTATAGTTTTATCATTTAATTTTAATACTGTTTACTGACCACACATACATACTGTAACAAATCAATTAAAGCTGTTTTAATAAGACAAACAGGAGCAGCTTGTACCTGTAACTGATATGTTCAAGCCATGTCTTACAGCAGCACTAAAATGCCTAGCTTTGTACCTAGTTTTAACATTGTATGGTTGCAATATATATATATATATATATATATAGGTATGTAGATACTTATTGATCCCCAAGGGGAAATTCAGTGCAATGCAGAGAGTAGAGTGTTTCATTGCCGTTTTCACATGTGATCCTGTGAATGGTGTACAATTTGTCAATCGTCGACATTTTGTCAAGACGCCAGAATGGTATAAAATAGGCCTTTCACATGCATCCAGGTGGAGATGAATTCGCCACATCTGACTCTGAAATCTCTTTGATTTTTAATGAAATCTATTGTAGGCAACATGGGACTAAAAATGGGTTATTTATAAAATTGTGCCACTTAAGTGCTCAGGTGCTCCAACTGATGAACTCTATTTAAATCACAACTCAATGAGGTTATAATTACATTTTCTCCATGTTGCAAAGCTGTGCAAGTATGTGTCGTTTCTGTTCTATCTGGCATTCCTATAGGCCTATTCACACATCACACTCTCTGATTCATTTAGTTTATTATTTCTCTTTTTCTCTTATCCCTTCCTGCTCTTTCTCTAAGACCTTTAGGTTGCTATGTGAGGCTACATTTTTCCTGTCCAGAGACAGTCATTAAAGTCTTGTGAGCTTTACTATTTAGGTAGATGCTGGTAGAACTCAATGAGGAATAGGCATTGAAATGAAATAGATTTGTTCTAGATGTTTCATCCTTCTACCTAACTCCACAAATCATTTATCAACCTGCACAGAAGTATTTTTTACACACTTACAAATGCTAGTCCATTCCCTTGAGGCAGTATCTCTGACCTTCAAACAGACACTTGAAGCCAAAGGCAATGCATTGATCATATTTTTTTTTTGATGGGAAGTATATACAAGCCTTTGGTGCAAACATACTGACCAGGACTGTATTGACTCTTGGCAAGACAGTCAGTCAATACGTTTAGGTTAAGAGAGAATGCTGATGCAAAAATTACACAGCCTTTCAAAATGCATTTTTTCATCATATAACTCTGTTTAAAGTATGGAATATGTGTAGTAATTTCTAAGTAACAGGTTTTAAGGAAATATGAAACATGACTAGTGTTATACTGTTACTTTTTAACACTTGGCTGGATGAATACTGCATTACATCCTGATGTGCCTGCCGGGGGATTCAAGTCTCAGTCATTTGGTCTGCAAATTAAGACTGAGCAGCATTTGCCATGTGGCTGCACTGTCTCATCAAACACACCACATCAACACTGAAGCTGCCTGCAGCAAGACTGCCAGTCCTTGAGAGTTTTTGTTGAACATAACATTCAAGCACTGATGTCAGGATTATGGTATCAAGGGGAATAGGCTTAGCTGTACAACAGTTCTAACATCTATCACACAAATTCACTTTTCAAATCTTCCCCTAGTTGCATGACTAAGGTCTCTGAATAGTGTATTGCGGAAAGAAATCGTATTGCTGCCAAACACCGCTTTTCAGACCCCTTGCTGTAGGCTACAATGTAAATTGCTCTTCTGACATAGCTACTTCCAGACACTGCAGTGGTTCCCTGATGGTCGATGAATATGTGCTGGGTAGGCCTGTGTCGGATACGATGAAATCATAACCTGAATGCCCATGACTCCTCGTGAATCATTTATTTTGTTTGGAGTGCTTGGAGTTTTTATTTAAATTTGCAAATGTATAGCTTTTTTTGTTGTTTAGCTGAGTGCTATGATTGCAAGGTCACTTCAGTCCACAAGCAGAGGTTTTTCTTCGTACTCTGTTTTGTTGAACCAGGAGGTACCTTAGCCAAACAATGTTAAGGTAAGGCCTGAAACTGTGATAGTTATATCAATACTTATATAATATTGGAACTTCATAAATTAAGCATGTTGTGGGAAAAAAACGTCCTGGTAAGGGTTGTACGTGATGCAGAGATCACTGCCTCCTTATGTCTCAGGGGGATGAAGAGGAGTAAATATAAAAATACCTGTTGGCCAGGTAGGACCCTACAGTATGAGTGGATATACCCAGAGCAGAGCAATATCTGGTTCGAGGGCCTGTGTCACTACATACCACCAGTAGAGATGGTCAGTTGAGATGTCCTTAGCCCAGTGTCCCTTCCCCTTATGAAGTCAATTTTACTGTGGCCTTCATTCGCCTTGACTGTTAATCCTATCAGGAAATGTGGTATGGATCACATGGATCTGGAATATATTGTGGTTGGTAGGGCTATACATTTGGGAAAACTGAGTATGACTGAAATAGAAGTGGAAATTGGAGCATTCCCATTTGGACACCATGTCTAATAATATCCCCCCATCTCTCTCAATTCTACAAGCCCCTGCTGGTTTCAATGCACACACACACTCACAGCACCGTCATGAATAAATGATTTCCTCTTTTTTTGGGAGGCTGAGGCTGAGTGACACCGAGAACCTCCAAACGTGTCCTCTGAGCATCAGGGGTTCAGGGAGGGGAAAAAACAACCTGACTGAGGCTTCGCAAACGTCAGTCAGCCAAGAGGTAGCAGATTTATCGTCCCTTGAGTGAGGGAACCGTGTCGGCAGGCCTATTAGCTGGGAGGTGTTGAGCGACAGAGATAAGCCTCAACTTCGTCCTCCTGTCAGTTGCTCAGTTCAGCATCAGGCCTCCTTCAGACCATGCAGTGGCATTTATGCCAGGGTCCCGGACAGGCCAGAGACTTCGACACCCATATAAGGGACTGTAGGTTGGCCATAATGAGAGTGTTGATTTGTGGAGGTTGACACCTATAGGAGCTGGTGGTAATGAGTTTATCGCCAACTGACACGCTGTTGCCACACTGAGACTGTGCCTCAGTGAATCTGGTCCAGAACTTCCTCATAACAAAAACAATGGTCCAATTTTTCGCTGGTGCCTATGTATGAAGTCTATTAATGAAAACTCTGACACCATTATACCACTGACTAACAATCTACTAAATTACTCTAGACATGTCAACCTGTTTAGGATGGTGCTCATTGTTCACATGTTGCACTTGCGATCTCACTTGAGATCTTATTAAAACAAAGAATCAGGGGAGATCAAAGACACTCAGATTTCTTTTGTGGTGGAGAGAAAGAGAAAAAAAAGACTTTATTGATTAGAGGAAATAACTGACAGCTTCGCACAGCATGGGCTTCCTTGTGTTTGCTGACAGAGTTCCCAAGGCATGGCATACACACACACACAGCAGAGATACCAAAGTCTGGAGACAAGACCCAGTTAGAAGCCCACAACTACATCGGATGCAGTTAAAAATGTTGCCATACATAATTGATTTCCCCCCCCCTCACTCTGATGAAAAAATCTGATGCGATACAAGATGGACTGGGGATTGCGTGTTTTATTTTTTTTTTTAAACACAATCACAGGTGTTTTCTAATGCTCTGCTCATATATATTTTAACCACATATGACTATGTTGTGCTACTTCTGTTGTATAACCAATCCATTAAGAAGCCTCTGAGTGGTGCCAGCCTGTTTCATTAGTCCATAAACACGAAGAGAGCCTTGCAAATTTGCCAGCAGCTCTTTATATGGAGCAAAAATGTGTGATGCCTTCTAAGTAATTTGCTACCCTCTTGTTATGTCTGGGGCGGTGAAGTAGGGCTGTGTAATTGTCAATTTTGGGAGGCGGCGGCTTTCGGAGACGAGACATGCTGAAGAAATCCAATTTTAGTTCTCAGTCGCTTAAAGTTAGCATCAAACAAACACATAGGACCACACTAAGAGGATAGGAGAGTGGCTCTGTAACTTCACAAATGTGCGGTTTCCTTTCTTTTCAGGTGTCGTTGTGACATTTCTAGAAATAGTTAAGTGAACAGACAGATAGCAGAAAGAAGACTTAAAAAGCATAAACAGATACAGAGAATAAAAAGACAGTAGAGTCTACTCAAAGTGCAGTCAGGAATTTGGACTCAAAGGTGTTGACATTCGTGTAGAGATAAACCTTTCATTCGTGCAGCCATCCCCCTTTGGATCTATTCTTCTTGTTGTCCAACACAAATAATGATCTCTTTAAACGGTAAGTAAGCGAGTAGACAGCAGTGACGGGTGAAAAGTAGCACTCTGCACCCCAGCCCCGCAATCTCTCACAATCGAGCCGTTCCGCTCGGCTGCTCTAAGAACTTCCACTGCCCTCAATCCCCCCCCCCCAGAACATTCTAGAAAGAGAAGAGCAGCACAGGGGTCATCTTGGGGTCGCGTTCCACAGTGAAGCGGAGTGGTTGGGTTGGGTAGGGGTAGAGCGAGGGAGGGTATGTGGGTAATGGGGCACTGGGTGAGTGGGTGGTTTCAGTGGTACCCCCATGGGCACCCACAGGGATCTCCGCAGGCTCGTTTGTGGTCCCACAGGGAGCGCAGCTCATCGGCTGTGTGCTGGGGGGACGAGAGCATGTCCACGTAGCACTCTTTCTCACAAAGCCAGCCCGAGTCCTTCAGAGGGAGCACAAAGCACACACACAGCCCTGAGCTACTCCACATAACAAGAGGAATCAGACGTCCGCTATACAGCCCACTGGGCAATAGAACGTCTCTAACGTTTAGGATCTCTATAGTATCAAGCACCATGAAACACCCAGTAAGGCAAAGAGAATGACGAGAACATGTTTTTTTTAAGTATATTCCAAAAATGCATTATATATGTATTAAAAAAAAACCTGAGGATATAAAGAAAAATTCTTTTTCAAACCCTGAGAACATATTTTGGATATGACCGAAAGACGTCAAGAATCAAAATCATGTCCATGTTTAAAAATACAAAGAGAGTACATAGCCTTATACATTCATTGTCTACAACACTTGGCATAAAAAAGTGTGTCTACCTGCGGTCATATTCAACAGTTAAGGTGTGAATCAACCATAGCCCTGTTGTTCAATGTTGCGCAGTGCTATCGGTTGTAAAGAGAATAACAAAATTTGATACAACATAAAGCAAATAGTAGATTAACACTGAATGTAATGGGGCACAGAACCTCACTTTCTGCTTTAATTTTGCTATGCCCCATTTGTTAGCGCTAGGCTTGCTATTCAGTCTGTGTGTAACAAATGTACTAAACCTGTTTCCGACAGCACAGGGTCACCTTTAACAACAAGGCTAATGACTGATTTATACCAGATTTCTCCTTTAAATAGCATCTCTGCACACTAAATATTATTGTACCAAATATCACAAGAATACTGAAAAACTTTAATTCGTACATAAACGTTTTGACAAGGTAGGCGAGAGAGAGTAGGGGAACTGTGGAATGCATTTACCTGGTATTTATGAGGTCCGACGGCAGCCATCCATATACCCATGCTCACATCTTCCCCCTGGAAGAGTGCACACATGCACACACACACCGACACATAGGCAGGTACACACACACACACACACACACACACACACACACACACAGTGCTTTTAGGACACTGGCCTTGGTTCAGTTAGTGGCATCACATTTGCTCATCCAAACTCATTTGTCAACAGCATCAGCTGTCTGGTCTGAATGCTCAGCTCAGCTCCAAGTGGGAACAGCGAATACCTGATAGGGTTTGAGCTTCCCCGCATTGCTGGCCAGCCATTCCACCAGGTCTCGGGAGACCACGTACCCAGACCCACAAGCAAAAGCGGGGTACGCCGGACTGGCATACTCCAGCTCCTGCCACTTCCCGGTACGGTCCACGGCCCAGCTCTGACGGAAACTATGGTAAGGACAAAGCAGAAGTAGTGCCACGGAAACGCCCTATAAAACCTTCAACAACAAACTAATAAGCAATGAATAAAAAAGTGTGTATGACGTGAAGTCTGATCTTTTGCCTAGGCTGAACTTCAAAAATAAAATGCACCAGCCAAAGGTACTTGTGTGAAGAACCTTTCATTTAACAAGCTCATATGACTCAGCAAAGACTGGCTTCTGTGTAAACTTAGGGCTCAGTGGAAAAGGATACTGCTGTGTCTTTGTGTTTGACAGCCTTAAAGACTGATCTTGAGAGACAACGGAAAGAGTACTTACTTTCCCCACCAAAAGTTGTTACGTATTAGGCCGTTGTGGTCAATCTTCATTAATACAGCGTCCACATCGATGTAACAATCATCATCCGTCTTCAGCAGGAGACTGAAGTCAGCGTTTCCCACCGACCTATTACAAGAGGGGAAAAAAACCTCATCCCGGTTCCTTTGCCTTTACCAAAGTGGATTTACAGTCTAATGCCAACCTGAGGGCAGCCAAGAAAGAAAGAGAGAGAGAGAGCGAGGGAAGGGTGGAGACTTAATGGACTTAAAAAAACAAGAAAATTTTATAAAAAAAAGTAAAAAAGAAATTATGCTAAAATTAAGTCCCAAGTTGTGTCTATTTAAGCCAAGTGGGGCTTAACCACTTGCAGAGCAACAGATGTCAAGAATGCATATCACTTGAAGGCTTAAGGGGAGAAGCAGAGAAAGTGAAAGAGAGAGAGAGAGAGAAGGTCAGTTACCACTTGTAGAACTGCAGTAGTTTTGAAGGCACGTTCCGGTAAGTGTCCACCACATCCACAAACACCAGGTCTCTGTGCTGCAGGTTCTCCTGCTCCAGCGCAGCATCCTCGGCCCTCACAGTGTCCAGGTGGGAACTCTGCCGCTCCCGCCGGCCCCTCAGATGCTCAGACAGGGCCTCAGTGTCTGCAGAACCAGTGGGGGAAGAGGTGGAAGGAAAGAGAATGAAGAGAGAGAGAGAGCAGGGGAGTTGTTGAGGAAGGTGGAGAAATGAAGCGTGAGAAGTGGAAACAGAGGAAGTGTCAGAAAGACAAGATTAGCAAGAGTGAGAGAGAGAGAGAGAGAGAGAGAGAGAGAGAGAGAGAGAGAGAGAAGGGAAGGAAAAAATGTGGCAAGATAAAGAAGAAAAGGAAGGCAAGATACAGGTGAGAGATAAATGGCGTCATACTTTAGGGATGCGGGCGACTTGTACTAGAGCATGAAAAATGTGCTTTGGCACTGAAAGCACATTCATTGCACAGGCAGGTCATTAAATATTAGCGACCCCTACCGTAGATGGAGAAAGTCAACCCTCCAGCCAGTCCCGGGAATCCAGGAGCGCTTCGGTGAGGTAAGGTGCCCTCTTCCACCTACAGCACAACATACAAAACAAACTCAGTCTTCAGCAGGTTTCCCACCTCAGCTCAGAATATCAGCCCACTAGCGTGGAACAAGAATGAGGCTACATGCGACGCTATTTTCACACTTACTGAACCTAGTTTCAGGACGCCTCCGCCATCATTGAGCTTGACTCGGGACACGTTTACTAATGTCAGGCCGGTCACATCTTGGCTCTCCCAGAGCAGAGTTCCCTCGAAGCCCTGTGTACACATTGTAAATTTATGATGGCAGTCTAGCGATATTGAAGTCTGATGGGTGAACAGAACGGAATGTGAATCAGTATTTCCCGAAACACACATCGGATGTATGGATTCATAATGCAAGCTTTTTTGGGGGAAGCATCTCGAGCAGCACAAGGACGATACAGCACTCCACTGTACTGCTAGTTTATTCTTCCGATACTTTTGAAGGGTTCAATAACAAGCAGCCTCTCGGCCTGAAGCACACCCTGCAGCCTTCCTTCAGGCATCTGATCATATAGACCAGACTCGAAATTAGATCCCAGCTGTGCAGCTCCACAAAAGCAGCATTTTGTTTGCGCCACTAAAGCAGTGCTCCAGACATGCCCAGCTCAGAGAAGGGTAACAATTACATTTCTGCAGAATACAGACGAATCAATTTGCAGCCTATTTATCATTATCGCTGCATTTGCCCCGATTCCTCTTTTATTGCTGCAAAACCTAAACTTTTGCATGCCTGTTATGTGTATGTTTTACATTTTATTCCTGCTAAGCCACCCTTTAAACAGCACTTTGAACTAATTGAATTACATTTATTAATTTAACATTTAATTACTTACCAAGTTACTGATAAGGTAATCATTATGTAATGCCAAAATTATTAATAATTATGCACCTGGTTGCAACGATGAACTGCCTTTTTGAATAATAATTAAAAAAAACATATACATACTTTAATTATATTATTGTGAATGAACGACATGAGTTTATGGATTTATTCTTTCAAATAAATGACGATAGAATTTTGTCTCCCAACATAATCCTATAATCATTTGTCAGCAGGTGCTTTTTTATGCTTTTTTAAAAATGTAGGAATATCCGTGAGTCCCAGCACACCTCTGCTCTAGATAACAGGGCAGAAGAGACTGACAAGCCCTAATGAAGCCGGCAAGCCTGACTGTGTTCATTTGTGAGTGTGCCACTCATGTGTCAGGTATTACACATCACCCATATAAAAATGTAATAAGGCCTCAATAATGCATCACTCTATGGTGTTATTACATTATTACAGAGCAGGATTACAAGAGAAAAAGTCAACAAAGTCAATTGGAAGGAAGAGTCATTGCTCTATACGAGTAGATGCGCTTCCACATAGGCAGCCACAGTATGACCCTGCAATGGAAAGGGAAAATAAGGGCAAATGCACACAAACATCACATCAGAGAAGGTTCAGTGGTGTTAACGTAATCACATTCTCTCAGGCGGTTTTGTTTCAAAGCACAGCTGTTGCCTCTCTCTCTCTCTCTCCCCCTCCCTCTCTCTCTCCCAGCGGGTTCACCTTGGGCAGGATGAACTGCTCCACGGGTTTGTAGCACACTCTGTTCACGCACACTCCCGGGCTGATGGTACTGAACCTGGCCGTGACCACCGCCTCCTGCACAGAGGACAGACAGTCACAGACAGACACACAGGCACATACATACAATTGAAGCCCCGAAGGTGAGCGCTACAGTTCAGGCCAGCCATTTTGTTCTGACACAAGGCAAAATGACATCTAACTGCCTGGGAAGTGCATTTACTTCTCTTACAAAAAAAATCCTCCTGCTACCACAGGTGGACAAGATCATTTATACTATCGGTATAGTCCATCATCTGACATCTCATTTCCCTTAATGCTGAGCAAATGAATATGACATTTGTCGCTGCTCTAAACAGTACGTTCACTCTACACAGGAGGACAGTCAATCGTTGATTTTGACCTCAGTACATGTACAATCCATGCCTGTCAGAATGTAAGTTTTCTTTTCAAAAAGACACCATCCAAAGAAACAGTGGATTTTCTTGCCTGGTGACAACACCCACATTAAGGTGTTTCAGAGAACTGCGGACATTTGTTGTGTGCACAGCGATACACACTGTGGCCTTGAAGACCATTTCTATTACTTGAACAAGTAATGTGTGTGTGAGTGGGCTTTTCTCCACAACACAAATGTTTCTATGTGACCTTCAAACACACACACACACACACACACACACACAATTATAACACTACATGAACATTAAAGGTGCAGTCCTTGATTCTTGCTTCATCCCCCAGGAGACTCCTGCTTTTCTAAGACTAAAAAACAAACAAATAAAAGGTGCCAAGAACCATATGTACCTTTAATTTAACCAAATGTTACTTGCAGCTGTAGCTGAAGTTACTTGCAGCTTCAGCTTCCATGATTCTGAAAAGAGTAGTCTGTAGCTAGGTTTCCATTCAACCAATTTATATTGACACATAATATCCAACTCACTCAAGTACATCAAATTTATATTCACAGCAGGGGTTTTAATTTCTTATTTGCTATTTGCTATTTATTAAATGTGCATCAACAAAAACCAAGATTATGACTCCATCTAAGCTAGCTTGTTGGATCCAGCCTCACTTAGTTTATGAATAGAATCTGGATAGGTTTCAATTGAGACACATTTCAAATTCAACAATGTGATGTGCAAAGAACGCTGAAACTCTTCGATGTGTTGTGGGGTTGCTATAGATTAACACAGCACCTTTAAATGCACTACCGCCAGGTTAGCATCTGAGCAACAATGTGCCAATCTAGTTCAAACCCGGTTTAAATGAATGGGCACCTTTTGAGATTCATCATCTACACACGTTTTTTGTTCCCTCATCCATATCTGTCGATCCTACCTCTTGGTCCACCTGGAAGAGACGTATGGTGACGTTTCCACGGAACTCCTGGCGTGGGCTGTTGGTGAAGACACCCAGCTGTGTGATGACCACCGGGTGCAGTACCTTGAAGTCCAGGCTGACGGCCAAGATATCCGTGGCGGGAGTGAGGGCGGACACTTCGGGCACGCTCAGAATTGCCATCTCCTCCCCGGCCACTGTGGAGAGACCACATCAGTTTGGCTTCGGCTAGCCCTTCTCTCACACAACAAACTCTTCCACCAGCATGCTAACATGAGGATTAGACTGCTGACAAGCTCTTCGGATGCGGAGTGAGGATTACAAGATGGGTGTGGGTGGGTGGGTGACTGAGTGGCTGTCTACAGGGCAAATAGGAAGAGAATATCACAATAGGAAAGATAACAACATAGAGAGGTGTGCCTGTATGTGTATGTGTGTGTGTGTGTGTGTGTGTGTGTCAAGGGGACAAGAAAAGGAGAGATGTCTCCCACTGACGCAAGCTTTCCTAGCGTGTGTCTGCATAATTGTAATCGTCAGCAGTTACTGTTGTGAATAAGGGGGCAAATGTTCGTGCGTGAGTGTGTGTGTGGAGGGGTTTGGTAGGATAGGAGTGGTTTGAGGAAGGGCATGCTCAGACTCCTTAAAAGCAATAAAATTGAGGTTCTAGGCACTGGGAGCTCTTAATTGGAAAAGGCCTCATCCATTACCCATGAGATCAATAAAATGTACAAGACAGATAAAAGAAATGCAGAGAATTGGGCTTCTCATTTTACCACCAGTGAACTGGTTTCCCTCCTCTCTCTACTCCGTTGCACAAGACAACAGCCAATTAGGGCACCGGGGTTGACGGGGCACGGCAAATGTGTTTCTTTCCACCCGCTTTGGCTAGCCGTGACAGGAGATTGAGGTGTTTTTAGTGCCGCCACATGCAGTTCTCTTACCGGAAGCACGTTAATTAACATAACCACGATTGGAGTTAAGTCGGTGGGGTGAGTTGCAATAATAATGGAATCAGAACAAGAAAAGTAAACAATTTCTCCCTTCCATTCCGATGGGAAAACTCAACAAGCACAAAATAAATAAATAAATAAATAAATAAATAAAGCAAATAAAGTTGTCCTTTTTTCGTCAAAAAAAAAAAAAACAAGACACCTGCAACCAACACCCAGCATTTTAAATGTTTAAAATGCCTCAATTATGTAAACCGTGTTTCAAGCGACACAAACTAACATCATTACAGAGCTGAGGAGGTCTCTGCTCTACCCTGCTCCCCCCACCACTCGCTTGCACTCTCAGAAGGCAATCCTGGATGCACTTCCAGCCATTAGCATGGCCTGCCGTGGGGAAATGCGGCAGCGAACAGGCTGAACAAAGTGACTGCAAAGTCAAGAGTTGGCCTGGATGCCCTTTTGACAGAACATATGAGGTTTTCTGGATTGTGTCAGTGAGGCGTGTAACAAACAAACACAACGCCAAGGAAAACAAACTTTTTGGGCAAGGAAGGGGAGGAGGAGATCACCCTGGCTAGAACAAAGCAGCGCCGCAGGGCAAGAGAGAGAGAGCGGGGAGTGAAACTAGGAGCAAAACGCACAAACAATTTTCAAAGTACGTTTCTGAGTAGATCAATTTAAAGCAGAAAACAGTTTGCATTAAATTATACACCAACAAACAGCTTCATTTGTTTGATGCAAAAGCAGCTGTTTGCAATATGGAGAAAACATTTATGTGGTAAATTCGGCTAATTCCTGTCTTGACTTACAATGGTTGATACAATTGCAGCACTATTTTTTTATCCGTCGTGCAGTCACACACACACACTGCACTAAAACAACACCAAATAGAGAAACGCTTTCTTTGATAAAAGTTTTTTGGAGTTGAATAGTCTTATGCTTAAAACATACAGGCTTAAAGAACACACAATTATTGTGTAAAATGTGAAAAGATCAATAGTACAAATCGCATTTCAAACGATTTTTGTGTTTTCAGTTCACTGAGAATCATGCCTTAGTGCAGGAAAGCAAAATGTGAGAGTGTGTGTGTGTGTTCGAACATACTGTACTATACCTGTCTCTGTGAGGTTCAACAAAGTACAGGAGTATGGATCCTCTCTGTCCTCCTCTGGTATCGGACAGCCATGCTGCCCAATGATAAACTTCACCTGTACACTATGGTAAAAAAGAAATAGAACAATTTTTTGCATTGCAGAATACCATTGCAAATATAAAATATCCTCATATCTGTGTGCACAAGATCATTCTTTTTTAGGTTATATCAGTTTCTTTACCAGTAACAGCCCTCTGGCATATAACAATAAAGTGCAATTCACATCCAGACTATGCAGTTATGGTAGTTATAAAGACCTATTAAGATGTTCAGTGTATTTATGGCCAAGTCTGAAGGATCTGTGTGCATGTCTAGGTTACAAAAATGACATTCAGATCTATACATGCAGATCAATACTGAGACAGATTTTTTTTTCTTTTCTTTCAATCTAACGTGACAGAATATAGGAGTATTTTTAGGACGCTGTATCTCTACTGAAGAAACCTAGACATAGAGATGTCGCATACATACCGATTCTGGAATTGAGGATGTTCCCCTAGGTAACCAGACCATGTGTCCCTTATTGCCTGTCGGAGGTCATAATGATGCCTGGCAGATAAAACTCCCACCAACAGCTCGTGAGCAGAAGGTTCCACTGACAGACATACAACAGGTAATATAAACGATGTTACAAAAAGTCCTACTATGCACTGTTGATTTAGACTAGAGCATTTAATGTAATAACAATTGAAGTTAGTAGGCTATAACCAATTGGCAATAGAAAAAACTCGTTTGAGTAAAAAAAAAAAATGCGTTCTGAACATCGAGCTTAGACTGCCCTACCTACTGCGGCTATATTCTTCCTTTATGACTTTTGCATCGATTTGATTATTTCAGACATTCAGTTGCAGCTGTCACAAGTCATAGCCTGCACAAACAGTGATATTTAATTGCAAAATTTGTTACGAAATATCAACCGACTGTTGCCAGGCAAATCCATCAGAAAATCAAATGGTGCATGTCATAAGAGAGTCAAGCTATTAGGCTACTAAATTTAATGGGCAATTAGCCTATTCCGAGCGCAAATTAATTTCCCAACCAGCTTTACGTTACCTGAAATAGAGTGGCAGGCGGTCGCTCAACTTGACGTTAACTATGAAAAAGCCCAACACAGGGAAACACAACTATACACATCTGTCCAACTGCTAACGTTTAGAAGACTTTGTAATATCGTGCATTGCACTTTACTAATCTTTGTTTCAGCTACAAAATATTCAGATAGCCTCCGTCACCAGTCAACAGCTTAAGACCTAACGCTTATCCGCTATTCCGCTTATCATACCTCTATCTTAAGGCAGACTGCCCTACCTTTCCATTTAAAACAGAGTGTAAAAAGTTAAGAAACTGATGAATAGTAAACTATAGACTAACGTTACCTGAAACCTTGAAATCCAACAAGAAAGCGGCTCTGTCTGCCACCAGCCAGATATGTACCACAACCGCGACAACACACGGAAGCAAGAACAATCCTAGGCTTCGCATGGACGAACTCCTTCAGAGAAACAGTAGTTTTTAACTGGTTGGGTGCAGTGTGCTGTCGATGGACTGCATAACATTCCTCCAGCTTTCGATACATTTCGAATGTGGCTAACGTTACTTCATGTCCGATCCTGAATGCGATGAAGGTTGATGACGAATCGTGGTCAACCAATCAACACTGAGAGGCGTGGTCTGCATACCCTTCTGGGATATGAAGTATTTTGAGAAAGGCAATGGCAAAATATTTGGAATTATTATATTGTTCTCTGCTCTTTGTAGTGTGTGCAGGCCAGCGTAGCCTATATCCCACAGTTTCAGTCCAGCCAAAATGAAAATCTATCCCATTATTTCACACTAGATTTGTATGACTTTAATGACCAAATCAGCAGCCTTTGCTATGATATTTACTCCATCGTTTACAATGAAAATATTCAATAAACAAATGTATTCTTATATTATTAAAGGACAGGTAGTTTGTTACATCGGAATTTAATTTAATAAAAAATAAATAAATAAAATAGGTCCAGAAAGCCACAAGGTGTCTCTGTTGTACCATTTCTATCTGTGACATAAACTCACCCAATAATATCCCTAAAAATGTCTTGGTTGAATCATTTTTATTTCTTTCTGTTATTTATAAGACATGATAGTACTTAAGCAATAAACTTTCATAATGGACTTGTTCTTTGTACAGCTGCACATTGTCTACACATCCAGACTTCTACAAGAGAAAAGTGCAGACAAGCACCAATATACCATATACTTCAAAGGCAAGTGTCATCACAAGGTTTCTTCATTTTCTAGATTATAAATGGGGATGTAGTACATGCAAATCACTTTCCTGATATACAAAGGTTACCATATCTCAATAAGGTATGAAATCATCCCATGTTTATTGAGACATGTGGTGCATGCCTCAGAGGATTTGCAAGAACACTGAAAAAGTCTCGTATTTATTCTACGATTCAGGCACAATTCGCGTTAATTGCGTTTTTCAGTGCCTTGTGGTTGCCAATTCTGATGGCTGTAGATATTATAATAGGTAAAATCTGAAAGGTATGAAAGGTTAAATGTATACCAAGATCAAAATTAAACAAAGATATCAAACATGTCAAGCAAAGCATTTGTGAGACCCTCCTGAATCTTACATTCTGGACAAAAAGAGGATTTAAGGACAATACTTGATTGCTTACCAAAAAGTCATTCTCTAGCTAATTTATCTAATACCTTAAATTAGTCAAACCTAAGTACAGAAGAAATTACCGAAACACATCACTTGATATGACATGTCAGTGATGTGTATTACATAAAGAGAGTAAAGTACAGGGTGACACTTGTCTCATAAAAACAAAGACCTAGCCTAAATTACACCAGTGTGAAGGAAATCATTGACATTGTGCTTGTTTTAAAATAAGACTTTTTTTGAAAAAAGACTGTGCAGTAACAGTGTAGAGGATACGCCGTTGTCACAGTACTTGGCACTGATACCGCTCTTTGTGTGATCCAGTCTTTTTCTGCGTGGGAGCGCGGTATGGGGGCACAGGCAGGCCTTAGGTTTGACTTTACAATCAGAGGCCTCACAGTTCTTTTTCAATTCAGTTCAGCCCAGCCCAGCAAAGAATCAAACAAAGCAAAACCAAATTGAATCATAACAAAAAACAAAAGTCAAACTTGCCCAATATACAAGGCAACAGAAAAAGCAATAAAGAGGTGAAAAGTGTGAAAACAGTTATGAAGTTCGAAAAGAAAACAAACAAGTGAAAAATGGTAATCTCCAAAGGTGATTGTGTTTGAGTGTGAATTCGGTTGGGAGTGTCTAAAATTGTACTGCAAATGTCTCCTTTAGTGTTGATGTGGTTTTGTGAGAGGTATTCTGCAAGGGCCATACCCCTGTGATGCTCAGTAGGCTCTGTGGAGAGGCAGATGAGGGGTTATGGAACTGCATTTATGCCACTTGTTCATCTGCATAGGGTCCCTCCCCTTTATCTATGAAAGATTTAGGTCTACGTAGTGATGAAACATGTGACTATAATGTGTGTGTGTGTGTGTGTGGGTATTGTGGGTTTTAACCAGCATACATCACACCTTTATAATACTCATCCAAATATTTCTCTCTAATTGTCTTTTTACATAAGATTTACAATTAAATAAAGATCTTGAACAGCCAAAGTGCATGTAAAGCAACCAAGCTGCCTTTATGGTAATGCAGGAGTCATTCTACAGTACCCCCACCCCAATTATTAGCTGAATAGAAACTGGACTCAACATTTCACTCAAACACATCAATTATTGGCAATATTTGACAGGATATCTGACAATTAAATATAGGCATGACTTCCATTATATCCAGATAAATTAGTCCCTGACCAGTCTGTATAAGGCAAATAGTGATGTCTTATATTGCCATTCCGTTATTTATAAGATGCCAAAATGTTATTTTTTTATTTTATTTTCAGTGTGCATGTAAGTCAGTGTTTTAACTAATGGCTGACAGAGGGAAGGAATGCTCCAGGTCATTTACAAATGAAATAGGTGCGGTGCGTATGCTATTAATGTTAATCAGTGTTTGGTTTGCATTGTTTC
Source organism: Limnothrissa miodon (assembly GCA_017657215.1). Taxonomy (NCBI): domain Eukaryota; kingdom Metazoa; phylum Chordata; class Actinopteri; order Clupeiformes; family Clupeidae; genus Limnothrissa; species Limnothrissa miodon. The sequence continues at coordinate 966,547 of JAGFZM010000019.1, forward strand.
CTGAGGCATGTAAACAGCCAACAATCAGAGGGAGAAACGGAGGCTAATAAAAACATGGGATTCTCATCTCATAAGCAGTGAGCAAGGCAGCTCTCTAAATACAAAGCAATAAAACACCAATTAAAAGCAAAGTAAGTAGTATCTGCTGTAAAAAAAAAAAAGAAACCTCTCCTCTTACAATAATGACATAACTCTGATATAAACAGAATAAACATTGCCTGTTTTTACTTTCAGCATTCAATACATTGTTCCCTTGCTTTATGCATTTGTTCACAAGTCTGGACCTTCGGAATAGTCAACAGTTGCATAAATAAACACCTCATATAAAACAGCAACATGCATAAAACATGGGCACAATTGTCAACTGCTGCCCTTCAGATACATGTCATTCCTGTAGGTGGAGAAGCATTTCAATTTTTCCACAACACAAACTACTGACCACACCTTTAAAGGAGACATGTGAAACTGAAGAGGTTGCCAGATCCACAGCCTTATCCCCCATTCCCACCTCCACCACCATTCACGCACCTCACCCCCCTCTCCCATCCCACCCTCACCCCACCCAACCAACCAAACAACCACCTGCAGCCACTTTAGCAAGGCGAGGCCAACCCAGTCAAGCACCTGGGCGGTGGCCTGGAAAGCTTAAGCCAACCAGCCAGCCGGACGCTGGCGGCAGCAGCAGCAGAAAAAAGGTGTCACGTCTCCTCTCCTCTCCTCTTGTCTCCTCAGGGTGGAGTGTGTGTGTGTACGGGCGGTGGCGCCCCAACGCCGCTCTCAGAGTATGGTGCAGAAGAACTTCTTCTCCCGGAAGGGGTTCTCCGAGGCAGGCACAGGCACGATGAGTGGGTCCTCCCGTATATGCGCATCACAGTATGCCATCAGATCCGCCGCCGCTTTGGACACCTGTACACCCACACAACGGCAAGGACAAGACTGTCATTGTGTGTGTGTGTGTGTGTATGTCTGTGTGGTATGTGTTTGGAACTTGGGTTCTTTCCAAACTGGTTAACATGACTGATAATGCCAGGGCTTTTTGAGTTATGTTGGCATGTAATCAATCACCTGACAGAGGCCACTGTTAATTAAAATTCTCCAGATAATAATTTGTTGGCCAAGATGAATAGGAAAGACCAGGCAACCTGCCTGGCAAAGCTGTGGAATAAGCTGACCCATTACAATAAAAAGCAATAATTTTTAGTTTAGTAGCTAGCTCGTATTTTGACAATACAAATTAGATTAGAATGTCCTGATAGAGTCACTTGTGAGACAAACTGACCTGTTGTCAGTTGGTAAAAGCATGAAGAATAAGGCCAAGAGCCCCGTTCCTCTCAGAGAGGAGGACAGCTTCTGCAATAATGATTTGTTTACAAGTTAAAGAATAGGAAGTAGGGCGTGGTCATTTCCGAAGAGCCATGTCATCTGACAAGCCAGTGACAGGCCTGGTATTTCAGTAAGAGCAGTCAGGTAAGGATGCAAATACGCCTCTAATCTCAGTATTACCCGTTAGTTTACCATCGAAACAACTTTAAAGTGTAAAAGTTGTTATATTACGCTACAAAAAACAGAATAGAATGCCATTAAATATAATGACGGCTTGCGTCGCCTGTTTTGCATTTTTTGGCCGTATCCATTGCGAGTGTTTATGCAGAAGTGGTGGAGAAGGTAGGACTGTGTGGAACGGAAAGGGAGGCTTGATCATTGGGTATGGCTGGAACACAGCATGCTGCCCAGGGCAGATTGAGCAGAGCTGGCTCTGGAGGCCTGTGGGGTAGGCACAGTCTGATAACCACTCCAAACACAGTAATTAGGACAAACATTTCCTTCCCAGACATAGGCAAACACACACACACACACACACACACACACACACACAAACACACACACACCACAAGATAAAGACACACATTACGCTGAACGACACAGAAACACAAATTGACAATCACCCCCCTGTGGATATGGAAACACACACACACACATACACACACACACACATTCACTAACATTTCTACAAGTACAAACAGAAAAAAAACAAGAAAAAATGGAGCAAAAGGGGGAGAGAAAGAAAAAAGAAAGAAAGAAAGAGCATCACAGTGTTTCCTCATTTCCCTTATCTCCATGCACCTCTTCCCTGCAGCAATGAGTCCCATCCTCACCTCAGCATCTCTCTCTCTCTCTCTCTTTCTCTCTCTCACTCTTACTCACACACAAGCTCTCTTTCCCATGTGTGTGTGTCTGGCCCAAGACACGTATTTTCATTAAAACACTGACCTTCACTCTGGCTCCCACATCACAGTTCTACCTCAGCGCACACACCGGCAAGGACATCAATCATTCAGTGATTCAGTTACACAGGCCAGGAGGGACCACCCATAAGCCCCCAGTCCCTGACACACACACATTCTCTCTCTCTCTCTCTCTCTCTCTCTCTCTCTCTCACCAACATTGGTGGTGCCCCACCCAAATATCCCCTCATTGGTCCACACACACACACACACACACACACACACATTCACACACCGATCCAAGTCAGATCTGCATGACATCCATGGCTAACCGTTCCTTCCTCCTCACTGAAAAAAAACTTACTGCCAAAAACTTTTAGATCTTACTTTTTGAGGTAGGGTTTGAATTTTTTGGCCCACAAATATTCTGTAAGTAGTCTGTAATGCTTAATGTTCAGTAAATAAAACTTTGTCTCCCTTGCTTCCCAACTAAAAAAATGAAGCTCTATTTGAAGTTGCCGTACTACACAAAATTAGTAAATTTTATAGAGTTTCCCCCAATGCCTGAAAGTCAATTTTCAGGTCTGTGATTGGCTACTGCATATTGTAATTGGAGCGAACCTAAGCTTATGGGTAGTTGCTTGACTAGGCTGCTGGAGGTAAATTAAATTGACCATAAGCACTAGTTGGTGCTAGCCTGGTCACCAGAACAACTTGAAACACCATATAGGTGTCTGGCAGGGCACCTTTACACATTCATGTAGAGGGATACAATTTATGATTCCTATTTATGATAGGAAGGGCCCAGAAAAGAAAAAGTGCACCTCTATGTTTCACAGTTGTTAATTACACAAGCAGTGGCAAGACAAGGACACATAGGTTGCGTGAACGTAACAAATTGTGCTGACATCAGGCTTGCTGCAGCCGAGCCACTGGTTGCGATGGGAGCTCTGGAGAGCAGTAAGCTGCAAGCTTGCAGATGCGTGCTGACGACATCGGGGCGACAGCGACAGAGCCAGAGCCACTGCTCAGTCAAGCAGCACCAGATCCAACTCTAGCCCACGGCCCCCGCTCTGCCCGGCCACAGACGCCAGGCTCCCCGGGGAAATCAAGATAAACGACTAGCGCACGCAAACAGGCAGACAAGGACAACCCACAGGAAGACAAAACACTGATGGAGGAAGAGGAGGAGGAGGAGAAAGAGAAGGAGAAGAGGAAGAGGAGGAGGAAGAGGGGGGAGGAAAAGGAAGCATTTATGTTTAAAAGAGCGCCAGCGGTAGAGGGACACACACACACACACACACACACACACACACACACACACACAGTAGTCTTAGTAAAAAAAAACATGAAGTCTGGGTAATGCACAGCACTGGCACTTCTTATTAATTAATCAATTATTCATCCTGATAACAGTTGCCCATTTGGCTGATTGAAAAATAGTCTGTCTATTCCACACTCATGAACATAACATTATGCTGGGCACGTTCATTGAGGAAGGCTCAATATTTGATGGCTGATGCATGGGCATGTGGGGTGATTTAGAGAGGATTACTGGAGTTTTGTCTATGGATGAGGAAGGCCTGCTCGTCTGGCTGTTACTGAACAGGGCCCAGCCAAGGCTTGCCCAGTGTACAGGGACCAAGAGCAGCTGCACAAGCAATGAGTCTGGGGGTCTCTCTCTGTGTGTGTGTGTGTGTGTGTGTGTGTGTGTGTGTGTGTGTGTGTGTGTGTGTGTGTGTGTATGTGTGTGTGTGTGTGTGTGAGTTTGGGAGGGGGTGCAGATTGTGCCAGCTGGCCCTCTTGGGTTATGTTGATCCACTCCACACGCACACGAAGACAAACACACACACGCGCATGCACACACACGCACAAACACACTCCCAGTGGCTGCTTAGTCAACTCTATTTTACCCCAGCCCTCCTTCTATCTCAGAGCCCCTCAGATTAGAGACACGCCCAAGCTTTGATGTGAACAGAGCAGACATGACTTCTAACAGTCAAATGGAAAATAAAGTCAAATTACATTGTAATTAATATCATTTCCTATGCATTTTTATACCCATTCCCACTTCTTCAATTTTCACTATCATCAGTGAAAGCACAATATTCAAAGAATGCACTGTGACTCAATTGAAACCTGAAAACGGAAGACCATTTTTTCAGGATGCATTTCACAATGGAAGTGTGTTTTATGTTTATATAGTAAAAACAATCCTCTCATTGAGGATCTCTCCTCTCCTCTCACAGTGTCTCATTTATTTTTGAATAAGTTTTCAAAAGTCAGTTCATCTTCCGTTCTTAATGGGCACGATGCACCTGAAACTGAAAAACCAGTAGTTAAAGTTAAAGTAGTCACGTTTAAATGTCAGCAGTTAGCAGCCAGCGTAATGTGAACTTTCGGCTGCCAGTGTATTCGGCTGCCAGTGTAGAGTATTCTGTGAAATTTTAATTTTCAATTCAATTCAATTCCATTTTATTTCAACAGCACATTTTACAAAAGTCGTGTCTTGTAGTGCTTCACAGCAAGGAGCACCCATGGTCAACAGGGGCAAGGACAAACTCCCGAATTTAACTTCTGTTGTGGTCTCGGAAGAAACTTTGGGCAGATTCATGGCTTAACGGGCAAAAGCAACTGCCTACGGTTATGCTAGGTTGCAAATTTGCAGACTCTAAGATGGCAATTCCAAAATCCAGCGTGTTAATATATCATCATAATAATAGTCCCAAGATATAGTCCCACATCATTAAATCCATGGTGTTCATTTAGCATCATAAAATTCCCATAATAATCCCAAGATACAGTCCCACATAATTAAGAGCAGTCAAGTCATAGTCAAAAGTCTTGGGCAGTAAAATGGCAGCCTGATATGATGAGTCCAAGGGTGAGATAAATCACAAGGGAGCATTTGGGCGTTTATGTGAGGCCATAGAGAAGGGGTCAATTGTTCTGTATAGAGATTGTTATACAGCCAGAGGTTTGTGAGGCGCTTTTTAATTTTTTTCTGTGCATATAAACCAAAGAGTATAAAAACTGTAAACAGTCACTATTATAATAACATAACACATTTTGGCCACTGTGTTTTCTTGAACAAAAGGCCTGATATTGAGGTACTCCACCTACAATCCCAGTTTCAGCACAACTTTCTACCCCCACCACCTCTTCCCCAGAACAGACATGATTAGAATAACACTCTCTCTTTCAGTCTCCCTCAGTTTTTACTCTCCTGCACACGCAGATACAGACATGCAGACTCTGAGGATGAGCCTGTTTTAGTGGTGTCATTCAGGTGTCATCCATCCATCTATCTATTCATCCATCCATCTCCGACAGGGGCGAGTCAATGTAATTACAGCACACAAGACTCTGATGAAGGAGCAGGCCACTAATTAGAGCACATCATCGTCTATCCACTGATTGAAGGATCAGTGTTGCCAACCACTGCCATACCCCTGGAGAGCTCTCCTAATTAGATTTGGGAGATGGGTAGTGGGTGGTAGTTCCTGCACTACTCATCCACCCAACCCCACCCATCCACCCCTCCAAACCTCACCCATCATTTCACCCCGCCCGAGAGAGAGAGAGAGAGAGAGAGAGAGAGAGAGAGAGAGAGAGAGAGAGAGAGAGAAAGACTTAAGTCATGGGGGCGCATCAGCTGAGTGCTTGCGCCCTGATAAGGCCAGACAGAGCAGCATCTCTGAAACTCTGCCCACAGATGAGGTCAGACGCGCCTGGGTGAGAATGACATCAGCTCCCCTGCAAGCACACAGGGATTACTGTAAGCACCATATAAAAGGAGCTTGAGTGACTGCTTGCACTACTGCACCCAAAACACACACACACACACAAACATTCACACACACACACACACACACACACACTTGCAGTGTCTGACTGGAGCTTTCACTTTCATTGAGCTTCAATGAGAGACAGACAAAAAGAGACAGAAAAAGAGATAGAGGAAGTAACAGGGAGGGAGATAGGGATGGAAGAGTGTGTGTGTGTGTGTGTGTGTGTGTGTGATTGTGAGTATTTGTCTGTGTGAGAACAAGAAAGAGAAAGACTAGGCAAAGAACCAGGGACAGTGAGGGGTCATAGGTGGTGAGAGATGTAGGGATAGAGAAATGAAAAGAGAGTGAGAGAGAAAAAAAGGGAGCATACAGGAGGAGGAGGGGGAGGAAGGGGAGGAGGAGAGGATAAGATAAAGCTTCTGTGCTCTGTAGACAAGGGCCCGGGATGAAAACAGGCTTTGTGCGCGGTGGGCGCCTGTGACAAGGGCTGGCAGGCCTGCAGGACAGGTCACGAAGCCGAGCACACACAGCGCTGGCGCTGCAGGGCAGAGCGCTCACACACCACATGAGAGCCGCACCGGATCAGATGATCGCCGCCCGAGCCAACGGCAGCCATGAACCAGGACAGTCCTGAGGACGCTGAACACATCACACACACTCACACACACACACAAAGATCCAGAAACAAGACTTCCTCTCACACAAACCTGTCTCTCTCTTTCCCTCTCTCTCACACACACATATCGACACAGACTTTCCCTGTCTGCCTCTCTATCTCTTTCCCCACCTTAGAGGAGAGCTTTTAAGGTGGATCTTTGACAGAAGCTGCAGCATGTACAGGTTCAACTGAAACATCAACTAACCTAACTTGCCCCCACTGGTGAGCTTTGAATTAAAGGTTTGGTTACGTTTTTTTATCTCATTCTTTTGCTGCTGACTGCACTCAGTGACCTCACTACCATAGGAACACAGGTTGAAAATGGCCAGAGTTTCTCCAGTGAGTCTTGAGTCTACCTCTCTCTGGAAGCAACCAGAAAGAGAAGATGCATGCTGTGTGGAGAATCGCACTGCCAGTTTTTTTGTAATGATGCTTTTTGAAAAAAGCACGAGCAAGATCAAATGAAGCGAGCCGCCCGGCCGTTCTTCTTTCGCAGGGCTCAGCACATTTCAGCTATTACAAAGACAATCACGACATAAAACGTGGCGCTATCAAGTGACAATGGCATTAATCTACACGTCTCAGTGGGTGGAGAGCCAGATGAAAGAGTGCAAGTCAAGACGAAAAAGGGGAGTGTTAGAGTGATCTGATTTCTTTTAGGCAAATGTCTACTGTCTGCAGAACAATCTTCTGCCCCGTCTGTAGGGGAGATTAAAAATGGAGGTAGTGGCTGAGTGGCGGCAAAACCTCTCCAATGAAGTCCACTCTCTTTCTTTTTCTGCTTTTCTCTCTCTCTCTCCCTCTCTCTCTTTCCATCCACTGCCCCCCTCTCTTTCTCTGTCCCTCCTCTCTTCTCTGAGGTACACTAGGGCCCAGCTGTGTCTGGCCCCACTGCACTGCTTTGCTGCACTCTTTTCGAGGCAGATGCATCAAAAGCAGGCAGCTCATGCTCTCGCTGCTGGCACAGCTCACAGCCCTGTTTGGCTGATGATGCTCAGTCTGACCTGCTCTTTTCACGAGCAACGAGTTCACGAGCGCTGCCCGTGTGTGGGGTGTCACAATCTCATAGAGATTTTATGTAATCAAATTCACTTATATAGGATGGCTGAATTGAATATTCTGGTAAAATAGACTGAGCGACAATTTAAGTTAAACAAATGATTCTGGAGGCTACAGAATGCTTTTGGGTTGGGAGGCTGCTCTTCTTTCAAGCGGGCAGTAGAGCCTTCAGGTAGCCCTCGTTCCTCAGAAGGCTGGAGAAAGACCCTTGGTTAGCATATCCTGAGCTTGCTGTGTACAAGGTTCAGAAACCATATTGATGCACAGACACCACGGCACAGAAAATGCACACACACACACACACACACACACACACACACCTTTATCCTGTCCATGCATGCCTCCATCTTGAGCTGCTCCACAGCTTTCCTGGCCTGAGAGATGCTGGCTGTGCTGTTGTTGGCCATGCTGTCCTTCATGATGCCTTCCTACCTAAGTTGTGAGGAGCACAAACAATGCACAACAATGACCCTTTGAACTTGAAGAGTAAATCATGTAATCCTGCATGGGGATCTTGTGATTAATAAAAAGGACTGTATAGTATATGATCTCAACAGAATGCATTGCTTACGCTGATGGACTCACTTTTCCTGTTCACTTAGTATATAATACTACAATTTAGCATTTTCTAGGGTTTGATACTTTTGACAAGGTTTGGGTATGATGCTCATTGCCAAAAATCAGAATCATCTACTATCTTATTCTGGCAACCTAAATCACATTGTACCTTTTGTACCTATTTTTGTTTGCACAAATATGGAGAACAAACTATTCACCATATTCATGACCAAACAGTTGGCATAGCAACAGTGAAATAGACACCAACTCCTATGTTGTCACAGATCCTGCTGTTTTAGGCCTGAATGCATGGCTTTTTTGCTTTTCTTATACAGAAAGGAGGCATTAAAGTCAAGTAATTCTATAGGGAGAGCTGGAAAATTACAACATGCTACTCTGCACCTGTGGAGCCAAATTTAAAAAGCATCTGTACTTGCATTCAATTTAGAAAAGAGACTTTTCAGGGCCTAAACGCTGACTAGATAATGCTTCCATAACATTTCTGATGTTTTACCACAATACATGGTGTACACAGACATGAGGAGAGGATGAGAATACAATTTGCATGACCTGAGGCAATAAACCCTTGATAAAGTCCGAAGTAAGAGAAAAGATTAAGCTCCATAAAATGATTCTCAAGAAAAATGAATATTCACCTCCAATGAAATGTCAAAAGCAAACAGCTGAAGAGCGAAACATGGGGGACAGCTGATGTTTACACCGCATTTAACCATAGTGGGCTTGTTACCTTGAAGTCGAGGGGACTATTACTTCCTTTAATTTCCCACTGGATACATAACGCATCTTTATCATCTGTGTTTAGAACTGCCAACTACAGGAAATTATTAATCAGCCAATTGTATTATGCGCATGACCGTATATTTACATAGGCTATAGGCCTAACCTAAATTAGAAATAAATACTATATAGCTACATACATCATTACATCACACATAAATACTCCAAAAAAAAAAATCATTCACACCCGGACGGACTTAATTAAAATATTTAGACCTTGGTTTTCAATGTGCCTGATAATTATTCCACTGACAATAAAGCCAGTTTCCCTTGGCTACATCAGTCTCTCTCCTATACGTCGTTCCACACAACACAATGACTCTATGGTATGATTATGGGGCCTAAAAATAAAAAATTTGGAGGAGTATATAAAGCATACTTTATGAGCTTTAAACTGATACACGAGCCGACCGGCCACTCTTTCTGTGGCAAAATTCGAATACGTCCCACCCAGGCCTCCACTGATAGCCCAGTTAAACCCGACCTCTCCTGGAACCATTATACAAAAGCCTGTCCAGTCGTCTGAAATATCTTTTACACCGGGCCATTCAGTCAGATACATATAGGGAGGTATCTGAAAACGTTTTGGCAAAATCAAAGCGCATGCTTGGAATGAACCCAAACCCTTTGGGCTCGGTTATCCCCGGTAGGAATGGCACATGGTGAATTTACTCCTTACAGGTGAAGATCTGAATGAATTGCTTATCGACTAGGAAAAAAGGTCTGACCCCAGCAATATTACTGGGCGCAGTCTAAGTCCAAAGAGCGCGTTATTACAAAACGTGTGTCAAATTGTTTGCTTCAGAAAGGCCTGTTTAAGAAGCAAGAAGGCATCGGGATTCGCAGCTGATACAGTATTTTAAGAATGTATTTATACGCTTAAATTCTGTAAACGTTATTCAGCCTGAAGGCTGTGTGTTTATGAGGGGGGCTCTGAAAAGCCTCTCAATAATTAAACTAATCTCTGTAATGACGACTAGGCGTTAACACACGCCCATTTAATTGCAAAAACATACGAATAACAGACACATAAACCTACCTGAAGAGTGCAAATGGTTAGGCTGTTTGGTTTTTAGAAACCAGGGTTGACTCCACCCTACAAAAGGTGGACAAATTAGAATTCAGAAGGAGGAAAACCCCGCAGCTGCTCCAGCTCTGTCCGGTCTCCGAGTAAACCAGAATATTGATGACACCGAGGATTCTTCCACCGCGCGCAGAGCCGAGTCTTTCCCCAATTTACGTCGTACATTTACGCATAGTCCCCTTGATATTGAATAGGTCGAGATGTGCCCCCCCGCCACGGTTCACCGTCGACAGACCTGAAGAAAAAGCGGATGCCAACTGTGGGAGACCTCAGTCTGACGCGAAAAATACAGTACAAGATGGTGAACAGACTTCAAGGGACAACCCCTATTTCCCCACCTGATAATACTGTATTTACGAAAAAAAACGAAGAGCGCGCGTTTCATCGGTCTGTAGGCTTGGGCGCTTGCCTCTGTGCATTACTAGAAGGCGAAAATGGCATCCGCCGCATTCGCAATTTGCGTTATTGCAGTAGTGCGCTACAGGGACATGGAAAGGCTTCCCTGCTTAATTTTACATCACTGTTGACATCACTGGGTCTCCCAGTTGGTCCATCGTGAAGAGGGAGCGGCGAGCTGGCTGCCAGTAGTACGGTCAATCTTATTCTCAGAACCGCTGCTAATTTTTCCGACTAAGGCGTTCGGTCTAGGCGTGTCCATCACGATGGCTCCCCATAGACCAGGCTACAGAAACTAGACCATTGAGTTCATCCAGTGGATAACATTTACATGCATTTCCCAGAGCCTACCTGATAATTTGAGATGCTTATCTTATTTTACAGGTAATCATCTCTCCTCAGTCCTTAGCCTACTTTCTTTCTTACTTACAGAATGCTTCACATCTTAGGATAAAAAAGCACACCACACAACGATTCTTAAATATTCATATTTATATATATATATATTTATATTATATACTGATCATTTATGTCCGTTCATAGATACAAAATATAAGAAATACACGTCCCATTCAGGCTTCCCTCCCTCAACGTGGGACGAACGTGGTTCATGCGTCTTGCACGGGCCACTGTTTTTATACATAACAAAGGATCTTAAATTACGTAAAGCTCTATCAGTTAAACATCAACAAAAACGAACACACCCTTTGTGAGTTCTTTTGCCATAAAACATTTTGTCCTCCTTTTACACGTAACTCTAACAAATCCACACAACTTCTCACCCAGTGTCATTCCACGACATAACTCAGACAATGTAAAGAATCATACAATCATGCACCAGACACTGTACATGTAGGCCTACGATAAAAAAAGACTAAGCAACAGGGAAGGAGAGTGTGCGTTAACACATGGGAAGTCAAGCACAGGACACGCAAACATTACTGTAAACATAAGAGGCGCTATCCCTATTTGTGTGCTAAATGGAAGAGACAATAGGATTAATCCATAAGTTTCCAGTCGATTTGGGCAAAGCTTTGAAATGGGTTAAGTTACCTTACTTAACATCAAATCAAAATCCAACAAAACAGAATAATAATAATAAAAAAGGTAGTGAACCCCTTCAGACAATGAAACTTCCCTTTCTGTAAACATGATTTGCAATAGGACTGAAATGTTACCCAATATATATATATATATATATATATATATATATATATATATATTAAAGGCTGTCAGTAACACACATTCAGCAAGGCAAAGACAAAACAATAATACACTCCTTGACCTCAGTCATGCTGGTAGAAAACAGCCAAACTTGAAGCTGATCATGGCTTAAAATTTCTTCATTTTTATAGTGCTTAGATTAATGGATTTTCTATGGAGTTCAGGGTTTCGAACCAGGAACTGTAGGCAGATATCTGGGGTTCCATCCAAGGATTTTTCCATTCTGTGATTCTAATGTTCAGCTTTCTCAGTACAGCAGTAAACCTTCCTGACTTTAAAGACCCATGTCATTCTTTTTAGTCATTTTACAATCCTACATTTTTTTTCCATGCAACCAAAATACAATTAAACATGAAAACAAAGGGTCACTACTGCACTTAAATAATAAAAATAATAAAACATCTCAAATGTAAGGGTGAAAGAGGTTTAGCTTAAGACAAGTGGTCCACATCACAAAGAGCATCTCTCCACCTCCACTACCCTTATTTACACAGACACACACACATACACACACACTCTCTCTCTCTTCCGGACCACTTTAACACTGTTCTCTCTCAAACCCTCTGGGTTTACCTACAGTAAGCTCTCAATTGAAATGGGACAGTTTGGTCCAAGTTAAGGATGGACTGTGACAAAACACAGAGGACATTTGATCAGGAAGAGACACCATGAAACGAAACACACAAAAGAACTTAAATAGTGTGATGTGTTTTTACACAATACCTGTGCCTGTCAGTACACCCTTATCTGTTTGATGAGCCAACTCCACCTAGGAAGGTGTGCGAGTTCGTTTGTTTGTTTTTGGGGCTGTTTGCACTGCAACAAAGCTTTTTCCGGCTGCTGCGCCCGTATGCGGCCAATATACAGCATCGTCTGAGAGATTACCGAATCAATCCCTGGGATTAGTGTCCCTGAGCAGCCTCCCTGTGAATGGGATCTTCCCCGTTGACAGGGGCCTGTAAGCCTCACACAGCAGGAGTGTGTGAGAGTGTGTGTGTGCTAGTGCTCAAGATAATTCATTACTCAAAGCCGCACCAGCATCCTCCCTCACCCTCTCTCTCTTACCGCTTTTCCTACTCCACATCCATCTCTCATGCTCTCTCTCCTCATTAATGCAGTGGCGAGTGGAGCATGGCCTCTGCTAGTGCAGAGAGAGCAGCGAGATGCGGGTAGAGTGCGCTCCTCCAGAGCAGGTAAGACATCACACACCGGACCCACACGAGAGAGACAATTGTCTTTTGTGTGAGTGTGTGTGTGTGTGTGTGTGAAGGAGAAACGGTATGATGATTTGCAAACACATTGGAAGGAAAAAAAACAAATCAAACAAAACTGGAGAGGAGCTGGATTAAAGTGCAGCCAGAACTGCAGTCATGCTTCTTCTCCCTCTTCTCCCCCCCCCAATCCAGTCCTGGGGTGTCAGAGCGACATGGGAGATGGGTGCTGGATTGGGGACTATAGTTTTGGGTACTACTGGGTTGGGCTGCTGTTGAGAACAGTAGGTGAGGGGACAAACCAGTTCTTCCAGGAGGCAAAGATAAGTTTGGGGGGAGGGGGGGGGGGGGGGGAGTGGGTTCATCTCAGAAGTTCAGCCAAGGTAACCGGCCACAAGGGAGTGATGACGCTGATCACCCCTTTTGGTCCCAGCCTGTCCAGAAACTAGCAGCTTTCACAACAACAGTAGTCAAATACTCACCCCAATGGGAGTCGGGACACACAAAACAAAAACAAACAGCAAAAAAAAAATACAACAGATAACTAAACAAATACTGAAGACTGATTAAAACAACACAAGAAACAACCAATACAAGAACTGACAAACCATTCATAAACAAATACATCAAACCTGGCAAACAAAACACGACTCTTCTCAAAAGAAAGTTGACAAAGCGTGTCAGGAAAGGCCTCTGTTCATTTTGCCCTGGAATTCCCCAGTGGCCATATTATATATATTATATATATATAATCATATGTCATCATATCATATGTACATTACACTATGTTCAATATGATAGCTTCCAGCACTCTCTTTTCATGGTTGCCTTTAGTTCTGCGGTCTCTTCGGGTTCTCTTGAGAGGCCAGTGATTGGTGTTGCGTTATGATGCATGCTTGGTTGGTTGGTTCTGGGGGCCCTGCTGCATGCTGGCGTGACCCCTGTTTGAGGGGTGTCGTTGGGCTACAGATGGGGAGTGTGGGGGGAGAGAGGGGCGTCATTCAGGGTCATCCTGAGAAGTGGACCGGATGGGGCGCCATCCGTCTCATCCGGCGGCGTAGCTGCTGAGGAACGAGTAGAACATTGGCAGCTTCATGCGCTGCTGGTCGCGGCGGCACCAGGCAATCACCGTGCCCTCGCTGTTGGCCGTGTACAGGTGATGCCCGTCGCAGGAGAATGTCAGACTGCAACAAACACAAAGCGACATCAGCTACGACTTTCTCCGGGTGACATACATTACAATTTCACTACATGTTTTACATAGTAACTCAATGTATGTGACAAATACAATCTTTGAACTTTGAACTTTAAACATTAGTGTTTATAGGATAAGTACTAATTACACAAGTATGGGATTGGAGAGGGGAGGCCTGAAATCTCAACATATTTGGACAGTTAGGTTTAGGAAGTGATTCCAGCTGACTGAAGTCAAACAGTAAGAAGTTGGTCATTATGATGTTTTCAATTCAATATGGGGCTAGGTGGATGATCGTAAATTGCATCACTCGCACCCTTTCGGTCATTTTTTTCAGCATAAAGTTTATATGGTCATCTGGATTAAGTATTAAGTTTATATGGTCATCATGTACCCCGAACCTGGTTGAAGCGAGTCTTAAAAGGCTTTAAAACCGATCTATGAAAAGTCTGTGGAGACCAAGTGTGACAGTTAGAATAATGCCAGGGGGGAGAGCAAGTGGCCCACACTCTGGGTTCAGATTTGTTGGTGTCTGCTGAACATCAGATTGCTACATGGCTTGAATGAAAAGCACATGGGGGGAGGGGGGGGGGGGGTAAACATCAATACCTGATGATGGGCTTGTTGGATTTTGGAAAAGTGATTTCTCGCACAGGCTTCAGATCCCACGTGCTCCACAGCCTGAGAATGGTGTGAGAGGGGAGAGGGAGAGGGAGAGGGAGAGGGAGAGAGAGAGAGAGAGAGAGAGAGAGAGAGAGAGAGAGAGAGAAGGGACCAGGGGCAGAATATGGAAGACAAGAAAAACACACACAAAGCAAGATTAGTGAAACATGGAAAGAAAAACAAACAAAATCTTCAGAAGCACGCAATCCAAACAAAATATAACAAACAAACAAACATATCCATGTTGTCCAAGGACAAGGGGCCTTATACAGTAGTAGAAAGTTGCACTAGTACTCACCTGACCACGCCGTTCTCCAGGCCACCAGCGATGACGTTGACAGACACGCCCTCGGGCTGATTGGAGAAAGCCACGGAGCAGATGATCTCTCTGCAGTGCACGTGCCCAATCAGGTCCCCGTTCACCGTCCACAGCCGCAGGTCACTGCCACCACCCACTGGGAACAAACAGACAAACAAACAAAACAGTTGTAAATTGCTAAGGATGAATTTAAAGTTCTTTAAAGTGCGTGGGGTTCCGAAATGTGTTTTAAAGTGGATCTTACTCAAAAACATTTTTTTTTTAAATTACATTTGAGGCATTTAACTGCTACAAAATGTTCAAATAAAATTGCAATGCACTTGCCTAGATTGATCTGGATGTCATTCCAACAGAAAATGTCTTGAATACAAGACCTTTGGAAATCATTTAAAACTGTAAAAACATAGGCCAATATTGGCCTTGTCCTTTACCAACACTATTAAAGCACTTTACCAATTAGCTTTCTCATTAGAATGAGTTCTGCTGACACAAAGGCATTGGCATAAACTGACCACACAAGGTCTGTTGCATTCAAATTAATCTGCATATACCCAAAAAAGTAAAAAAATACCCTTTTACATCTTCAATACAAGAAATGAACTAAATAAATTTGCAACTTGTACTGCACTGAGTATCAATACTAAAGGGACCAACTGTAATTAGGAAATGTTTTGATGTTCAACACAGACTAGTAATATTTGCTTCAAATTTATAATCACAGCAGCACCTAGAGACATTCTGCATACATAATGTGAAATCAGAGCAGACTCTCTCTCTCTCTCTCACACAAACACACACACACACACACACACACACACACACACACTCTCTCTCTACAGGAGAATGCAGGGAAGTGCAGTGTGCATGAGGTTTTGTATGTAAATGAACACTTCAACAGAGGGGACACTTACCTGAGTCACACACAGTGGCAATGTCACCGGTTGTCTCGCTGGCAGAAACAGCGTTGACTGGGCTCTTGTGGCCAGTGAGGCTCTGAACATAGCAGAGTCTGGAGGAGCACAACACCAAGAGCAATAATAATGGGGTCAACCACGTGTACTATTTTTACCCACTTCTCTTAACGAGACTGTTCAGTCAAATTCAAACACAGACCCCCTCCACAACACCACACAACACACACACACCTGTTGAGGTCCCAGAGGATGCAGGTGCCGTCTCGGCTGACGCTGATGAGGATGCTGTAGGGCTTGCAGACAAACAGCCCCGTCACCTCGGCCGTGTGGCCGTACAGGTGAACCTGAGACTCCACCTCAATCTCTGATGGCTACAGAGGCAAACACACACACACACAAAAGTTTTTTGACAGATCTCACAGGCACACACATATGGTTTGTGGCGCATCTACCATATAGGAGCTATGGCTCCAGCTCCATTCAATAGAGAGAGCAGGATGAACCCAGTGAATAGGGAGACAGAACGACAGGGATGGGGATGAGTTCAGCGAATAAGGAGACAGGAATAGGAACAAGCAAAAAACGTCGGAGGAAACACTGTTGCAGTTCACTATGCAACAGGAGAGGAAATTCAACAGATGCTCTCAGTGCAAATCCACACAGACACACACACACACACACACACTGTACAGAGAGGGAGAGACATTGAATAGGAGCCCTAGTCTCAGAAAGAATCTGTGGATGAATCATGCAGTACATCCTCAATCCTCAATGGGAACTGAACTGAGCAAACAAGACAGAACCAGAATGAGAGGGAGAGATATGAAAGAGAAAAAGGCGAGAGAGGGAGAGAGAGAGAGATCTAAGGAGTTGATGGAATAGAGAGATGTGAAGAGATAAATAGAGTTAAAGACAAGAAAGTAACAGATGAGAGAGAGAGAGGGGGGGGAGAGAGTGCAAATATGAGCAGAGTTGGAGTAAAGGTCATGCTGTGTGAAAGACATTAGTGGAGGAAGGCTGAGTGTGAAACAACGCTGCATGGCTACTTGGGATGAGCACAACGCAAGTCACGCGGAGATCAGAACAGTGGATGAGATGGGCGCTTTTGTGTTTGACACTGTATCGCGTGTGTGTTTGACACTTTGTGTGTTCTTCTGTTTGTGACGGGGGTGTGTGTGTGTGAGTGAGTGAGTGAGAGAGTGAGAGAGTGACTGAGTGTGTGTGAGAGAGAGAGAGAGAGAGAGAGAGCTCAAAGGTGAGTGCATTTCCTGGTGTGTATCTGGCAGACACAGAGCCACCTGTAGGCTGAGGGAGGAAAATGTGTTTCTAGGGTAACTGGGAGAAATGACTAATGAAGCCACTACACACACAGCCCCAAGTCCTCCAGTAGAAAGAGAAATAGAGAGAGAGAGAGAAAACAGAGAGAAGGGAGAGAATAAAGAATGAGAGAAAGGATAAAAGAAAGAAACAAAGAAAGTGTGAGGAAAAAGAGGGAGGGTGAAAGACATAGAGGGAGAGAGTGTGTTTGACAAAGTAATTGAGAGAGCGAGTGCAATAGAAAACAGAGGAAAGGGAAAGAAAGAGAGTGAGTGAGTGAGAGGGAGGGAAGGAGGGAGTGCGAGAAAAGGAGCAAGCACAAGACAAAGAAGGAGGGAGAGAGAGAGCAGGACAACATGTCTGAAACAGAGGGAGGGGATCTGGAAAAGAAAGCGAGTGAGGGAGATGGATAGAGATGCATGGAGTCGTTCCACTCTACAGGGAGCCATAATGGATGTGGGTGGGTGGATGGGTGGGTGGAAGAGGGAGGGAGAGATGGAGGGGGGGGCAGGGGGGCTGGCGTTGCCAGGGCAACCTACCGTGGTGGCGGTGAAGCGGTTGCTGTAGGCGGTAATGACTCCACACTTGCTGCCCGTGAACAGCTGGCACCCGTCTGAAACCCAGGCACAGCTGGTCACCTACGGGCAGGCAAATGGAGAACAGGGAGAGAGAGAGGGAGAGAGAGAGTGAGAGAGAGAGGAAGAGAGAGAGAGATGGGGGGCAAAGAGAGCAAAAGGATAAAAAGTGAGCAACAACAATAAAAAGTGACTCATAAACGCACATGAGTATGTGTTAAGTCTCTTTAAAATGTCTATTTGCCATCATGAGAATGGGCCTCCTTTGTTCTCATCAATGGCTAGATGGAGAATGGAACACTGTAGTCAATCTGGCCTCTGAGGCCTTCTGCTCCCAAAGCAGCTATAACTGACCTTACTCACCCACGGCACACTCTTGGTGTGTGGCTAGGGATTGGTGGGTGTGGTAAGTGTATATTGGTGGCAAGATATTGTACATGCGTGTTTTTGTGTGTGTGTGTGTGTGTGTGTGTGTGTGTGTGTGTGTTTGTTGCTTGGAAATGCTTTATGAAAATGCAAGCAGTTGAGGCTTGGCAGGTCTTTTTTCATGTCATGTAATATGAGGCATTAGAGATAGTCATTGTGTGTGTGTGTGTGTGTGTGTGTGTGTTACCTGGTGCAGTGGGGAGCACTGGATGAAGTTGATGGGCGGCTCGCTCTGCTTGCTCTTCAGGCGCAGCATGTTGTCGGCGTAGCCCCAGCTCAAGATGGCCGACCACTGGATGTCTGTGCTGTGCATGCTCCTCACACCTGGAAACACCAGCCCAGTGGTCAGTGCATTAGCCTGTGTCTGTGTCTCTGTGCGTGTGTCTGTGTGAGCGTGTGCGTGTTTTTTGTGTGGTCTTTATCTGTGAACATCTTCTCCCGATCAGTGGTGTCTGGCAGTAATGAGGAGCTTGGTGTTTTTCTCTGAGAGACCTGTCAGCAGGGTGCACAAATCAATGTGTCTGCATTTCAGTCCGTTTTTCACTGTTCATTTTCACATGTGTGTCTGCGTGTTTGCTAGTCGGGAAGATTATTAGAGTGTGTTTGTGTGTGTGTGTGTGTGCGCGTGTCCACGTCTGCCCTTTGTGTTCGAGACATAACCTTTGTATGCCTGTGTACGGGAATGTGTGTGTGGTGTAGTGAGGTGTGTGTGCATACATATGAGTACACTGGTGGTCATTGCGGATGTATTATTTCCTGTATACATCATACAAGCGAATTGCAAATGCATTTATATGAGTCTATTT
Source organism: Limnothrissa miodon (assembly GCA_017657215.1). Taxonomy (NCBI): domain Eukaryota; kingdom Metazoa; phylum Chordata; class Actinopteri; order Clupeiformes; family Clupeidae; genus Limnothrissa; species Limnothrissa miodon. Next base: position 985,766 of record JAGFZM010000019.1, read on the forward strand.
GTGTGTGAGTGTGTGTGTGTGTGTGTCTCACCCTGTTCCTTGCTGTAGATCATCATGAGGCAGAACTTGCGGGATAGGCCACAAATGGCGCGGGTGGGCAGGGCTAGCAGGGAGCCGAACCTCTCGCCATGGGGTTGGCTGAAACAAACCACCGGGTCTGGCGCGCTCGGGGAACCCACATACTCCCCCCACTTCAGACCCTTCACCCATGGCAGCGGACTCTGGGGTGGGGCAGGCAGACAAAGAAAGTCAGAAATCAAGCTTAAACGCTTGTTTAAGTTGTCTGGATCTCATTTATGTCAAGATGTTTGCTTTTTTTCGTTCTGTTTTTCTTTCTTTACGTTTATTATTCAAGTACGTGTAACACACACACACACACACACACACACACACACACACACAAAGACTGCATCAGTTCTAAAAAAATACACAGGCATTCTGAAGCAGTCATCCAAGCATGATCTTTTTCAGTTTTTTAGAAATAACTGCAGGCATTTGTAGTTCTCCTAGAGGTGAAGTGTGTGTGTGGCGGTTACTACGGCAGCTGCTGTACTTAATAAGTAAGTGTGTGTGTGTGTCCATACCGGGTGTGTGATCTCTTTGGGCTGCTCGCGGTTCTCCCTGAAGGCAAGCTGCACCAGCAGGCCCATGGCGGCGGGCAGCTCTCCCTCCATCAGGAGCTTGGGTGCTGCGCGGCTGATGTGCGTGGCGTTGAACAGCTGGCGTGGCGTCTGCCCGTACGTCTTGATCATGGTCTCCAGGGCGCGCCGCTGCACAGGATCCTCGACCGCAGACACATCCATCCCAAAGTACGTCTGCATAGGGAGACAGGGGCAGCAGGCCAGGGGGGAGGGGGGCAGAAAAAGAATGATAAACATTATAAAGAAAGAAAGAAAGAAAGAAAGAAGGAAAAAAGAATCCTTGAACTTGTTTGACCATCACAATGCATTCTGTAAGCAATCAGGCTTTCTAATTGGGCAAACAAGTTTTTCTGATGGAAATAAAAACCTTGATGCCATTTCTTATTTTCGTTAACTATGAGCATGCCCCTCTCTGTGAGCACTGATGGTGTCAAGGGACACCAGCCCTGCCCCAGTTAACCATCTCAGTAGTTGTATAATTGTTGGATGCCCAAAACCTTAATTGCAATCTAAATGAGTTTGATTGCACAGCACATTTCTTATTTTCTAAAGAGATTGAAGTTCCTTAAACTAATTTTAGTAAAACATTATGTGAGGACATACAAATAAGCCAGTCATGAGTTTGTATCCACTACTATGCACTCGGTTTAACTCTATAGCATGAGCACCGAGGGCTCACTGACCGCTGGGTGGAAGACGTTGATGGCCTGCACGGCGGCCTTGCCCTTCTGTTTGAGGCCGAACACCAGGTCGATCCACTGACACAGCGTCTGGGACACCTGGTCCGACTCCAGAGCTTGCCGGTGGATGAGGACGAAGAGGCGAGGGTCGTTCCGGGCCCACGGCGGCAGGTTAACGTGGTTGACACGCTCGCTGTTCTGACGCACGCCAAAGTCAAAGCCTAAGAGAGAGGGAGGAAGAGAAAAGGAGAGAAAAATAAAAAAGTGCTAAAACTGAGACTTTCTGTTTCTTGGAGCAGGAGCTAGAGAGAGAAACAACACACATGTACAAAGACAAAGTAAAAGACAGATTTTTTAAAAATCCATTTCAACTTTCAAAAACACACACACAAACACACACAAAATCAAACACAGTGGAATGGAGAGGAACGATTCACAGAAAGAGCCCCATGCTTGCATGTGAATGCATGTTTGTAGCCTACACGGTACACCCTTGGAGTGCTGAAGAGGCATTTCAAAGAGACTCTTACCTTCCCTGTTGACCAGGAACTCTGGCAGGTAGAAGAACTCGGGGATGAGCTCCTTCACATCGGTCATGGACTCGTAGGAGGAGAGCCTCCACGTGGTGTTCATCGAGTGGAATGTGCGGTCAGGAATATCAAAACTCTGATCTGTTCGAGCCCAAGACACAGAGAAACCAAAACCTTTCACTCAATGCACGAGCCATGACTAGTCGTAAAAACATTTATGTGATTGCATGTGATTGCATGTGTGTGGTTTTTAAGGCTGCTGTAACAACAGAATTTCCCTTTTGGATGATTAAAATCAATCCATCAATCTATCTATCTACTGCATAGATAGTTACATTTTCATTTTCTTTTCACTCAATTGAACCAGTAAACCATCACATGAATTCAACAATAACTGAGAGAGAGGGGGGTGAGGATACAGGAGGAGAAAGAAGAGGTTGAGAGACTGAGAGATGAATTGGCAAAGAAAGAAGAAACTACAAAAGAGCGGAGGACCAGTCTCTTCTGTCGCAGGCCTGGCACTATGAGACCAGACCAGCCTCTTGAGTTCATGTTAACAGAGGCCCTCGTGCTGCTGTTTGAAGACCGGGCAGCCAGGGTCCAAGCAGACCGGTGTTTGTCAATATTTACAACCTCTCCCATTTACAACTTCTGCCTGACTGACAATTAGGAGAAACATTTCCTATTACTGGCCTGAGTAATTTAATTTGGGTGAATTTAAACCCAGTGTTCCATTAACCAGAAGGCAAATATTACTTTCTCATTCCCTCCCTCACCCTCTTCCTCTCTCTCTCTATCTCTGTCTTTCTCTCTCTCACACTCGCACAGAGCAGCAACATGTAGGGCAGTAAAGTAGTCCAGTAGTTACGTAAAGGCCAGGGATGGCAAAAATGGGGCATCGCGTGTGTGTAAAAGGTGATAAAAGTAGACAGAGTAGCAAGGCTGAACCGACAAACACAAACACATTGCGCAAGCCACTATAATATACAACTTTAATAACCAAGTCTATCCGTGAATGCCTCTGGCGTAAATAAAAAGTACTGGCCCAATTTATATACTGTTTTAGTCACGTCTTCTATCTTTATAATGTTGCAAGCAAGTGAATTATTTTTAGTCATGGTACAAAATGCTGAGTTAGGAAGAACGGGAGACGTGTGTGTTACCTTGGTAGGCCAGGAACATCTTGGTGAAAGGGGGCATCCTGACGAGGAAGTGGAGGACCGTGCCGCTGTTGGAGTAGTGGGAGCCGTAGTGGTAGGGCTGCACTGGGGGCATGGGGTCATCCTCACGCGCACCCTTCCTATACTCCTCCTCCAGGTACTGCAGGATGCGTTGGCACACACACACACACAAGCAAACACACAGGCAAGTGTGCAGACTGTTAGTCTGAGTGCATTACAGTACACTTCACACTGTTTAAATGTGATGACTTATTTATTTTAGTAAACATCCATGGACAAACCATGCAGCCATTACCTTATAGTTGTCCACATAGCGATCCTCCTTCTCCTTAGACTGCACAGCTATTGGCTTGCTGAGGTTCCTGTGGAACAGAGATCACATGATCACCTCCTCATAAAAATAACACCGGACAGTTGTTTTGTGTGGTTTATCGTTTTCAAAAACCTGATTGTGTGCATGTGTGTTTGTGTGTACTGTATACATTTTTTTAGCCCTTCTATTTAGTTTGATACCCTCCAAGTTTGTACATAAATATCAAATGTAAACAAACATGAAATATAAAATCAGCATTTTTAACTCCCAAAGAATCAGCCACCCACGTTACCCGGGAATAAAACAGAGGGGAAAATGAAACCCAGAAGCATGTTATGTGCAGACTGAAAGCGATCAGTAGAAGACCCACACAGGTCCTCCTCACACAGACAGGGGTATTGATTATTACATCAGGTTGCCATCACCCTGAAAGCACCGAAGCACACTCGGACTAACCAGACATGCAATCAAAGGCAAACAACAAACATCACTTACAAAAAAAAATGTAATGACACTCACTCAAAAAAAACACAATATAAATAAATAAATAAATAAATAAATAAACAAACAACAACCAATAAACTAGGCTCAATCAAAGGGGCAAATCAGAGGTGGTCTTTGAAATGGCCTCTGTATGCTGAATAGCCAGCCCTAGGGTAGATCAAGGAGAGTCTTTGTGAGGATAGAGTGGCATGATTGATCTGACCCAAATTTGGAGAAGAGCTATTCAGGCCAAATGGCTTGTTTCTAGGTGCACCGGCTGAGCGAAAACTATGTGCTACCACTAGGATGCGTCGAGAATTCTGGGGTGATTTTTCCAGTGTATAAGGTTTTTTTGAGTATTCCATTAATTGGGTGCTGAGGACAATTGTGCCTGTGGAACACAGTGTCAATTGCATCAGTACATGTTACATCACTCACACATCACTCAACACTCACAAGCGTCCATTCAAATTAAACCTGGAAAGTAAGTTCCATGTGTGCATGCATGCATGATACCATACAGATTAGTGTGTCTATGTGTGAGTGTGTGTGCATGTATATGTGTGCAATATGGACATTCGTATGCATGTACATACAGATAAGTGCACACATCTGAATAATATGTGTGTGCGGGATTGCATACGCATATAGGCAAGTGTGTGTGTGTGTGTGTCTCACCTGTAGATGTTGGGTTCATTCAGGTCGAGGGTCTCGCTGGTGTAGTCGCGCAGGATGAAAGGGAAAACAGGATACTGCATGAGGTCATTGAAAGAGCGGCCGGCGTGCTTGTTCAGATGTGTTAGGTACTCGAAGTTGGTGATCTGGCCCGAGCCCCAAAGGTGCGTCAGTGCCGATATGTTGCCGTACTCCAGCAGGTTGGGCAGGTCCGACGTCAGGATGTTGTGATACACATCGTCACGGAACTGCAAGCAACAAATATAGGTTAACTTTAAACGACACAAACAAACACTCAATATCCTGTCAACTGAAAACCCTAAACTAATTAAGGCTGAAGCTTGGAGAAAAAAGAAAGAAAAACTAAATCCCCATAAGAATGAACTGTTTTATGCCACAGTAAAGATGGAGAGAATGACGAAATATGGGTAAAATGTCGATGTCACCTGTGCTCAATAACAGCAGAAACTTTTATACACTTTACCTCTTTTGTTTCCAGTAACTCTTCAGTTCAACTTTGATATTGATAATTTACTCACACGGCTGAAAGTTTATTGTGCATCCCTCAGAAGCTGCATTTTCATTCGAGCCAGAGCTCTCGTGTCATATTTTAATTTCCTGAAAGAAACCATTCGCTTCAAAGCACAGGTGCGGCATTATTTCCTTCCCCCTTATCTCACTTTATTAAGCCTGGCTTTGGAAATGGAGGTGAGCTCACATACCTTCACCCACATTAAACAGAAAAGATGGGAAAGAGGCATCATTTCTATGGAGCGCACAGTGCTATGCCAGTCTTTGAAATATTTACAGGGCTTTTCTGCCTTTATTCTGATAGGACAGTGAGGACAGACTAAGACAAGAGGTAGGAAGAGATGGAGTGTGTGCCCGTGGACACAAGACTGGCTGTAGCTGTGTCTATGAGCATTGTGCTGTGGCCAGCTGGGTCACAGCGCCCCCTAAGGCAGTGCTGGTCTTTGTCTGGAGCGCTGTAAAATGCCACCAGCTCAGTCGTTCCAAAGGTATTTAGTCACATTAAGAAGCCACTAGGAAGTGGAGTGAAATATGCAGTGCACACCTTATCCTAGAGAGGACATAGTGCACAGGTGTGTGAGGTGATAACTTTCAAGGATTCAAGGAATTTATTGTCACATTCTTTTTTAAAAGGTTAAAAATTTAGTGAAATTGTGGATGTTGTCTGTCTTGTGCATAAAAAACAAAAGAGAAAGGGTGAAGAATGAGGTACAGTGATAGTGTAGAGAGATGGGAATGGCCTACAGTATGAAAGTAAGAGTGGAGAGAACAGTTATGTCATAACTACTCCCAATCATTAACAAGGGGCACCCATACTTTAGTCTACAGGTGTGTGCGGGGCTTAATCCACT
>JAGFZM010000019.1:993335-1032426 GCA_017657215.1 Limnothrissa miodon
GTGTGTGTGTGTGTTAGTGTGTTTTACCCTCCATCTTCTGTCGATCCTTCAGCAGGTACTTGTTGGGGATGGTGAGGTAGCAGCGCTGTAGCCGCCGGCGCTCACGATTTGGGCCCTCTGTGGGGTCGAGCTGCCATGAGGTGGGATAAGACGTCTGATCATACCACACCGCCCTGAAACACGCACACACACACACACACACACACATATTGAGTGACCTTGATGCACGTCCATATTAACAACAGCTGTCATTTACAGACTTTACAGGGCTTGAGTGAGTCAATAACATGTCTGCTGCAATTCATCAGGTCCTGAGGGTGGTCAGGGAGAGATATGGGAGGTGTGTAAGTGCCTCTGGATAAATATGTGTGTGTGTGTGTGTGTGTGTGTGTGTGTGTGTGTGTGTGTGTGTGGGGGGGGGGGGGGGGGCCTCTACGCACCGATCGTGACTGAGCTGCTGCGCGAGCTCCTGCCAGTGGCGGCTGGCGCTCAGGTCTGTCTTGTAGAGGCCGCGGATGTGCTGGATGACCTTCTTGCGCTCCATGCCCTGCCTCAAGGACACGTTCTGCGTGATGTCCGCCGCAATCTTGGAGATGTCCTTGGATTTGCCATCCAGCCTCTGCATGAGGCTGTGGGTTGAAGAGAAAGACGCATGGTGAATGAGTGTGGTGGTGAAGTGGGGTTGGAGTTGCGCGAGCGGAGTCGCGTTGCCATGGAGAGCTCTGAGCTTGCAGTCAGTGGGTGCAAATGGGTTATGCATTGAGAAGCTCAGCGCTTTCTTTCTTTCCTTCTTTTTTATGGTTATGGTAATTTCCTGACTATTCCTTCTGACTTTAACTGACAATGATTCCTCAGCTAGGTAATGGAGGCAGGCTACACACAAGAAAGCCTTTATGTTTTATGAAATCATATTCTAATTTAAATGAGCCATGTTTAAAAAATGTGGTTCATCCATGGGTGAGGTTAATACAAAGATGCAGTTGACTTTTTTTTCTCTAAATTTCCTTTTTTTTAACTGAAAGATTACGGTGATTTGTGCTCTCATTCTTTTCCAAAACCTAATCCTGTCTTGAGCGGCATAAATCAACTTTATGACTGGCTGACTCATACATTCCTTTGAGTCTTCCTAACTTAGGGACTGGGGGACATGCGGATTCAGCCTGTCTTTCACGCTAAAAGAGCAGCTAAACTAAAACTACATATCCCATCAGCCCCCTTGTATCTTTCCTGCTTCCTTATAGCTCACCTCTTCTGAGTGCTGGCCATCTTCTTCTCCCAGGCTCCTTTGCTGGTCTTCTCCTCTGACTCATACTTGAGCTGCTCCTAAGAGGGAAACGGGATTTAGAGTGGTGTCTCGCTCCGACAATCCATTAAACAAAGCCCACAAGATCAAAAGGAAAAGACTCCAACAAAGACTTCTATCCACAAGGATTGTTAGTGCCTCCAATTAGTACACATTAGTACAATTAGTACACACTATATGGTGGTAAATGAACAATGACAAAAGCAAAAACGTCTAACACTGTGTCTGTAGTAAGAGCATACACCCATTCAGCATAAGGTCAAACAAACAAAAAAAAAACAAACAATTGATCACTGACTAAATACAAATGTGTATTTATGTATGCTCTAATAAAAGCATGTAAGCATCTGTTGTTTGTGATTCCTTGTGAATTGGACAAGAGTTTGAAAAAGGCATTTATCCATCCAACCATCCATCATTATTTGTTTGACTGAATGTATGGCATACCTCCTTGATGGCCTTGAGCAGGTCTGGTTTAGGTGGAGCGTTGGGGGGGATGCAGCGATGGCCGCACAGCTTGAGGGAAGTCATGAAGGTGTTGGCGGCTGCCTGCTCCTCTCGGCTCAGGGCGTCCTTGTGGTCACGGAGCAGCTCATACAGGTACAGAGCCAGCTTGGGCCCGTGCTGCAGGGAGAGAAAGGGAGGGAGGGGAGGGGTGGGGGTGATGGATGGGTACACAGACAGAGGTTACTTTATTCATCCTCAAAATTACAGTACACAGACGGAGTGGCTGGAACAGGGGGTCACTTTCATCGATCTACCCCCTAAACTGCATCGTCATCACTGATAATCTTCGGTCCTCTGTTGTGACCCTTCTCACTTCTCTTATGTTTTACCATTCATCACCACCACCCATCATTGTCACTTAAACTGGCCACTGCATTCATACTTGAGGTGCATGAACTGGTCACATAAACAAACTGATGGGTCATGTAATAATGTATTTAATACATAATCTGCCCTTCTGTGTTAGGATCTATTAGTTAACAACGTTGTCACAATTATATATACAAACCACTTGTTTCATCACACTAGTCCATATGCATTACAGTGTGCTTGAGACACAATGCTAGTGGACGCTTTTTACTGTGAAGCAAGAAAGTCAGTGAGTGAGTGATTAAGAAATACAGAGACAGAGAGAGGGAGAAGGAAAGAGACAGAGAGAGAGAGAGAGAGAGAGAGAGAGAGAGAGAGAGAGAGAGAAAGAAAAAAGAAAGAGAGAAGTGAAAAAAATAAGAGAAATAGAAAAGGGGACTGCTACCATGGAAACGGCAAAAATTCTTGAGAATCATGATGACCCCTCCCCCCCTTGGTTATTTGTGTCACACATTTCTGTCAGCTGTCTGCAAACAATACACATTTAAAACAAACCAAAATGTCACTATTTTGCTCTCCCCTTTTCTTTCTTTCTTTCTTTCTTTCCCTCACTCCCTCTTTCTTTCAGTTGTTGTACGTGTACGAATGCCTTGTGATCTCTTTGTTCCAAGGCACTTCCTAGACAGACACTCTGCTCTGATAACCTTCACTGTCAATCAGCGCAAACAAAGACACACATAAAGGCCAACATGCACACTGCTATGGTAACAGAGCGGCTGCGCTACAACCAGCCACAACATGGGGTGATAACAGCCAATGGCTTGCTGTAGTAATGGCAAACTGATCCCAGAACAGAAATTCATATTCCCTGCACCTATTGGAACAGTAACAGAAAGGGCACACAGATCAACATCAGGAGTATTATTAATGTTACTGTGGAGTCCCAGATCGTAGTCTACCCCTGGCCTTTACATTTAGAAATATGACCGTGTTAATGTTAAAGGAGAAATCCGGTGTGATTTGGACCTGAACTGTACTGGAAGATGTTACCGAGTACAAACATATATCCAATGCCCACCTTGGTTCACCCCCAGCATTCCACATTAAGCCGTTTTTAGCCGAAGCTTTCATTAACCTTACACTGCTAGCTATAGGGGCAAAGCTTTGCCTATGCAGCTAAATCGCTATTTTTACACAATTAACAAGGTTCAAAGTAACTCTACACTTTATTGGGAGACTTCTGAGGGCCCTGACATTTAAAACGAGACAATGAGAACTTTGAAAGTAAACAGGTACTGTAAATACAGACAATACCTTCACAGAATTTTGCGGTCACCGTCATCTTGAAATAAAATCACGATAAGTCGATTGACAAACAGATAGGACAGGGGAACAGATTTAAAATTATATTCTGTAGAAGTGCTTGGATTTCAGCTGAAAATATATGGTGACCGTCTACATGAGCACTAAAGCACCAACAAACATAAAAGTCTGGCCAAAGACATTTATAAGATTGTAGCTCATCAATCGACTTATCATGATTTCAATTTCAAGATGGTGGCGACCGGGAAATTCTGAGAGGGTACGGTTTTTATAAACTGTATTTTTAATAAAGAACCTGTACACTTTCAAAGTTCTCATTGTCTCGTTTTAAATGTCAGGGCCATCAGAAGTCTAACAATAAAGTGTGGAGTCACTTTGAACCTTGTTAATGGTGTAAAAATAGCGATTTAGCTGCATAGGCAAAGCGTTGCCCCTATAGCTAGCAGTGTAAGGTTAATGAAAGCTTCAGCTAAAAACGGCTTAATGGGGGTGAACGGAGGTGGGCGTTGGATACATGTTTGTACTCTGTAACATCTTCCAGTACAGTCCAGGTCCAAATCACACCGGATTTCTCCTTTAATGTTACAGCCGAGTCCCAGATCCTCTGTCTCCCTTATGACCCACTGATCAGGATGCACTGGTGAATGTCTGAAGATATAAGAGAGACTTAGTTTCAATCCCTATTGTATGCTCCATGTCCTACACATGGGTTTCAACCAAAGACTCTTGTGCGGAGATCTTTAAAGCCCTACATTTTAATGGACAGATCACCACTCTTGACCGGTGCACTTAGAGCCCCCTAATCCATGTCTCCATTCCCCTGCTGTCTATTACCTCGAGGCCAGGACTGAGGCTCTCCCGGAGGATCTCGGGGTGACTGGGCTCCCGGACGAACTCCAGTGCTTCCTTCCTCTGGTCCAGCGGTCGGGCGGGGCTGAGAGAGTGCACCAGAATCCGGCCAATCTGCACGCGGAAGGTGTCCCGGCACGACCACAGCACACGCCGCCACTGCTGCCGTGGGGCACTGCCGCGGCCTGTGCTGCCCTGAAACACACACACACACACACACACAAAGATTGATGTGTAAGGGCATTAATTCAAAGCCACTACACTGTGTCTTAGCTCTGGCTTTTCACCATACTGCATCATATCCACTTGCCAACATCACACAAAGTCATGTAATACGAGGGGATCTGTCTGCTGCAACCATCAATAAAGAGATTGAGTTGATATTCCCTTCCATGCAAAGGTCAGCCAAATCCTTATCAGAGCTCAGACAAAGATGACCAGCATCTTTGCAGTCTCGACACTGCTCTTGCTGCTTTCCTGGTGTACCACTAGTGGCTAAGGCTGCTGTAAGGAAGTACACTGACAAATAACACAGTGGCTGTGACAGACAATAACAGAACACTTAGACCATATATATTATTTTATAGTTTGCAAACTAAAAGGTAACTTCTATTACCTGTGCGGTCAATGCTTGCCATGTTGGCATTGTTTTAATCCGAATAGCAGGACTAGAACAAGAAAAAGCCAAGAGCTTTGACAAATGCAGCCACTAGACAGGGAGTCTATCACAGGCTGCCAGTAGTCACCATTTAAGTACAGCCTTACCCCGACATTACCCCAACATTTAAGTATCTCTCTAAGAATCTCAATAGTAATATATACTATAGCAATAGTTAGCATCAGCTCAGATTCAGTGCAAACACACTGTGTGTGCCTATTACTACAGGGATGCATGAAGGCCTCTGCCTCACTGCTACTGTCAAACCAGAAATGCCAGGAATGACACTAAAGAGCACTTAAGTTCAATTCAACAATACAACTGAAGACACTGTAAACTTCAATAGACCACTTTTGTTTAAAAGTGTATCATTGGTTTATACATCACTGCTTGAAGGTACCACTGACAGAGCAACACTGCAGGGGAGTCCATCTCTGTGGTTGGATTGCTGTAAGCTGCCCTGAATAAGACCATCAGCTAAATTATGATGACTGTAAAATTACATTCAGTGCTTAATGGGAGACAAACAACACATACCATGCCAATTTTGATGCCCTCCACCATCAGTTTGAGAATGTCTTTCTGGAAGGTCTTCATATTGGTGGGGGGGAAAGGTGAGTTTGCGGTGGAGCCGTTCTCTTCCAATCCATGGTCACCAAGCACGGGGGTGGTGGGAAGGTGCTCAGGGGATTCTGGGAAATTCAGGAGCTCAAAGAAGTCTTTGTTGGCACCTGAGAGACAAAGGGGCGAGTTATGTAGTTGAGGCAAAGAGGAGTTGGTAGTCTAGTGCAGTGCTTCTCAAACCTTGTGGGCACAAGGCAGCCCTATAAATGAATGTTTTCTTAGCTTAGCTAGAATGTTTTCTTAGCTTAGCTAGCTAGGCCGAGTTAAGATGAAAACTGCTTTACTGAAAGTTTATTCCTGACAGGGCTTTTCATGACAGAACTTGCGTAAGGGATGCATAAGGGTTTTAGGGTCTACAGTATGGTCTAAATGCAATAGTTGATAGTTGCAGCCTAATAATGAAGAATTGAAAGAAATATAACTGAAAATAATTTAGACAAATTAAGTATTTTGCAACACCTCTAAACGACTGTAACCGCACCCACTTTGATAACACCTGTCTGGGTATGTAGTCACAAGCAGAACATGCGTTTGATTTCTAGCATCACCGCTCTTGAATAAAGAACATTGCAACGTTGCCTCAGGTAGTCTGTTCCTTCAATCAGTGTGTCTAAATTGCCTCGGTTAAAACATGTCAGCTAAACACATACTTTGATTTTCTGAAGATTTTGAGAGAAACATTGAAAGACTAAAGATTTACAAGCCGGAGATGGAGAAAAGGGGAATAAGAAAAAATCATGGATGACTCCAATCTATTTCAGCACAAATCAGATACAAAAATTCCATTAAATTTAATTAAATTTGTCACTTAAGCTATCCAAAGAGCAGCCTTGGTAATTTTCAGTGACTGAATTTCAAGTACTTGCTGAATGCATGAAATGGAAATGAGTCAAACCCTCAGGGATATACAATTGACTTTGGAGGGGTTCAAAATCTGCATCAGCCCCAAGTTCATCCACTTCATTAAAAGAAAGATCTTCATGTTAATTCAGTGTAGTCAGACTTTGTTACAGCAGGACTATTGGAATACTGTGTAGCTACGAATGTCTATGACATCCCATATGGTCAGACTGTAGATAATGGAACAAGTGGAGGTTTTAGCCTTGTCTCCTGTGTAATTTATTCCATATAGTGAAATGGAGTCTTGGGCTTTCTAAAAAGAGTCAAGTGGATGGACTAGGAGGTCAGACACTGGAAGAGCTGATGAAGACTGGAGACGAATCCAAGCAGTCATCCCATCAGGTTGGGAACCTGGGTCTATGGTATATTTGCCTCAGAATAATGTCCCTTCACGTGGTTTACACACCAACATGAGGCCAGCCTGTCAGACGGTGAGCGCATAGGAGTGTGTGACTAAAAGGCAATAGTTGTGTGTCAAAAGGTTGAGGAGCAGGGTTACCATGATAGATGATCCTGTTGACCGCAAGCACCACGAGCCTCTGTAGCCTCTGGACAAACTCTGTCTCACTGGCGCGGATGGGGTTCTCCTGGCTCATGCGACGTTGCATCATCTGGGTCAGCTCGTCGCTTGCCACTGAGCGCATACGCATCAGCAGCGAGTCGGATTGGACCAGGGAGAAACGCCGCCGGCCTGATGCAAGTCACACAAACGTACGCACACGCACACACCGTTATTATTACTAGATTAGCAAAAGACAAAACTCTGTGCAAAAGGGGTTTCAGATAAAGTATGTCCTCAGTGATATACAGTGATATACGGGCTCTCACTGGGTAGACTGCTGCAAGCCTGAGTGGTGATAAGAATCTTTTGTCCAAATGTTGCCCAAAATGGCATGTGCAGCTTGACCAATATCGACAGCCAGCTTGTTTATGGCAACAGTGCCATCAGCGGAAGCAGACATTAGTCAGTTTTGTGGTCAATGGTCTCATATCTGCCTTGTGTGCATGCTATAAATGGCAAATGGACTGTGTTCTTCTAAGCACTCACAGCACTTTACAGAGTAATGACTCGCACCAATACAATCGCTCACACACCCATTTAACCACAGCAGAGGCTGCCATATTAATAATTAATAACACACCTCTACACAGGTTCGAATATGGCTTTCATAATTGGTACAACAATGGGTACAACAATGCTGACCACACTTAAAGTTTAGTTTCAGTGGGTGAATACTGTATGAATCAATGCCAACACCTACAAGTACATGTGCTAATGCAAACTGGTTTTAAAACACACAAAACACACTCAGCACCAGTAGACTGTGAGTGTACTGGGCAAGTTAAAGGGACGCCAAGCCAAACCACATCAAACAGGTTCTCGCATGCAGTGGCTTGACCATTAGTGAGTTCACTGCACAGCACAAGCCAGAGATACAGTAGCAGGCCCACTGTGGGCTGGATTTTCTGGAAGGCTTGGGGCGGTTGCTACCTGAGTCACTGGGAAAGAAATAACATGGAGACCCTGTGGGAGACGGGATCGGGGAGTCCAGGGTCAGGAAGCTTAAATGGGGGGGCAGGGGGATCTGCCCATATGAGTGCTGGCGGGGAATGCGGGGAATTATGGAGTCTTTCAGCCCCATTGAACCTTGGGGAGGTGAGGAAGGGCACAGACACATGAAATGAAGACATCAGCACACATGATAACAGGTTAACATCATAATGAAAAAAAAAGCAAAACAGAAAACTTTGCAAATCACAACAGCATGGAATGGACATTGGAATGAAGAGTTAAGTGGACATTCCTGTTCGGAATGATAAAATGGTTGAATCCCTTCCCTAGCTCCTGATCCATGGCAATTAAATCTGTGAGGGTAACGGGGGCATTGGAAACATATGAGCTAGGAGAGAGGATTCTGGGTTGTCAGACATTAAGTGTTCTGAAGGGAAACTACAGGCGGCGGTGTTGCACTGACCAGCAATGCTCTTGCGTTTCTGATAGATGGCATGGTGAGGGGAGGTGGGCACTTGCACCGAGTTGCTCAGCTTCTGATCCTGATTGGCCGTTCTCTTGATGAACTCGATGGCTGATTGGAGGATGCGGAACTGCAGGGCAATAGCCATTTCTAAATAGACACACGGAAGGTCAGTGAGTCACACCAGCTTATTTTGAGATTCCTATCAGCGTCAGCAGTAAACTTTGCAACCCTGCCGCTGACATTTTAGGAAAGGTCAAACATGAGAAACAGATTATAACTCAAAGTAAAGATAAAAAGGTAAATGTAATAAGTGGAGATCTGTTAACAGTAGGTTACTACTAGTCCAAAGCTGCCTTAATGATGTTTGCTTCATACAATAGTGCATTGCTCCTGAATGCTGTTGTTTAAGCCCACACAGGCTACAAGGGATTTATTCAATTTTTTTTTATTCAATTCAATTGGCAGATTGAAAAATTTAGCAGAATTAACCAAAGACAATTTATTCTTACATGTGTATAAAATGATCCTATTTATTTCTTTTAATTAATTAGCAGTGACGGCTCACAGTGTGGTAAGTACCTTGGGTGCGGCGGACTTTGCTGCTCTGCATGTAGCCCAGTAGAGTGATGAGGTCCTCGATGATGCGGAAATACTGTGAGCCCGATGAGCTGCAGGAGTGGATGGTCACGGCCACCAATAGCTGCTGCATGTCACACATCAGCAGCCTGTAGTCACTCGGCGAAATCCTGCAAGATCGGTCGCGCGCACACAGGAAGCAACACCACCAGTGTAAGCGCCATGTGCAAGCAAGTAAGCAAGCAACAACTTTGCTGACTGATGCTAAAGGCCAATTTCTACCTGGCTCCCTTTAAAAGCATATATCCATAAGTGGTGTGTATGAATTAATTCTTGCAATAGCAATTTTTTTTTTGTCTGGGGGTCCTTACCCATTCTCGAGGCCATTGAGTGTACTCAGTGTGTTGAAGAGCACATAGAGCAGGCCGTGGTCCAGCAGGATGTCCGCCAGCTTGGGACAGGCGTTCAGCAGCTGCAGCAGCACACACAAGGCGTTGTGCACCAGCGAGTTCTCGTACAGGGAGTTCTCAATCAGGCCCAGCACAGGGATAATGCAACGCTTCCGGAACGGAGATATCTGCTCCATCTCGTCTAGGTCCAGACTGGAAAAATCAGGGTGGAAACGGCAGAAAAACATGACGGGCAATTAAGACACCAGATTAAGGTTTCAGATTTCAAGCCTCAAATTCAAGCTGAAGCTAGTATGATACAACAAATGTCAAATCTATAAACAGATAACAACCTCTACATACTGAAATGATCTTTGGCTTCAAAACAATACTGTGATATTTAAGCTCTGTGTAATGAATTTGATAACTCAATGTCGTGACCAGTGGGAAGCTGATGCAGATTTGCCATCAAGCAGTAGGATACTTCTTTCTTGTCCATTTTCTCTTATGACTCTGGCCTTTGATTTATCTTAATTCTCTGTCCAAATATCAGGACAGAGTTATAGCATTGAGTAAAAAGAAAAAGTTGAATGGAAGTTATAGTCATAACATCTGCATCAATGTTACTCTTATGGAGGAGCTACCCGAGTGAGGTAGGATGAGCACAGCAAATTAAAAGAGTGTGTTTTCAAGTCAAATACAGCAAAGTGTCAAAATTGTTCCAGGTCAATGCAATTATTAAGACTGCCAACAATATGTTTTAGTAGGCTTAATTAAGGCGTGAGCCAACAGCAAAATGGGTTTCTGTCTGACACTGACAAATGGATTTAAGTAGCAGACAATGGGGATGGGGAATGACTGGACACTAAATTCTAGATTATTTTTTCTCACTAAGTTCACTAAAGCTTTTTTACACAGTTATCTTGTTTTCAACAAGCCGTCTTCACCACTTTGATGAAGATAGCCTGTCAATTTTTATGTGAACATAGTGATTAGAAGAGTTTGAACTAAGAGCAGGACACATACTCCTCCTCCAGGCCCACTGGCCGTCCAAACAGCATCTCCAGGAAGCATTCTAGCAGGCCCTGGGTGCCCTGGTGCAGGTAGAGTTGATTGGCCAAGAGTGAGAAGCCATGGTTCTTCAGGAACTTCTCCTTCTGCTCCTTGAAGGCGCGGCTGAAGTAGGCGTCCAACAGCTGTGAGAGGAAGAGAGAGAGAGAGAAGAGGAGAGGATAAAAGGATGATGTGAGATGGTGACATGGAGGCTGGAGACAAGATAGGTAATAGAACATTTCTCCTGTGATCTGCTGGCCAAACATCAGTTTATGGAGGGGGGCACCATGGGGAATCAGCTAGCCTCTAGAGCTGCCATTCAGCAGAAGGAAACATGAAGGTGAAGAGATAAGAGTTTGTATGCAAGAGCAAAGAGGGGAGCACAGGACAGGAGATGGATAGCAATAGGAGCAATTATGGAGACAAGGACGGCAATGGGAAAAAGAAATGAGAAGAAAAATGAAAATGCAGGCGAAGCTGAGCCAGCCAAGCAGAGAGGAAATGGGGAAGAGAAGAGCTGGAGCGATGCGCCCGAGAGCGGGTCGAGAGAGGACTCATGCATCACAGGTTTTAGATTTTATGTTAGATGTCCTGGAAGCCATCATTAAGCATAAAAGAGGTGGTGATTTGAGGCCTACTTCATTTTTTAACTTGTGGAGTATATTAAGATGGGATTTTATATGTTGTTTTATGATCCTCATTACTGTATGTTGAGATACTGAAACTAATTTACACAACCCGAGCAAAGACTTCTTATAAGAAATAACCTTCTGGTTTGAATTTACATAGAAAATAACACTCTTGTTATAAAAAACCTGAACAGTTTAAGCTTTCTTATAAATCATTTCAGCATTCTTAGAGGTATTACAGAAAAGCTTTAACAACTGAGGTTTTCAGTGCATTCCTAGTAACATAAAGGCTCTTAGTTGTATTCATGTAGTAAAGAAATATTTTAACTGCTTTAAGAGTCTACTATAAGCCAGTCTGGTATGCATGTATGTATACACAGTTTAGGGCATAGAAACATGAAGCAATAGTCTAAACTTCAAATCTAAAGTAATTTCAAGCAGCACGGTAATTGTTGTAGAACATACCCTTAATACACCAAAAGTACAGATGCAGTACCAAGAAATTCACCCAGTAGCATCTTACTCAAGTAAAAGTCTAAACATATTTTGTATTTCCAGTGCTTAAGTAATCTACAATTTAATGTTTAAACAGTTAAAGTGAAAGTACAATTAATGTGTTTAAAACATTACCACAAACTTCACACAACAAAACACATTCACACCATCAGAAAGAAATGATGCCTACATCATATCTACAGTACAGATTTAATGGAGAATTAGTTGTTTGCAATTGTCCAATGACTGCTTCCCCAAAACTTTGTTGCAGTCACTTAGTCAACCACCACTTTGAATTTAATCTAAATGTTCCCATTTATAAAAGAAAAAGAGTAAAAGAATGCAATTAACTAGAAGATTTTTAACAACCCAAGTAAACTGATACTCCCAAAGCACACCGGTGCTGTAGTGAAGTACTGTTGTCTTTATGCCTTTCTGCTTCAGAGTATTTAACATGTGTAAAAGACCAGCAGAAAATACTAATATGACATCGAACTCAATACGCATTCAGGTGTAATAATCAAGGAACTTTGCAACCTATAATATTAGTAGCTTGCACTGAGATAATAGTTCTATGTCAAGTGAACCTCGAAATAACCAAGTTTTTCCTACCAGTTTTAATTAGGAAAAATATCGGAATTCTTATTTACTACTGAGGAGGATTTTAACAGGGCAGAAGTTAATGATCTAAGCCGATTCAATGACAGAATGGAGAAAGGTAAAATGAAACTGTCTAACTAATGGTGGCAAACCCCTTTAAAAGAGAGAGGGTTGAGAGGGTGAGACTAGCCTTCATGACGCCCTGCTGGATGAGCGTGGAGGGGTGATTGACCAGCACGATGAGGGCTTCCGGCTGGATCAGCTTGTCCATCACCTCCTCCAGCATGAGGTCGGGCAGCAGCAGCAACACGCCCCTAAGCAGCTCGTACAGCCCACAGCACACCAACACCAGACAATCCTCCGTGCTTGACCTGGACACACATACACACACAAATATTTACTTACTCCAACATAACCTTTCAGAAGGGAGGAATCATAAAAAATGTCCTCTCCTTTTTAGCAGTCTATTCCAGTTTTATAAAATCCCATGTTCTGTCTTGTTATATTTTAAATGTATTATATGGCTTTATCATATTGCTTGTTTTGAGCAACTTATCAGTCCATACCACTATAGTATTACAAAGCGACCTGATGGGAACAGATTCAAAAGACCATAATTTGAAATGTAAAAAAGTCATGCTGAGCTAGGAATAGTCCTGCTATCACAGACATCATCAGGAAAAGAGAAGGCTGTAATGTTGACTTCTTGCTGAAAAAAAATGTGGAGCTGTGATTAGGTGTCTAAGGCTTTTAGGCAAGGAATGTACTTTTAAATATTTTACTTAGATGAAACACATGCTTTTGCAAGTTATGAATGAGGATGGAAGGATTCTAAAAGTCATAGATGAGCGAACAGACAGTATTGTGAAGGCACACCAACAGGTTACATTTCTGCACTTGGCCCTTTGTTCAGATAAAACTGTTTAGACACACACGCGCTGTTCCTCACCAAAGTGAAGCTGCGTTAGGGTCTACCGGTCGCTCAGAGGGTTACAGTAACCAGTGGGTTACTGAGACACAACTGAGAATTAAATGGCTACTGCACCAACTTGGAATTTATAAGCTTGTATCGGTGTGCATCTATTGGGTATAAAATCCCTGTTCTTTGGCTATTGTCATATGCATACATCTGTCATATGCATAACGGCCTGTACTCCTGGTACTGATTCAGTGCAACGCAAACATTTAAGTTAAATATTAGTTAAATATGAGTTAAATATTAACTAGTATGGGGGGGGGGGGGAATGGACACAACTGATTGCGGGAAGGTGTTTTTCATTGAACTGAACTCAGTAAGCGTTTGATGAACTGAAAACAAACAGGCTGTACAGCCTTTCCTAGAATAATTACAAAACCTTGCCTATTTTTGCCACTTCAGTTATCGCTTTGTTAATGTTAACACTCACTTAATGGACAAACACTGTACACACATGGGTAGCGAGTGCACAACGCGAAGCAGGTTTACCAGACCAGGTTGATGATGACACACGGCATAGGCAACAAAGATAAAAGGCTCCACGAGATAAAAAAGAAAAGCCTCAATGAGCCAGTGACCAAAGGCCACACCAATAAAGGAGGTTATGAATAGAACAGTGGATGAAAGCCGCAATGTGTGCAGAATGGCCCGGGTTGTGGGGGCTCCTGTTGCTGGAGACCTAATGGCAGATGAACACTTAAAACATGAGATAAGGCCTAATTACAGATGGTGTCAGGGGGAAAAAGACAGTCGGCACAGGCGGGCTCCCGCAGCGGCAAACAAAGCAACAGGAAAAGCGAGAGCGTCAAGTCTCCAGGTCCGTAAGCGGAGACTGACTCATGTGATGGAAATGGATCTCTATCAGAGATGGATGACACGATCCATTAAGATGTGTAATCTCTGGGGAGAATGGAAGAAAGCCTTCTCTTGATGTGAGGACACATCACAAACCCCCCCCCCCCCCCCCCTCAGTCATGCGGCTTTTCAAACAAGTGCTTTGGTCAGCGTGGGCTGTACCGAGAAGGTGCTCTGAGGATTTGCCGGATGGAAAATGGACTTGGAGCCCACGGGAAGAAAAACCAGGTGCTCTTAAAAGCAGCCTCTAACATCGCCAGGGAGGTCCTTGGGCTATGGGGACCGTCTAAGGCACCCGCCTAATTGATATGCATGAAGAGTGTTATACAGAGACAGTCCCCAATGTTGAAGAGTGTTATACAGAGACAGGTCCCAATGTTGAGCTGATATGGACTTCATTCTCTGTCTGCCCTGTACAGGGTTTCTAAGGTGCAACAGGCAGGACTGTGGAGGGTTTTGTGGATTGTAAAAGACTTTGGAAACACCAAACACACGACTAATAAAATTGTCAAAAGCTATTGGTCAAATCCAATGCTGAGAATCTGTGCACACACAAATACAAATGAGTTGTCCTAGTTAGAGTCCAATATCTTCTTCTATAGTCTTTATTATGGCAAATATTACAAGAACAAGACGCTTTAAACCGTGAGTTTCTAATGCTTGCTCTTAGTGGATGCAGCAGCAACATGCTAATCAGATTAGCTATTTAGCTTCGCCTGGAACAGAATGGCTCACCTATCATTGCAGGAGTCGGCCTTGCTCTGTGCCCTCTCGTAGCCAGGCGAGTAGGTGTAGCTCTCCCAGTCGTCAGGAAGCGGCGTGCGGTCGGCCACGCTGGGCCAGCGGCCGATGGCAAGCGAGCCGTTCTGCGCGGGAAATGCCAGGCCCAGGCTGGCCAGGTTGCTCTGGCTGCGCTGGAATGACTGGATGCCTTTGAGGCTGTCGGGACGGCGCGGCGCCGTGTCCTCACCGACCCAGTCGAAGCGGTCCTCAGACTCTGCACTCAGGCTTCCGTCCGCTAGGCTTGTGCGATCCACCTCGCCGCCCAAACCTTCTTCCTGCGGGAGCTGCGGCCGCGACTCATCCCCCTGCCCGTTGCCGTCATTGTCGTCGCCCTCCTCCTCCTCCACGTTGATGGACGGGGGACGCAGGTGCCCGCCCGGCTCGAGGACGGTAAATCCGCCGCTGTCCACAGAGTCGCAGATGGTCTTGGCAGACTCGCAGCTGCTGAGGAGCTGCTCGTCCCCGGCACCACTGCCACTGCCGCGCTTGAGAGTCTCTGTGCTGCCCAGCACCTGCTGAGAGGCCAAAGAGGGGGCCCCAGTGTCCTCGCTCTCAGAGCCCCCCCTCGGGGTCGGGGTGGTGGCATGGCAGGGGTTGCGGTAGGCCGTGCGGGGGCTCAGCGTCGGGGAAGAGTGGGGGGAGGGACGGAGACTGGGGGGGCGCAAGGATGAGGAGTCCTCAGTGCCATGCTCTGGGGAGGGCGCTGCAGAAAGAGAAGAAAGCAATGGGTAAGGATACAACAACAATGGAACACATTACACTTAGTGTCGTGTTACAGAGTGTTCCACATTGCATTCTACTCTTGTACCACCACAGATTGATATTTCAATTCTGTACATTGTCCCTTACTTATTTTCGCACCCAAAGCAGTTTATAGTGGAACTCCCATATCTTTTCAGTTTATAGAAGTCACAATTTACCCTGACCGGTTTTTACATTCAGGTCCAGCCAACACCTAGGTGAGCAGACTGATGAATGATGCGTCAGGTGAACTTTATTTGGAATTCATGCATGTCTTTCCCTGGCTCATTTTATTCCATGCTTGTTTTCATTCACGTTATCAGATAGAAGAAATGAGAGGGCGTAGGCTAACAAAGGAGGAAAAAATGTGAGAAAAGTATAAATGAATGAATAAATGGACTGACAAAGAAATGATGTTCACCCCTTGTCATTGCACCATCTAGCAAAAACAAATGCAAAAGTGCCCACACTCACATAGCTTTCTATATACGTGTGCAGACTTAATGTAAGCTTGTAATCATTTTCATACACATTTTGTTTCTGTCTGTTAGAATCTATGGTTTAATGTACAGTACTGAATATCTAAGAGAGTTCTAGTTCTAGTTAATTCAGACCACGTGTTGCAGAACAGCACTGAATATACAAGTAATCTTATCAACAGAGGCACTTTGATTAAGCTTAAATGGTGCTACTATACTGGATAGCCATTATAATTGTGAAGCCAGTTTTTATTTAAATAATGTATGTTGGGATTTCAGTTTTACACAAGAATGGCTTTGAATATCGAGTAAGCTAAGCAAAAACTACAACTAATTGGGTGAAAAAGAATCCATTAGGCTAGGAGCTTGAAGGGACTTGCTGATCGGATACAAAAACCTACTAAAAACATACAAGAATTGCATGAATTACTTAAAATAAAGGTTGTGAAAATGAATAATCTAAGCATCCGTTTATTTTATCCGTCTAACTGCACGCTTGCCTTACACAATAGCCTCCTGTAATTAAAAGCCTGTATAATTGATTTCTGACTGAAAAGGTTGCATGCTTTAAACCCTCCATCAGTATGTGCAGATAGGTGTCCTGCAGTGAACACAATGCATCTCTCCATCACATGACAATGCCCGATGCCTTTAAAGAGCAATTGAGGGCTGTGCGCCACACTAGCCTTGTCTGACATCCCAGACCTCTGACCAACACAAGTATAATTGCTCTGTTGCCAGCGCTGAGCACACGGCAAACGACAGGGCAGAACATTAGCATGGGGAATAGAGGCAGGAGACACCATGCTGCGGGAATTCATGCAGCAAGCTGAGGCGTGCCATTGCATGCTGTGGTGTGTTGGAGTGTGGCAGGTTAAGGTGTAGTGTGTCATGCTAGGCTATATTTGTGCATTGTGTGGTGTGTTGTGGTTGTGTGGTGTGCCATTGATGGATGGATAGCTAGACAGACAGACACAGAAACAGATACATTATTGATTGGGGGAAACCGAACTGTAAAGCACCTGACACTTACGCCTGTCTACTCCCATAATCCCCAGGCGCAACAAATTCTAATCACACCCTGTGTAATTGAAATCCGCTGCAATACCACTCGCAATATTGTTCAAGAACCAAACCCTGGGTCGTTCAATTGTTAGGGAGGCAGTATGGCGAGGTGCAGCAGAGCATAATGTAAACAGACATAAGATGATGGCAAGGTGTGGAGGGATTTCGTGCTGGCTATCTTACCATCGTGGTGCAGACCCTCAGTGAAGACGGTGGGGGACAGGGAGACCACAGAGCTGCAGGCCGACTTGCCCCCGCTGCTGGAGTGCCTGAGGTACATCATGGACTGCACCTTCTCCTGGTACAGTTTGCCATCTAGACACACACACACACACACACACTCAGTGCCTGTGCAAAAACCTCCGATCCACAGTTTTATAGTGCGTGCTGGCATGTTCGGCTGTGAGCTGAAGCTCGCGCAATTACTTTTGTCTTCAGGCGAAGCCAATTACTATGCTGTGAGCAGCCAGCAGAGCCAGCAGGCGCAAAAAAGAAAATGCTGACGGACGTCCTTGACGGAGACAAGAGGCATCACAAATCACACCCACACGCTAACAGAATGGCGATAACATCATTACAATCCTGTGAGCTGTGGCAAAGCTACCTTGCCAAGTTCAAAGCCCCCCTCAGATTGACATTCCTTCTGAAAGCTCAAATGGCATAGTTAGGCTGCCGAGCTGAAGATGCCTTTAGTTCAATGGTAAAGGGCTCGGGAGGTGATGAAAAGAGGACTATACATGGATACAAGATTATCCGGATAATCGCTTGGAGTGAAACCTTTTCTGATACTAATATCTTGATTCTGTACTGTGCACACACATAGAATCTATCAAGGCACAAAATAGGGGTGCAATGCTAATTTGTGGTGAACAACCTTTCCTACTTGCTTAAGCCTACAAAGAGTTAAATAGCTAAAGTTGTTAACACTAAGAAGTTGTGATCATGAAAGCAGAACCTTACATACAAAGAGCATCAGAGGTCCCTATCTGAGCAGTTTCAGGCTTTCACTTCTTGCATCCAACCAACAGTCGGCCCAGGGTCAGCGACTCACCTATGTGCAGGGAGAAGAAGAAGCTGGTGGGGGTGTGGCAGACGTAGGTGTTGGTGGGCGGGTGCACAGCCAGGAGGAAGTTGTAGACCAGCTTGAGCAGGTCCAGGTCTGGGGGGGAGCCCAGAACCTCCTGGATGATCTTGACGAAGGAGACACACACCTCTTGAGGGATGGCGGTGAGGTGGCCATCCCGGTGCTCCTGCCCAGGTGTGGGCGTGAGTGATGAGAGATGAGGGAGGAGAGATGATAAATTGAGATGATGCTCATTGTCAGTAATGAAACATTTTATAAGGCCCCTATGATGAGGGACAATGAACAACAAGGGCATTCGTACATCAAAAATATATGATGTTTAATGTAGTCATAAAGCTACTGTACAACAGGGTCAGTCAGCTAAATTAAAACATGTTGAATGTGCATACAAGGGTAGTATGGCCTGAAAAGTGGAGGTATGTGGTTATCAGTAAATAATGCACATTCTAGATAGCAAAAGAAGAATTTACCATTTTTTTTAATACAAGATCAAATAAACAGTATCTATAAAATATAATTAGTTACAATACTTATATTTTGCTTAGCTCTAAACTAAAGCCCAATGGTCCATAGCTGTTATTTACCTGGCCAGTCCCTGATTACCTGTGTATCCAGGTCAGTGACTGCAGAGCAGCTACCTCCCCAGTCTATCCCTCCCTACCTGCTGTGTATCAGTGTGAAGGATGAGGGTGGAGGATCAGTACCTGCAGCACCTGGCAGGTGAGGAGGAAGCGGTGCACCACCTGAGCGTTCAGCAGCTGGCGGATGTTGAACATCTGGTGGGGGTGGTGAACCCTGATAAGGATCTCTAGAGCAGCCAGCAGAGTCTCCCACACACCACACTAGTGCAGAAAGAGACAGACAGACACACACACACACACACACACACACACACACATTATGGCTGATGTAAAGTCTCACAAACTAAAGCATTTCAGGGATTAATGGCGGCATTTGACATGGTACAGTACTGTGTACTGTAGAGGCAGCATATTGGGCAGACTTTGAAGATCGATATCTATACAGTATCTACTGTATAGATATAGATGTACTGTATCTATACAGTTGTAGGTTTACCTGAGCCTTGGCCCAGATCTTCCAGTCTAAGAGGATTTCAGAGAGGAGTTTAAGGTCCTGGACCACAGCGGTGGACTCCACATCCAGATGAAAGAGTCCATCCTCCCCCAGGGTCAGAATAGAGTCACTGCAGCAGCCGTCCAGCAGCGTCTAAAAGGATGATTTGGTTTAGCCCTAGTCATGATCTCAGTAGGATGCATCTTTAAACTACATAATTTAGGCGTTTGTCATTCATTTTGACAGAACGTGGGAGACTGACAGGATAATGGGAGAAGGCAACATGGACGTGGGATTAAGTGGAAATTACCAGAATACACTGCACCCACAACTCCCTTAACAAGAAGATTATTTAGGTTTGGGGGTATAAAACAATAGTCAGTGAGTGAGCGGGGGAGAGACATTGAAATACAATGGGGAGGTGATGGATGGTCACAATGGAATAGGCATGTCCATGGGCACTCAGATGTGGCTGCGCGAGAATGCTGCCACTTACAGCTTCCCCACACAAAAGGATGATTAATGGGTTGAGATTAATGACGATAAATTTGCAATTTCAGTCTGCTCTCCTATCCTCATCTAACCCTACAGGGCCATTGGGTAACTCACAAACATTTATTCTTTTCTTGCCATTTTCTGCTGTCTTTTGGGAGCCCCAAAAGCCCATTTCCTGCCCATTGTGCACCAGTGCAGAATTAGAATACAGTAGTTAGCATTGTACAGCATTGATTTACCATTCGAACACACTGAGAGCAATGAATCTTGTGTACAGTTGAACAAAAGCTGTGCCTGGGCAAGCTGCCTTATGTCTACAAAGCAACCTTCATCACACCACAACCTCTAGTGGATGCGCATACACACACATACACACACACAGAGCAACTTGATCATTTGAGTCTAGGGTTTAAATCTAATGAAAATATTGCTAATATGTCTGAATATAACTGGTTAAAAATAAAAGCTGGATGCTAGACAGACAAATCGACTGCCATCATACACTCACACACACACACACACACACACACACACACACACAAACGGGTGCTGTCATTTGAGTCTAGGGTCTAAAAGCCATGCAAATATTGCTAATGGGTCCCCTGAGACACATGGCTTCTGGCTGGAGTGATTGGAGGTTAAATGGGACAAGGCTCAGTAATCTCACGAGATGCCACCACAAACATACTGCTTTGTCAATACAATTCTCTGCTCACATGGAGAAATCCTATTTTTATTGACTGGAGCAACAAACATTCAAAACATGTTGTGGTTTTTATAATCACTAGATTAGCAAAAGTATAGAACACATCCTTTATCTTCTAAAAACAGAATGAAAATGTATTTTACAGAACGACTGGCAACCCGACCCAGGCTGTGACCAGAGCATCTGATGGCATTAGCCTTACTATTAGTGCAGCTTGCAGCTAGCAGGGCAGACTGACGATCTCAGATTTCTTATGAGATGAGTGTGTGATTCAGTTAGAGCCAGCAGGGTACCAGTGGTCTGTGTTTTTGAGGAATACAACCGCCGATTTGGCAGTTGTTGCTACGTAGTTGTACGAGGCATGCAAAGCATTTCCTTGTTTGTCTGGAACAGTCACACTGTAATACTATTTGGCTATGGATACGCAATCAACATGTCCTCTTCAATCAACAAGCTGAAAGGAAATCAAAGCATTCCCGAGAATAATAATAATAATCAAAGAGCACCATGCTCACCCTGCATGTGTGTTCATGCGTGAGTGTTTGTCTGCGTGTAACTGCATGGTGATGATCCCAACGGTTCCAGACCAATGCACCAGCAGCACAGATGAACCACAGAGGCTCATTAAAGAAAAAAAGCCAGAGGGAGGAAAAACAACAAAAAAAAAAAATTCAGGCAAACGGTTCACTATGCCCTCCTGCAGTACTCTCATCAACCAGCAGGCCACACTGTTGAACACAAATCAACACAGTGACACTGCTGCATGTACACAGCCAGAGTAAGCGAGTATACCTGGCAAATACAACCGGGTCCAATTCTGGTCAACCTAAGCAGCTCAGTAGTAACACCTCAGCACACAGGACTGGATGTTAAGACAGACACTTACAGAGATTGCACATCAGGATAATGGTCTGTTTTCTGAAGAGGGACCCGGTGTTTAGACAGTGTTATGGTTGCTGGTCTGGGGCTTGGCTGCTCACCTTGAGAATGTGATAACCCACAATGCACTTGGACTTGATGAGGACCTGGTGGATCATAGAGTAGCCGTTGTAGCACTCCATCTCATGCGTGCGGTGGTGGTTGAACTTGACTAGGGACAGGAGCACCCGCAGGGCTAGAGCCTGGGTTCTCTCACAGTCACTTAGCTCTACAGCCTGGGAAGAGAAGATGCAGAAAAAAGATACAGTAAGACACAAAAATACCTATGTTTTACAAAGATCCTTTAGATAGATAGATTGGCAATTAGACAGACAGATAGATAGAGAGACAGACAGATAGACGGATAGATAGATAGACAGACAGATAGACAGATCTAGAGATAGATAGACAGATAGATAGATAGACAGATAGGTCAAAACATCACTAATCTATACAGCTATTGGGACCCTCAGATCTGATGTGGTGTACTTATGGTAGAAGCAAAAACAGCTATAACTTAATGTTTGATTGAAGGCTCAAGTTTTGAACACCTGGCAATTCCAAAGGGAAATATCTCGGAAAAAAGATAGGATGGGAAGGTTTTAAATTCAACATGCCAGAGCTTACCCACAAATCTCCTGGCCTTTGTGCCCTCTGCTGCATATTCCATTGGAAGCAAATCCACTAAGCTGGAAATATCATTAAAGCCTGGCCCTATTAGCAATGCCCAGGAACCAAGAACTAATCCTTGTGAGGGGCGTCCACAACACAGAGCATGCAGCAGATGTGATAACAGATTTATAGGGTTCCTGTCTTCCATTAGTGAGAATATTCCAATTGAAAATAAATATAGGTTGCAGTTTAAACATTTTAGAAAGGAAGGACGTGTTTTTGTGACTGATCTAGACGACATTGGTAAGTTTTGGTTCACATGAGTAATACTTCCATCACTAATATCCAAAATGATCAATAAAATGCAGCAGGATGTGAAGAAACAACCGGACTGACACAAGGTCAAAAGCAATTAGGCAACATGACATCCACTCAAGATAGCATGCAAGTTAATGGCTGGCTTTTCTAGTTCATCCTCTCACTGCTTGGCTGCAGTAAAATCAATAATTTCACAATGGATCTAAAGCTGCATCCAAGACAACTCAAAACTCAACTTTGGTTTTGACACTCAACTCAGAAGCAAAAGTATTCCTGTGTTTCGCAGAGCGACGTAGAGCAGCTTTAATGATGTATCCATGTCTGTGGCTAGTTTACTAGCATGCTAGGGTGGTGTAAAGGTGTAAAAGAAAACTGCTGTGACATAGTTTTATCTGCTTTGTTTTAGACAATCACTTAAAATCCCCTGTAAGTACCCTGGCGAATAGAAAGACAAAGGTGCCGGTTCCACCGATCTTGTGCAGGACGCCGTGGAGGTCCTGAGGCTGGCAGGGCTGCAAGGAGCGCAGGGCGTGGGGCTCCAGCACGGAGCTCTGCACCTCCTTGGAGCTGAACGGCCGCTGGGACACCACCGTCTTGGCCTGGCCCTTCAGACGGATCACCGGCTCATAGATGGTGTAGCTGCTGGGGCTGCTAGGGGCAAACACCACCGCCAGGTTCTCCTGAAAGGTGAACATGTGTGCGCACACACACACACACACACACCATCAGACAAGGTGACCCTGCCCACAAAGCCACAATTGAATGCTTACTATTATTAGACTAGTTTCCCCTCTTCAACCTCAAGCCGATAAAGTAATTTTTATCAAACGGGCGGTGGCCCAAGCCTTCTCCACCATAGTGTTGTGTTGTTCGAGAGCAACAAGCCTCGGTCACATGACTGGTACAGACTACACCAATCATTTCAGCAGGATGTGGCCACATGCCATGTAATTACAAACAATAGAAACACACAGGAAAGCAGCATTTCTTATGGAGAGTGTATGACTTCTTCCTCTGCTTTGGGAATTATTAAATGAAGGTGATTATTTCATGTTAATAATTACAAATTATTAGAATTTTTACATCCTCTGAATGACTCACCACCAGCTGAGAAGTGTCTATGTCACTGTTCCTCATCAGCAACTCCCGGACCTGCTCACACTGCAGACCCTCTTGTGTTACATATTTGGAAAATGTCCCTCTGGGCTTGCCATACTTGCAGGGCATTACGGAGGTGAGGTCAGGCCCGCTGGCATATAGATAGAAAGCTTCGTCTGTGTCTATTCGGGAACCTGCAAAGCATGCCAAAATAAATACATAAATAAATATTATTGGTGCTGCTGCCTGGCTAGGGGGCATCGAGGGTGCATTAAACTGTGGGCTAAATACCGCAGGGTGGTGCTTCTACACATTAAATGGCATTAGTGCATTTCACAGGTTGGGAACAAGCGCACCAAAGCCATTCATGGCAAATTAAGAGCGACAAGGCGGCCATTCAGTGGACAGCATTCCCCTTGGACTAAAAGAATGCCGAGAATCCTGCCACTCATGACGGAGTACGCGACACAAACACAACACAACAAGGCTCAGCATAGCACAAGGGCAAGATGCAGGGCGGCCTTTCTATCTATCCATCTGTCTATGTATCGGTCTAATCTGAGCCTTTCTGTCTTTAGCAGCCCGTCTGGCTGTCTGTCTGTCTGCCTTTTTCTCCACCATATTCGTGCCTGTCTTGCCACCCATCTGACTGTCTCTCTGTCTGCTTGTCTTCACCTACCTGCTTGCTTGTTCATCTGTCTGAGTGCTTGACTACCTGTAATTTTGTGTGCCTGTCAGCCTGCCCATTTTTTTTCCATTTCCCTGTATGTTGATCTGTCAGTTTGTCCATTTGCCTGCATTGGGCTGTTCATCTCTGTCTGTCTGGTTGGTTAGTTGGCCTTCTTGCTTATCTGTTTGTCTCCATGAGGCAGCACGCTTCACCATCAAAACAAACGCTGGCCAGCCTGGTCACATGCTACAGAGTGCACAGAGAGCCAGTAGCACACTGTGATTTCATTATTCAGGAGCAACATGAATGTTTCAAATGGAGCGCAGGAGACTCCGGTTCTACAACAGAGCCCAGGACACAGTGCCAGAGGAGACCATGTGAATAAATGACTCTAAGGAGGGACATATGAGTTGTGAGGAGATATTCATCCAAAATTCAGACCAGCTATACAGTTGGTAAATAATGCAAAATGAGGCAGAGGGATTGTGTACATAAGAGAGTTAGTGGAAAAAAAAAAGTGAAAATCCAATCTGAAAAAATTGCAAATATTATTAAATAACATAAATCTATAGCAAAAATTCAAGCAGTTAGCAAAATGTTCACACTGGTCAATCTCGTTGTATCAGCAAAAACAACAGCAATTTGTTATCTGGCATCATTCACTGCCAGTTCTCCTTTTAAGCGGACTGTTTCCATACAGGATAAAAACCATGCATCAAGTTTTTGATGCAAGCTGATAGACTCGAATTTATGTGCAAGACAACCACTTGTTGCCGAAGGAAACATCTCTGTTAAGCTTTCTTTGGAAGCTTGAAAAAAATTAGTACTTTTGAGATTTTGCTAAGCTTTTCACACCAATGACAAACCTTGACCTGAACATGGCTGTGGCGCTTTGATGTGCAAGACTGATTTTCTCAGACGGCCATTCCAAATTCCTACTTGTGCCAGATTTGGTCCTTGTTTTTCCATTTGGTCCCCTGCATTTGATGGGGTGTATGATGCCTTTTGAATGGCAATGACAACAGCAATGGGAGGTTACACAGAATACAGTCAAGATTACACCATACCATTGAAAAGCAACATGGTGCCCATGTCCCAGCGTGCTCCTGGCTTGGGCATGTCCTCTGACGCATGTAGGCAGTATCCCAGCATGCAATAGGTCTTGTTGCTGTCGGATGACAAGCTGGACTTCCTGGGTAGCATGTAGTCTAGCGACAGCTCACATTTCCTGAGAAAAATAGAAAGAGCATGCAAGGTCAACTACTATCTCCACGCTCTATTTTCTGCCGCTGTCTATCACTGTTGAATCATGTGTTAATACTCAGGGCTGAGGGCTTGATCTATATCTCATCATGAGGAAACAAGGGCATAGTCCAGTCACATCCTCATGGTTGCAGAACTTGTGCAAAGAAGTTAGCAATGTCTTTTTTACTCTTACAAAAACAGCTGATACAACCCTTTCCAATTTTCAATATTAAGGTGAGTGGACAAAAAGGGTGTGATTGCAAGGGTCATAAAAAAAGACTGATGAGCAACCTCTTTTCTTGAATCTAAAGAATCTAAAAAAATCATCAAGGCCTAAAGATGTCCCTCAAGAATTTGGGGCATCAAGTTCCCGTTGTGCACGTTCAAACGCCAAACCCCAATTAAAAAATATATTTTTTAAAATCATAACATATAATAATAATAATCAATGAAAAAATAATAATTTCTTATCATAATACGCAATTCACACAAAATTCACACACAAAACACACAGCACTTGGCACGCTCACATATACAAAGAACCCCAACCATCCCTTCCTACCTGACACCACACACCCACATCACCAGGCGTCCGTGGATGTTCTTCTTGCCCTCGGGCTGCTGTGTGTACGTGAAGCTCAGGTGCTGCCACTGGCCCTGGGTCAGCATACCCTCCCCAGACTCGGCCTGAGCCAGCAGGCCTGCCTTCATCTCATCATTGGGATCAATGCAGATCCTGTGGAGAACAGCACAAGAGAGGGGAGAGGAGAATCAGTGGCTGTCCGTTTCAATATATTGTTACCATATACTGCATGCTGTCCCATATGTCGGTTGTTTTTGTCATTTAGTACTGGATAATATTTGCTGTTCATATAAATACAAAAAAAAACCTACTGTTACAGATAATTAGGCCACACCAATAAAATTAGTTGGTTCTCGGATTCGCCGCTTGAAAAAAATGCTAAATGAAATAAAAATAAAATTCGAACTCACACGAACATAAAAAAACACCGTGGCAGATAACTATAATACTGAAAAAAGCATGCTGCGTTCATGTGACGACGAAAACCAATAAAATCGCGCCTTTCACTTCAGAGCGCAAGAGACAAGAGACATGATATGAGGAAAGATGCCGGTGGATCCTGCTAGGCCAGTGTTTGCAATTATTAGAATATTTGATCGGAAGAGAACATTTGACAAGTGCATTGAAATTAAAGAGGATGAGAACTTTGCGCAGTTGTACTCACGGTGCCGAGAGCAGTCTGCTTGTGCAACTCTGTGGAGGTGAGTTTGGTATTTCATTGATTGAGAGGCGAAAAAAAAAACATTCAAAGTGTTTCGCCATCAAAATCAATCAATAAATAAATGAATAGCGGGTGCCTACACACTCACGTCCTTGCGCGCGCACATACACACGCTTCTCTTTTTCATGCAAAAAAATTGTCTCTTTTTTCTAGATTCACGTGACTGCACGTTGATGAATATTCATCTCCGTTACGCTGACCACAAAGTTTTAGTCACTATCTAATTGCTGGTGAGTCAATGCGATTTTGACGTTCTAATGCCCTGTGATGAACTGTGACAAAATGAGTTTGAACGTAGGCTACAGCAGCCTAGACGTAGTCTATATTATGTCATACCTCAATTCCACAGCCAGCTTGCTTGGTACTTAGATTCTCAAACTCTTAAATAAATGACAAACCGTCAAACCTTTACATAACATAGAATGACAGAATTATGAATTTGTACATTGCCTAAAACCTGCATGACAAAAAGTGTGCTGTGAGGTGTGAAAGTTAAGTTTATAAATTAGGCCACATTTAGTTTTTCCTTAACAGTAAATGTCTTTAATGAACATTAACTGTGAATGTGCTAATTTACTTTCAGAACATTTTTTTATTTTTATTTTTATTTCGCTCGCTCGCTTCATATTTTTCCTGAAAAAATCCGAGAACCAACTAATTTTATTGGTGTGGCCTTATTTACATATAAATATTTATACATAATTTCATGTCCATGGGTGCAAGATCTGGTAAAATGCTCCATCTGTGTATGTGACTGACAGAGACAGCTTTATTTATCTTTAAATCTGACCTGACTGGATACCACCGATGTCAATGAAAGTCACTGCTGCAGTTAAAGCAGAGTGAAAGCAGAGGAAGAGAAGCAGAGTGTGAGTAAGAGAGAGAGAGAGAGAGAGAGAGAGAGAGAGAGAGAGAGAGAGAGAAAGAGTGTGTGAGAGTGAGAGGGAGAGGGAGAGAGGGAGAGAGAGAGAACCCCTTCGTAGAGGATGGCAGACAGAGAGCAGATCGATACGATATCAGCTGACTGCCAGGTGTGCCGATCCCAGAGTTCTGTAAAGACAACTGGCCAATCCTGCTGGCAGCATCCATATGCCTCTATAAACACAGGCTGCTGCATATAAAAGCTGTAGATTGACTGTGGGTGTGTACTTTTACTGTACTTATAGGGCCTTGCTTCAGTCCTATGATGCATAAACACAATAATTGCTTGAAACCTGAACAGTACCTGAAGGTGAAGACACCGGTGGACAGGTTGGCCCACACCTGCAGCATCAGAGCCTTTGAGCCCATTGAGAGGATATGAACGAGGCCGTCGTCTGTCTGTCTCTCTCCTGACGCAGGAGCAGCCGGCTGAGCTTCAGCAGATGCTGCCACACACTCCTCCGCTGCAGGGCAGATATGCTCGGTTTAGATTTGAAGCACTGCTATTAACAAGGGCTTAGTACAGTCATCATTCCTCATACAAGGATCAGGCTTGAAGACGGAAAGAAAACCTCAATATAAATCTTCATTGAGACATTTCATTGAAAAAGGCCCAATTTCTCAACTGCCATCAAGACATTTTTTTTAGGGGAGGAGTGATAGAACAAGTGAAGAGTAAAAGTGTACATATCTTTTTCTGGGACTAGGCTTAAACAGTCTGGAGGAAACTGTCTAGGAAAAGCGTAGTGTCATTTGTTACATTCTTTCACTTTTCAGTGGGGTTGGATTTACTGCTGAATGTAGACTGAATGTGAACTGCTCGAGTCTGCCTGAACTAGACAGCCTACAAAGGCATCCACATCCAGACTTGACTGCTAGCTACCATGAAAAGGATGATTTAAGAGGCAGTGTTGCTATGTGATTGCACTACCAGCTTCTAATGCTCTGGGTCACCCATGGCACAATGTCTACAGTACTAGTGACTAAGGTAAAATTGAAGTAGATAAAACCGGGATCCCAGGATCAGTGGGAGAGTGCTAGAACAAAACAGAGCACAGGTACAGTTGGAACACCGTCAGCACGGCTGGTGCTCACTCACCTCTCTCTGCAGGGCTGTCTACCTCATCCTCCGACGCCACTGCCCTCATCCACAGGGCTGCACTGAAGCCGCTCGCCATGTGGGGCCAACAGTTCTGCCCCATCAGGGGCAGATGCAGCGGTGCAGTGTGCCAGGGGGAGGCGCGCAGGTGCCCAGGGCGGCCACCGACCGACCCCGCGGAAGGCTTGCCCCTCCAAAGGCCACCCACGCCCTTTCCCCCTGTCGCCCCGTTGGGCCTGAGTCCTGGAGAGGCGCCGCCGGTCGCGGGCAGGCCGGGCACGATGGGAAAGGAGAGGAAGTACAGTGGCTGCAGGCACATGTTGGCCTGAACAATCCGCAGAAGGCCCTGGAGCAGCACCTCCTGAGGTGGGAGAAATACAGAGATACGGTGAAACTAGTTGTATGTGGACAAGTAAACAGGTAGATCCCCTTTTGGTTTAGCCTTGTGACTAATATTTCTTTTTTTTGTTGTTGTTTTAGACAGGTTTCCCTCTAGTACTACTACATATCAAAAGATCTGTAGATCTGTATCTAGAACTTCTTTTGTTGTAGGGAGCCAAATACCTCTGTGATCAGCATGTTTCTGTTAGTCGTTGTTAGCTGGGATCACTTTAAAACGAGACGGGTGAATAGTGCTCAGAAAAAGGAGGAGGATCTGATGACTCACTGTCAGTGTACCAAGAGGAATAGCAACAAACCCAACAAAGAATGTGCCACACCATCATCAGGACTGTATTAAAATCTACATTTATTTTGTCAGAAAAGAGAAAGACACAGACAGACAGACACACACACACACACACACACACAGAAATGGACCATTTTGTCTGTTATTTGTGCAAGGATTACAGACATAGAAATGGATTTGAAGACTGACATTTTTGTCCAATCCCAGTTATATAGGGAGTCACGGTTGAAGCAGTTGAAACCAGTCCATGATCTTAACCCTGCTTGAGTGCATGCTTGTTTAATTTAAATAGGATTAGATTACTGATGCCAATACGGGTAGCTCCTACCAGTAATCGTGTTTTACCAGTTACACTACACAAAGTAATGCATAAAACAACATCTCTTCACCAAAAACTCCATTAACAAGATAATACATAGGTTCAAATATAAATTTACCCACCCCATCATTATCAGTGTAACTATTGTACATAGATTAATTTCCATGGCCTTTCAATAAGGCAAAAAAGAATTTGCTTTCACAAACATCTGAGCAGAACTGCCTTTTCCTTGGCACTGCCATTATTTACATAACACAAAACAACAAATTCCTTGACTTTCCATGTCAGTAATAGACTTTTTGGAATAGAAAATGTCACAGTGGCACTGGCAAATAGCACTGAGGATCTAGAGTGATACATCTATTGTCCTCTGCGCTTAAAGGGCATTTTTATTAAGATACAGTATGCTGAATGCTAACACTGCAGATGTCTGGGCATTTCCACTGACCAATATATCACTTATTAGACCCATTCAGACTGATCTCCTGGGCAGGCATTCAGAACTCAACAACTATTTCACCTGAAGAGTCGCTCTCATTACTCCAGGAAATAATGAAAGGAGAGAGAGGGGTCTTTTCTCTTTTCAAACAGCACAATGTGCCATTGGGGAGCAGATAGTGTTTGGCCACAGTCATAAAGGTGCATATCAGAGGGCTAATGAATTTCACTGGCTCCCCAAAGACCTTCATTAGCGCCGCTGTGACAGAAGCGCATGGAGGCTTCCCATCAGTCACACTGCACTTGGGGAAAGTTACAGGGGAAGGCACCGGGTGTCACCACACTGGGTGTGTAAATAAGTGTGCGCTTGTGTGTGTGCACGTGTGAGAATTGCAAAACATAAATGGTGCACTGGCACTGCCAGCCACGCAAAGAAGGGGTTAACCAACAACATGGCAGTGGGCTGGAAACATGCCCTGGAGTTACCTAACTAACTCAGCTCCGCTCTGCTCACAAGCAAGCAGAAAAACACTAGCCTCTGTTAAAACCCATGGCAGAAGTCCAGTCTTTCTGGCTTCTCGCTGTCCAAATGGCTTTCAGGCTTCTCGCCGTCTTCCATAGAAATTACGATATTGACCTCCACACACAGCATTGAATTTAAAAAAATAAAAAATAAAATCTGTCCTACTTGACGGTGACAGAGCAAAGTTCACACCACTTGTTGAAATGAGGGTGCAGACAAGTACCACATGTAGACAAAATACTATTCATATATTAGGGAGCAATTTCAATAAAACAGGAATGGATATGTCCATGTCCATGCTGATGCATCATCACTTTGTGGTATAAGGCTAATTTGTTTAATTTGCAAAGAAGCTCAAACACACACACACACACACACACACACACACAGGGGTTGAATAATTGGCTCAGAGGATGGTGCCACACAATATCACTGCTCTCTTTACTTTGGGCTGTGTGACAAAGATCAGACATCTTCCAGATAGAAGTGCTGCTCTATGAAGCCTGTAACTGAGCTCGGCAAAGCACTAGTGCTTAATGATGGTGCACACAACGACTACTCAATGGAAGCACACACAGGGCACACACACAACAGAACAGAAGCACAGAGATAAGAGAGAAGAGGAAGAAAAAAGGTGAGTCAGTCAGAGACCAAGAAAGAAAAAAGATATACGAGAGAGAAAGCGAGGGACATTGTGAGGGAGAATGAAAGGAACAACACAAAGCTGGAACAAGAGAGAGAGAGAGACAGCAGGGAAATAAGGCAGAGAGAGGGAGAGAAAGAGAAAGTAATGATAAGAGTAAGATGGAGCGTGATTGTGGTGTGGTGTGATGTGGTGTGATACTCACGGTGGGCGGTGTCTTCTCCAGGAAGAGACGAACCAGCAGCGCCAGCTCCTCAGCTGTGATCCGCTCGCTCACCATGGCAACCAGGAGGTCCACCAGCACAGTTTGGCACTCTGTAAAAGATGGAGCAGGCAAGCCTTAAATAACGCACGCGCAGAGGGATGCTGTCTTGCATACACACACACACAAAAACAATACAATCGCACACAGACATGTAGGCACACCCACATATGCACACATAAACAGGCATATGTTCACCCTCACATACCCATCAAAACACAGACTCAGAACCACCCTACACACACCACAACATCCAGACAAAGAAAACACACACCTACTCATAAAATGTGTTTGTGCATACAGACTGACACACACACACACACACACACACACACACACACACACACACACTCGTGACAGAGAGACAAGAATCTCACCTTCATAGCAGGGGTCCAACTGGCTTAAGATGTTCTGGAAGCCAGTGAGAATGGTTTTCACAGCGCCCTGTGGAGGTGATGGGACACTTCAAACCCACTCAATCCAAACTAACACAAAAACTGAGCCGTGATCCCAGCACAGCACTTGGACTGCGACAAGATTCACACAACAGTGATTCACTGACAGTTAGCTGAGGCCAAGTCCAGCCGATGGTCATTACAGAGCAGTGCATTTCCATTTGACAAAGCACTTAGCTGCAAATAACACTACTTTTTCAATCCTGTGTGGCCAATAAATGAATTTTCTTTTAAAAACGAAATTATTTTTTTCTTTTTAAAAGGCAACAGTCCCAAAACAAACAAACAAAAAAAAAAGTTACCGAACAATAGAATAGTCAACAACTTAGTGATTGAATAAACACTAAGATGTAATACTAACATCTTCGATTGCAAGACAAAAGGTATGTCACCACCATTGTTTAAGGTGTCAGATAGTAGACTTACTTACAGCTCATGGGCAAACACAATTGTATGTGTGTGTGTGTGTGTGTGTGTGTGTGTGTGTGTGTGTAGGTGTGTAGTTGGCGCCAATCTGACCTTTATGTGTGAGTGTGCAATACATTCAAGTAAATACATGTAACAGACTCTACTGACCTGCTTGTAAAGCAGTGTGGCGTTGTTATGGTTACTGCGCACAGTTCCCAGCAGACTTTGCAGCACGTGGCTGAGCACTTCGAGGTCGGGCGAGCCAGCAGCCAGCAACTGCAGCTCCATGGTGCAGATCTCCGGGAAGAGCAGCAAGCCACGGCCGGGCCCCTCGGCCTGCACCTGTGGCCCAAAAACACATTCCCCCAGCGGGGTCGCCTCCACCTTCACCCCTGAAGAAAACACACACACACACACACGCACACACACGATTAGCCAAGCCTAGAGCCTTGACAGTGTAAATGTTCTATCCAGCCGTGGTCCTGGGTAGTTCTTTCCCTTCCAGACCCTGCACTGGGATGAGCAGCACACTGCAATGCTCAGTCTCTCAGCAGCTCCATAGCTCCAGGGCTGGGAGTGGCAGCCATGGGAGTCCCCACACATGATTTAAAGTAGTAGTGGCCAAACCCAGCAGCAGCCACTGTGCCTTTAGGGGTCCTTTCATCACTGACACTCTCTCTCCCTCCCTCTCCCACCATCATCACTCTTTGGCAATCACTTCTGCTCTCTTACACAAAAATCAATCTCCCAACAGTAAATCAAATGGCAGCAGCAACACCAGGGCCCCTTCTAAATTACAGCAATGAATTTTTGTGTACGTGTGAGTGTGCGCGTGTGTGCGTGTGTGAGAGAGACGATATGTGTTAGATTAAACGTCACACCACAAAATGGCCTCTAACGAATTACCATTCCTCGTTCAATTCAGTTAATTTGTTCCGTCATTCCTTTTCATTTATTCACACAGTGCCAAGAACTATTTACGTTCACATTTCTGTTTACAGAGTCAAAAGGCCAGAGGGCCCTGAAGGCTCCCGTGGGGCCTGGGCGGCCTTCGAGGGGGAGCAGGCACACATGTGCATGTACGTGGCATGTACGTGGCATGCACAGGCCGTGTGAGTGCCCCACTAACTTGCTAATGGGCGTTCTGTAACATAATCAGATTCGCTGCTTACTGGAAGCCAC
This sequence comes from Limnothrissa miodon, assembly GCA_017657215.1. Taxonomy (NCBI): domain Eukaryota; kingdom Metazoa; phylum Chordata; class Actinopteri; order Clupeiformes; family Clupeidae; genus Limnothrissa; species Limnothrissa miodon. The sequence goes on from JAGFZM010000019.1 coordinate 1,026,891, forward strand.
GTCATATGACATGATTACTGGCTGGACGAGATCTATTAAATTCCGGTGGCTTGAAATTTAAGTCATGCACAAGAGAGTTACAGTTGCCAGCATAGAGAGTAGCCGTGGACCTCTTTGACAGAGGTTCACACTGCTGGGTCAATAATCTGGGTTCTTGCTGAATGATTTCTTCATTAAAACCAGGGCTCACTGATCAATAACCAACCTTACAAGCACATTTTAATGTGGAGTACAGAACATGTAGCCTACCTATGGTTGAAAAACAACACACAACAGACACAGGCTCACATTTAGTTTCATGGACTTAGGCTCTGAGGCTTTCATTGCTCCGAATCAGTGAGTCATTCTGTCAGCAAAATCTACCATAGTTTTTGTAACAGCAACCCGTGTGGATGGACCCCAACTGAAGTCAAAATATACAGACAATAAGGCAGATTATGCTGTTCAGTATCAGTAATTAAAAAATACGATGTGTGTGTCTGCGCTTGTGTGTATGTATGTATGTATGTGTGTGTGTGTGTGTGTGTGTGTGTGTGTCTCTTCAGGCGCGTGTGCAACCAAACTGTCAAAACTTCCAAGTCACAAGATTGTGCTCATAAGGAGGCAGTCTGCACCGGTCTTACCTCATGGGCAGCCGGAGCCAGGGAACAATGCGTGCATTCTGGGAGATTGGAGGGGGATGGAATGTGGCCCATGTGACCTGCCGCCAGGGGGATCAGAGCAGGAGAAACATGCTGCCTATCTCTCTGAACCTTTCTTGCTTCTTCTCCCTCTCCACTGCCCTCTTCCTCTCATGCTTCCTTCTGGCCTCTCTTTCGCTCTCTCCACCTCCACTCTTCTTCTCACACTCTCTACCTTTTGGACACTCTTTCTCTGTCTTTGTCACCCTGTTTAGTCATTAGCTGAGCAACAGGAAATGTACTCAGTGATGTGTTGATAAACTTTATATATAAACTCCACTTCACCATGAGGTGCAAAACAATTCACATCGGTAGATGCTACAGCCTAATTGGGTGATGGTTGGAAGAATCAAAGCAGTTAACTTTGTAGAAAGCAGCACTTCTAGAAAGCTTCTGAAATCTAAATGATAACCAAGAAAGACCATACTAAAAACACCATGTTAAAAATTTGTGTTTTGATCCTGGTTATTTTCATAATCCTTTCTCTGCACATGGTCACCTGTAATAGGCCAAGCTCAAAATGTCTAATTTTAAATGCTTACAGTATCTCATAGTACTATAATCATATACTGTCTCAAAAATGAAATGTATTCAAACCACAAAATCCCAAAGGCTCAATTAGTTTTTTAGCTACCTATTAACACCTCAGCTACATCTGACAGATATTAAAATAAAACATTCTCTAAAGGTCAAAAGACTCCCATCACAAAACTGAGAAACACAGACATTCACACTTCCTAACAGAACTCAATTTGACATCCCTGCATGACTCAATTTCATTAGCACAACTTCATTTCATATCTTGAGTTGACGATAACAGTATTGCCATCAGAATATATGTCTGACTATTTTCATAGACATATGCAGGTTATGACTTCAGCTATTTCAGCTAAGCCTGACTAAACTGTCTCACAGTGCCATGACAATTTTTTTTATTTCATTCTGTTCCTACTGAACTGGCCCTGGAGGTTATTTAAGCATGCAACATTTTACTTGCCACTAAACTATCTATCAAACATATGTCTATAACACATTTCTAATCGAATCTTAATGGTGGGAGCTAAAAATATAAGGGAATATGCTAAATATAAGCTGCTGACCTGTAGGAAAATCCTGATATATCCTAAAATACAAAAAAAGTTTGATTGTCGTAAACAAATTTTGAAATTGAAAACAGAAATTAGAGATTGTAGATCTCTCATTCATTTTTGTTTATCTAACTTCTAGCAGCAAAGCTTTAGAACTCAAAACTGTTTTCCTTTTAGACACTAAGTCCTGTAATTACATGGACATTATGTGACAGGGATGATTCAGGCATTACCCTAAAACTCACCCTAAAGTTCAGCCTGGTTGAAACTCAACCGCACAAAACCGTACCAAGTTGAGGTGTGAGTGGGACAAGTGCTGAAAATTCAGGGGGCAGCAAGTGACACAGAATAAATGCAACTGTTCATATTGTTTGTCTACCAGATGCATGGAAGAGGAATGCAGAATAGCTATTTTGGTTGTTGTTGTTTTGATTCAAGTGTCAGATATTGAAATTTAAATAACTGAAATCATCATACAAGCGAGTCTGAAAAAATATGAAAATTCATGGCAACAAGCTAATAGTCTAAATGTCTCCGGTGTCATGGGTGGGATCTAGAGTTTTGCTTTCAGACTCGAAGCCCCTCTGTTTCTTTGACCTCTACTTGGTTAAATCAGCTTGTATCTCCGTCAGGGTTTGGCAGATTAAGTACAAAAATGGTAGGTGGGGGAGGTGTTCCATTCTTAGGACCCTGGCAAATTTGGTGGACCATTGGAGACTCTCCCTCTGCTGCTGGGTGCCCACACAGCTGCTTGTAGCTACAGTATATACTACTTTCCTTTATTAATGGGTTGCGATAAGGAAAGTCTAAATGGCAAATGGCAACAACTCCTGAAATCCATGTATGCTTTCCGTTAACATGATGAATAGACATTCCCTCAGTTCCCTGACAAAATTCCCTGACAAAATTATCTCAAACACAGGTACTGTAAACTATTTATATCGAAACTGTGGTTACAAAAGCCAAATGTATTGCCTCTTATCCCCCCAATTTATAGCCTCCACTAAACAGTGAAATGTTCAATTGCTTTTTCACATCTACTTTGACAACTAATTTGGCCAGGTAAAGGCCACGCCCAATTTTACTACAGTTTTAAGTCCAAATGCCAGTGTTTTCCCCAAAGCATTGCTTTAAAGTCAGGTTTGTCATTTCAAGGATGCTCCCTGAAGACAAGCTGACATGTGACAGAAGTAAGAAAGAAAGACAATGGTATGGCAGTTAAATCTCCCTGGAGAGATCATCTAATCAGTGATGCAATCTGAAGGAGAGAGAGGGGGGAGAAAGAGGCACAGAGGGAGAAGAAAAAGAAAAAAAAACAATAAAAAGAAAGAGAGGGCTTTTGTTTTTCAGACCACCTACGCCATCAATTAACAAGTATATTCAACTGTCGTCATGCTTGGTAAAACACTCCTGTGCGTGCGGCATTACTCCAACACAGGGCCTGTGAGTCATCAGTCAAAGCTACAGATGCTCATTTTCAGCCGGTTCAGCTGTGTGTTCTCTGTGGCGAATGAGAACAAACAGCACTAATCTACTCATCAATTCCTCCCACCACCAGCGGGGTTGCGCTCACCGGTGTAACCCGCTAGACAACTGGGACACACTTAAAACCCATTAATTACACCATACACAAACACTTTTACACTGGTGGTACCTCCTACTTAAATCAGTCAATACAGAGAATAAGGTATATAAATAAAACACTATACATTAGTCTACAAGAGTCCTCTCTCATTCTCTCCAGTCTGTACACATACACGGACACACACACACACACACACACACACGAGTCACTCAGTCATCCACCATTCTGCTACTGAAGCACTTGCCACCATGAGTCATCACGGAGCATAGAAAGCAAGCCTTTCAGCAAGGGCTCGCATGCCCTCTGGCAATGGGGACAGGATGTTGAGCATAGCAGAAAGGGTCAGCTGAACCTGGAAGGAGTTTTGGAGCAGAACAGTGCAGGGCATCGTGGTCTCTGTAACAGCAGCGTGACCGGAGTTTACCTCTCTGCCAGAGACAAGATGCGAGACACGACTCATTCTGACATCACTGCAGCGGTTACAACTCCACTCCACCCCTCCCCTACTCCTCGTCTGAGAGACCAAGACGGTGAGTAGTACCGCCGGCAACATCGAGAGATGATGAGTTTAAATATACATCACAGAAATAACTGAATAACTCTAATAAAATACACAAAATGCCAATGTAAGTGATAAAAATTTACCCCGTATGAAAAAGCTCCTTTTAAAGCAACACGCAGAACATACAAACGTCACCACGCTGAAAATTCCAACGCGTCCACTCCAGTTGACTCCGGGATGCCACTAATAAGCGCTGACTGTGACTCAGACCCACATGGCTCTTCCTGTTCCTGGCTGGGCAGCAGTGCCATCGCTGCTATGGAACCGGACAGAACTCATGTGTGATCTAAACCACCAGGAAGACACTGACTCACTCGAGAGTAGTGTAAGCCCATGGAAGGTCGACCAAAAAGGAGCATGTGGATTTCAATGTAAAGGCTATTCGTGTGCATGTAGTGCATGTACGTGAGCTGGTGTGTGTGTGTGTGTGTGTGTGTGTGTGTGTGTGTGTGTGTGTGACTAGGTGTGTTTGTGAGGGAAAGACAGAGAGAATGAGTGTGAGAGTGAGTGTATATATGTGTGTGTTTGTCTGTGTGTGTGTGTGTGTGTGTGTGTGTGGGTGGTGGTGCCATCCTACCTTCGTCCTGCTGGGCCGAGTCCTCTGGGTTGCTCTCGCTGTCAGCCTCGTAACCCTCCTCCTCGCCTGGCAGCTGCGGCCCAGACACCCGAGACTCGTCTGCGTCCTCAGACAGGTCCCCGCCCAGGGTAGGCACCTCTGCCGTCACCTGGACCTTCTGAAAGAGAGCGGGGACGGGAACAAAAGATTACCGTCATGGCGGATGAATGCTCGACTCCTTACAGTACCTCTTTCAACAACACCACCCACAATAACAACAACAACACACATCACAACTGGCATTCATCTCACCCTTTCCTGCTCACTTTCAACTAATGTTCAACAATCCCCCAGAGAGAAAGAGAGAGAGTGAGCGGGCACAGAATGGCAGGAAGAAAGAGTGGAGCCCCTGTGTGCACACGGCAGTGAGAGGGATTATTTCTTCCTACCCTACTCCACCAAGCTGGGGAGGAATTTTGATCCGCCGAGTGCAAAGCCTTGTCTGGACTGAGATGTTGGCAAATCCAGCTTGGGAGTGGCCATGTTACGAGCTTTCAGAAAACCGAACCATTTTTCAAAAAAGGCAACGCACAATGTGATAACCAGAGAGTAATAGCACAAAAAAGGGAGAGAGAGAGAGAGATGTTTTGGTCATAAGATTCCATCAGCTGACCAATGGGACATAAACAGACTAGCATGTTCCCTAGAGGAGTTCAATCACTCGTGCTCTCGCTCCATCCGCCCCCCCCCCTCCCCCTCCACACTCCCTCTCCCCTCCTCTTCTCAATCACTCCCCCTCTTCTCCCCTCCACCACTACCTTCTACTTTCCACCCCTTCCTCCTCCTCTCCCTTTCCTCCCTCCATCTAGTTTCCTCACTCTCTCCTCCCACATTCTCTTTCTCTCTCCTCCCCTTCCTTCCATCATTTACTCCAACTCCCTCACTTTCCCTCACTTTCACAGTTTCTCTCTCTCCCCCTCCCCCCCCCCCCCCCTCTCCCTCTCTCTCTCTGTCTCTCTCACACACACACACACACACGTTTTCTGAAAGCTCCAGCACTCCGCC